>VXAY01005670.1:0-201707 GCA_013399855.1 Oxyruncus cristatus
TGCTGAGAAAAGGCAGAAGCAAAAGCATGTCAAATAATTGAATATTTTCATTCCGAAATCCTTAACTGTATGAAAAATTTCCATAGTTGTTTCTTCCCCTTGCAATCACAATCGGAAACTGTAACAAGATATTTCAACTGGAGTGCAACAGAGCATAGCTTAGAACTAGGGTGAGGAACAAATAGACAATCTGCTTTTTCATGGAAGATACTGGTGAAATTCTCATATTGTAGTTCCTAGTTCCTCGTTCATGGGTAGTTATATGTCAGAAGTCAGTCCAGTTAACCAACCTGAAAAAAACCTTTTTCAGAAATCTTTCAAATTAGTTATATACATAATGAATAGGACATGTTGTATTAAAAACACATAGAGATAATACAAGAGGAAAAAAAAGACAGAACAAAAAAGTCCCAAGAAAATGGATTCTTACTCATTATTTGGTTTGTTGAATCTGATATCTTAAGTACATTAGTCAAAGAAACAAAGAAATATGGAATTAGAAAGCAGAAGATAAAGCTAGAAAATAGGGAAATAAAATAATTAGAATGTGTTTGTCTTCAGGCATCTGTGAAAGTATTTGTTGTATTTTGTTGCACATACATACATTTCAGTGACATTTGATGTGCCCAAAACATTAATTTCATGGTAATATCTATCCTACCACACAATGAAAGATGTGTTAAAGCATTTTAAAGGCAGAACTACTACATAGTCATAGCTGAGCTGTCTTCTGGTTATAAAATTTGTAAAACAGTTCTGCTGCTTTCCTCTGTTTCTATTGTACCAACATTAGTGCTATGCACTTTGGGTACATGACTAGAAAATGAAGAAAAACATGGTGTAGTTTCCCAGTAATGTGTGTTGACAGCTCCACTAAATTATGTGTGTACCTTGATGCTCTGGAACATGGTGGGTTACTGACCCTTTTTCATTAAAAATAAAAGGGGGAAAAATGAAATGATAATTATATACTAGAAAAATTGAACTATCTACTAATCATTATTGTAGTTGAACAGTATATTAACTACCTGAAATACAAAACACAACTTATTTGTTAATTCCTCCAGACATCAGTTCTGTTCCACCAACTTCAGTAGGCCAGAGATCCTAAACAGCTTTGAAGTTTTGGGCCCTAGTGTTTTTTACTTACCTGTCAGGACTGCAAGTGGGATACCAAAACCAACAATACTCAGTACAATGATCCAAAATCTGTCTTCACCAAACCTAACAGCAAGATGTAACTCTCTGATGATATTATTTGATGTAGAATGTAGTCAAATATATTAAAATAAACTTCATTTTTCAGACCACATTCTTTCCACGTATATCAAGACTGTTAGGAAGACTTAAGAAACAAAAGCAAAATGTTTTTTACTGGAGGTACACGTACGACTGAAGAAGTATGGTGGCTCTTGCTTTCTAGTACATAATTTGGCTATTTTTGACCATTCCCAAGGAAATGTGTTGGAGTGCCTGGAACACTTGCATATTCCATCTGCCCTAAAAAAATACTTTATAAACTTAATAAAGATAATAAAAAATAAAAACAGTATTTTATGTTTGTAGTTGGATATGTGTAACAATAGTCTTTAACAAAGACAGCATGTCAGTCTTTGTTGAAGTCAAGAAAAGACAACAAAGCCATTAAATCTTACACTTTTCTTTATTGTACCTGAATTTCTGCTGGCATAAGCAAAAACAAAACAAAACAAAACAAAAAAGCAGAGAGAACAGCTTTTAAATAGTTTGCTTTTTACAATTGTTTCCCATGTGTTATCTTACACAGTACAGTAGTTGCTTCCAAGGTCAAAAGCCCCTCCTGCATTTACTAAATGCTATTCATTGTGGATATTCCTGGTATAAGCAAGTGGCAAACTTATTTATGCTTCCATAAGTGCACAGTTATTACCATTTGTTTTCTAATATATGTCGAAATAACAGAGAAATTAAAAAACATTATTCATGTAGCATACAAAGTGGTCATTTTGGTCAGTAAGGGAAAGGCTTTTATTTAGCAAGTCAGAGCAAAACATAGGGATAGGCAGAAGGCAGAACAGATTTGTTGAAGTGTTGAGAAATCATGTTGACAGAAAAAGGATTCCTGAATTATCATCTCTACACTTTTACAGTGTGTAAGATTGATGTATTTTCCAACATCTGTCTTCTTGCAGCACTCAGAATACGAAACAAATGAAACAATGATCTATCACAGAAATGTAGGCATTTTCTGTATATACAGATTTGAACAAGAAGTTACATTATATAGGTATTCTTTTTGTTTGAAATAAGGTTTATGTTGCAAATATGTTAAAAAAAACAAAGTAGAAAAATTATTGCTATAACAGTACTAAATTTTAATAGAACTGATAAACAAAAAGCATATTCAAGACCAGTTCAGACCAAGTAGTCATTTTGCTGTGTACACATACACAAAGACAAATGATTCAAGCAAATACCTTTGAAGGCTGCAAACTCAACATTTCAATTGGTAAAAAGTGGCAAAATTATAGTTGCTGATGCTCTTACTCTAAGCCATTGTACACATAGTGTCTGATATACATCATAGAATCACAGAATATTAAGGGGTTGAAGGGACCATAAAGATCACTTAGTTCCAACCCATCCTGCCACTGACAGAGACACCTCCCACTAGGTTGGTGAAGGCCTTATTAAATCTGACCTCAAACACTGCCAGGATTGAGGTACCCACAACCTCTCTGGGCAACCTGTTCCAGTGTCTTACCACTCTCACAGTGAAGAATTTCTTCCTAATATCTAATGTAAATGTCTCCTCTTTCAATTTGTACCCATTACTCCTTGTCCTGTCGCTACAGTTCCTGATGAAAAGTCCCTCACTGGCTTCCCCGTAGGCCCCTTCAGATACTGGAAAGTTGTTATAAGGTTTACACACAACCTTCTCTTCTCTAGGCTGAACAGCCCAAACTTTCTCAGCCTGTCTTTTATAGAGGAGGTGCTCCAGTCCACTTGTATCTTCCTGGCCTCCTCTGGACTTGCTTCAACAGGTCCCTGTCCTATTTTTGTTAAGAACACCAGAACTGTACACAGTAGTCTGGGTGGGGTCTCATGAGAGCAGAGTAGAGGGGGCAACCTTCTCCTTTGACCTGCTGGCCACGCTACTTTTGATGCAGCCCAGGACACAGTTGGCTTGCTGGGCAGCGAGCTCGCGCTGACGGCTCATGTTGAGCATCACCCCCAAGTCTTTCTCCACAGGGCTGCTCTCAGCCACCTCTCTGCCCAACCTGTAGCTGTGTCTGGGACTGCCATGACCCAGGTGTGGGACCTTGTAATTTGCTTTGAACTTCATGATGTTTGCATCGGCCCACCTCTCAGGCCTGTCAATATCCCTCTGGATGGCCCATCCCTTCCTCCAGTGTGTTGACTGCACCACACAACTTGTTGTTATCAGTGAACTTACTGAGGGTACCCTTGATTCCTCTGTCCTTGTCGTTGACAAAGATGCTGACCAGTATTGGCCCCAATACCAACCCCTGAAGGACACCACTCATCACTGGTCTCCACGTGGACAATGAGCCACAGACTACAACTCTTTGTTTGCCGTCATCCTGCCGGTTCTTTATACGCCTGTAGTCCATCCATCAGATCCATGTCCCTACAGTCTGGAGAGAAGGATGTTATGCAGGACAGTGTCAAACACTTTGCACAAGTTCAGGTAGACAATGTCAGTTGCTCTGCCGCTATCCACCAATGCTGTAGCCCTGTCATAGAAGATCACTAAATTTTTCAGGCATGATTTCCCCCTTTTAAAACTATGTTGGCTGTTACCAATCACTTTGTTTTCCATGCGCCTTAGCATAGTTTCTGAAACAATCTTCTCCATGATCTTGCATGGCACTTGGCATCAGAGATGAGACTGACTGGTCTGTAGTTAACCAGGTCTTCCACTTTCCCCTTTTTAAAAATGGAGATTATATTTCCTTTTTTCTGTCATTAAGGACTTCACCTGAGTGACACGATTTTTCAAAAAGGGTGGATAGTGGTTTAGCAACTTCCTGGATCTACCAGCTCATTCAGGATCTGCAGATTAATCATAGAATAGAATCAAAGAATCATCCAACTTGGAAGAGACCTTTAAGATTATCAAGTCCAACTGTCAACTCAACACTACCACTGTAGGCCTTAAACACTAAACCATATCACCCAGCACCAGATCCAGATGTCTCTTAAACACCTTCTGGGATGATGACTCCACCACCTCCCTGGGCAACCTACTCCAATACCTGACTACTCTAACAGTGAAAAATTCTTTTCAATATCTAATCTAAAGCTCATCCTTTACAGGTTTTGCCCAACTCCAAGTCCCAGCGTTGTCTCTTCCCATTTGCTCTCTCAAGTCTTCTTAGGCAGACAGTCCCATCTCCTTTCCCAGCTTCTTTTCTTCCCTCCCTTATGATCTTATCTCATTTGGTTTTGGCTTTTTATTACCTGCTACTTCCTTCCCAATAGCTTGCTCCTTCATTCTGCCTGAATATTAGCTCCAGAACAGAGAGTCTTCTTTGGTTTTCTTGGATGCTGCTCCAGATCTGAGAGTTTGTCTACAGAGGTAAATTCAGGTTGAAGCTGTCATTGTTTCTGTGGCTCTGGAGGGGCTTGTTCAGCTGGGATTTTGACAGGAGATTATTATTATTATTATTATTATTATTATTATTATTATTATTATTATTATTATTATTATTATTATTATTATTATTATTATTATTATTGTAAAAGTAAAATAATTTCTCTAGCTCTGTTTCTAGAAGTCAAATATTGTTTTGCCATTCTGTTTTCTGGGGTTTTACCTTGAAATATTTCCAAAATAGATTTTAAGCAAAACTTCATAAAAAAAAAAAAAAGGCAACTCTTCCATAAAAGCATGAAGAATACCAATAGCTAGACCTATTTTTCTGCTCAGGTAAATTTTATTCTGCAAAAAGGCAGTTTCCAAGTTTATCTGCTTCTGATTTTGACTTTCCCATGGCATTTCAGTTTACTGTAAACATGCAAGTCAGGAGGCAGCCCAGGATTCTGTCTGTCAGGTATTCCCAGCACCAATACACACTTGTTTCTGAGGGAACTGTGGGTGACTCCAAGACAAGAAAGATTCAGTCCACTGGGACACTAAATAAGAAAATAATGTCTCATATTTCTTTTAAACTCTGTTGAATGCAGTATCTCAGACTGAACTATAGACACTGTGAGCTGTTTGTTGACACTTGACTGCAATGTTTTATCTGGACATATGGAAAGAATATTCCCAAGTATAGTCTGGCTATATTGCTTCACCATACTGCTGTCTTATTTCAGTATGCTTTATGTTTCCCTTCTTCAGTTCATAGCACAGATGTAGAAAAATGTCAAGGGAAAAAAAAAAAAAAAAAAAAAAAAAAAAAAAAAAAAAAAAAAAAAAAAAANAAAAAAAAAAAAAAAAAAAAAAAAAAGGAATGATACTTGAGTGGTATTTATTTTGTCCCAAAGTGAGGAAAACCTACTCTGAAAATGGTGATGCCTGTAAAAAAGGACTTCATTGACAAACATGCAAAAAAAATCTTGGAAACAACAATTTTTATTGCTTGTTTAAACGTTAGGGATTTTTTTCCTTTCCTTTTTTTTTCTTCTTTATTAATGATTATTTACTGTTAGAAAATGAGTAGCCTAACTAATAGGTAAAGTGTCCTGTGAGTCAGATAGGAATTATCAGGTTATTGGACTTCCATTAAGAAAAAAAAATTACAATGGCCTTGGCAGATACAATTATTGATTTCTAGAGACTACAGATGTTTAACAATTTTTAAAATGTAACTACTTGGCAATCAACACCATAAAACAACCCTTTTCTAAATTCTAGACAAAATTATCTTTTTAACTAAAGAAAATACAAGCATACAAGAAGTCATGCCTCTCAGATTCCTTAGTAAAAGCAGTGATGGAAGTGAGGGTAACAGATCTCTGTACTTCTTTCTTGTCAAGTCCTCATCAGGTAAGACTTGACAAGATAAAAAAATTAAAAAAGTGTATGTATATGTTGTACCTTAAGTGTTTTTATTTTTTGATACTACATCCATACAAGCCCAAGAACGTAAAAAAGTTCTACTGGAGATCTGCATTAGCATCAAATTGAATGGAAAATCTTCAGTGATGTTTCTTTAGGGTCTTGTTAATGCATGAAAATTTTACTAGTAAGAGTTTATTATTTTCAGTGCAGAGTTAGTTAAATATCACACCTTTTCTGTTAGATAGCAAATGTTATGGAGGGAAACACTGACAACCCCAGGGTGAGGGATGTACGTATTTCAAGGGACTTTTTTAAGGCAAAATGTGGCCCCTAGGTTTACCACTGTCTTCAGTGTCAGCCTTCATGCAATGAAATCACAAATATTTTCCAGGAAGGAATTGTATTGTATGAAAAAAATCTAGTCTCTGAACAAAATCAGAATGTATTTTCTTGCCCTCTACTTTCACTGTGACTGCTACAGTAGGTTTACTTTGTTTAAGTCCCTACAGCTGCATTACTTTGTGTCGAACATTTTGGAAGATGCTTAATTTTGCAGCTCAGCTTTGCATCATCTTTCTTCGTAGTATACTTGATGGCAAATTTGGCATGATTCCTCAATAATGGCAGTACCTTCAGGTGCTTTAAAAATTGAATCTGTGTTCAGCACGATGCCTTAAAGAAGGTGACAATAGCAACAACTAAAAATAACTAGAACAATGCCTAGAATGTCAAGATAATGTTCATTTGTTGTTACTGGATGAACAGATTAAAAAGATCAGTATTAGACAGCTCTTGCTCTCAAGAGAGTTGTTAGGGTTGTTTGGAAAAAACTGTGAAAGTAAAAAGCTTCTGCAATGTCTTTTGTAAAGTTGATTTTACTACTACAGACTTAGTTTTCACTACAAAGGTAAAAAGGACAATTAAAGTACTTTTTTTTTTTTTAATCAGGGATAAGTATGGATAAATAAAACTTGGGAATTAAAGGGAAAAAAACTCTAAGACGTGGGGAAACCGTAAAAAAAAATCAGCTTGCTTTATAAACCTCCTCCCAATCCCCAGCAATATTTGAATATTTCTTGTCCTTTCTGAGTCTGAACAGAAATTAAAAGGAAAGGAACTTTAGGGAGCACTCATCCTATCTAACTTTAGACATGATTTGGATCCTTAGACTTACAATACTATTAAATCCGAGCTGGGTGCATCCACAGAAAGTTGTGTTCAGCATATAATGAGTGTGTTGCTTAGGATTTCTAAACACCCTCTGGAGACTCATGCTGTTCGTGTTTAAGCATTAGAGGAGTGGAGAATCCCATCTTGGAAAATTTACCTTGGTGCTAAAATTATTAACATGAAAATCTTCCTTCATCTCTCTCACTGCACCGCAGGCTTGCCTGGTCCTTGGTTTAAGTTCAGAGCACATTGAGGGTTGCCTACACTGACTGCACTTCAGTCAACCTACAAAGGTTTGCCCCCAAGCTGATCCTTAGCCAAGTGCTATGCTATGCAATTCAGATGTGCTTGCAGTTTCTGACATAGCCCTGGCATGTCATCGTGTTTTAGTAACACTTTTCTGTCAAAACAATTCCCTAAGTCAGGTCAACTGTCTCAAGACAATTTTCAAAAACTTCATGTACATTGAAACAAGTGCTGCGTGAAATGCAGCCAAAAGGTCTCCATAGCTCACGGATGAATATGTGTCTTGTAGGCAGGTGAAACTTGACATTTCAGTTAATATTTGTGGCTGTATTATGATAAAGTGTTAAAGTATTTTATATGGACAATTAGAAGTGCACTCAATTTCAGTATTTTTTTTTCTCTCAGAAACACCTGACATGCTCAAAAGTCCTATCCAGCAGCTGTGTTATGGTCCTAAATCCACTCTCTGGCACTAAAGGTGCTTTTAATGTAAATATGGTGTTAGGTATCCTTTGCAGGTCATTGCTTTATTATTTCCATTATGGCCTTTGTATCTACTAAATCTTTTGGGGACTTCCAGTGGTAGTTTCACTACAAGTAATTCTCAGTGAGGATCCCCAAATTTTTGCATCAAAATGTCAGCTCCATCAGACATTGTTCATTGCTAGAATGGGGCAGGCAACCATAAACATTTTTGCACTTATTAGACTGACTAGATATTTGGTATATTTTTTTTAAAAGTTCTCAATCATGATTACCATGATAAAATATCAGTGATGGTCATTGCTCCATATTTTAGAATAAATTGGATTAGCAAAAGAAAAAAATTGTTAGTCAGCTGGGGTTAGTAATTTAGCTCTTTCTGCTCATTCCTTGCAAAGCAGAGAAAACAGATTTTGTTGTTCATCAAAAGGGATTAGAGCCATAATTTATGGGTGTGTGGAAGGTTCTTAGTTGTTCCTAGTTATGTTCATATTTTATGGTTGTTATCAATACACTGTAAATAAAAATTTATAAAATGGAAAATGAAACAGAAGTGATTTCTGAAGTGCCTGTAAGACAGCAAGATCCGGCTGCAAAAATTTTTGCCAGTTCCACAGATTTATCCTGTACAGAACAACAGGAACTTGCATGTTTGTCTAGGTTTAATGAGACAGAAGTGTTTTGCTAAGGAGGATGAGTTATGAGGAAGACCAAAACTCCTTCCTCTAATTAAGAGGCTCCAATTGAGAAAGTATGGAGAAAGGAAAAATAACAGCCCTTTAGGGGCATATATCCCCTTAAGGATATATGTGTATTGGCAGAACAACAAAAGAACAAAATAAAACACCAACCCAACAATAGCCCTATACCCAAAAATCCCCTTCAATAAAAAGTAAACAGTTCAGTTTGTGCTTTTTGGTGCAATTCTAACCACAGTCAGCAGGGGGCGCTGTTGGATCTCCAGAGGTGCAGAGCCTGCAGTGCTTGGTGTTGGCCAGCAGGGGGAGCTGTTGGGCTCTGGCGGTTGCCATGTGGGTGCCCCGAGTGTGCTGAAGGAGCTGAAATGGAGCCCTTCCCTCCCCCTCGCCAGGAAGAGGAAAAAGGAGAAAGAAGGGTTCTTCCCAAAGGGAACTCACGCTGTCTGCGGCTGGCCATGTGACTTCCCCTTCCTTCACAGATGTGCTCAAAAACCACTGCCAAAAAACACGGGAACAGAGGAGGGAAAGAAATAATTTTCTTCCCAAATAGTTCCTCTCCGATGAAGTCCAACAGGTCCGCGCTGGGGGCAGAAACAGGGCGCAGGCAAACTGGGGCCAGAAGAAAAAAACAAACCAGCCAGGCAGCCAGGCTGAGAACAAAGCAATCTCGGAGCTTTTCCAACCCACACCTTGCCTCAGTTAAGGCAACAACCAACTGTGTGTGATTTCTCAAAAGAGGGAAAAAAAAAAAAAAAGAGACTCCTCGCCCCTCCCCACAGACCTCCCTGGGCCATCAGCCTGGAATGTCAATCTGCTGGCCAGTTCTTTTGTGTTAGTCAAATACCCAAGGCAAAACCAACCTGCCCATTCAACATCCCTCCCACACAGTGGGACAGGGGGAAGGGAAAAAATTCCTTGCTTAGTTTTTTTTAGAACAAGTAAACCTAGGACAATGTTACATATCACAAAACCAAATGAAACAGGGAGGAAAGCAAGCCCTGTGCTCCACATGGGCATGGGCAGCAAACCTAACCAAAATATGGCTTTTTCTAATCCAGTAGCATAACCAAAATGGTTGAATCCCTTGCATTTTGATATGGAAATACAGTGGGACACAATTTTCTTAGAAAGTCTGAAGGTGATTTCATGGACTTAAAAGCAAGTCCGTTTTTTTCCAACTACGTTGTGTGGTCTAACAAATAATGTTACCTCTCAATTGGCCTCTTGATGTATAGTCAAATGTAAACATTCCAAAACATTCCAGCAGATCCTCCTGTCATGCAGGATGAGAGTTGTAGCACAGCACCATTTTATCCTATCTGTGGTCATAGCCACAAAACTTTTTTAAAACAGGCAACTAATTTTCCTTCTACCTACTGCAAGAATCTTCATCTTCTGAAGTTATAAATTACTCATATTCCCTTTTTTTTCCACTATAAAATCTGTGTTACACATTTAAATACCCTGCGGTCATCTTATAACATCTTATTTTGTTTGAGTTTCCTCATCCTTATTGATGTTCGTGTTTTATTTATTCACTTGAGTTGAATATTCTCAGTAAGTTGGATCTTCAAAAGAAATCTTCGGTCACAACACAGTTCAATCAAATCACATTTCTGCAAGTTGTCTGCGCAGGTTAAAATTAAAACATTGTACTTATCCGTGGATGTGAAATGGAAACAGGATGATTATGAAACTCCTCTTGGAAGCTGAAAGCAGAAAGCTGATGATTTTTCAATTAATATTTTCCCTTTAAAATTACGATAATTTAAAACTACCTGCTAACCATACATCTAAATTAATTTCCTACACTTCACTTCTCTGCATTTCACATATACTTGAGAACAACCCCAAAAGTTCAAGTGAGGCAACATTACCCTTTGTCTGGTAAAGTAGTCAGATGAAGTGTTCCCCTTTTGTCTGTGAATCCTCAAGGTTTTATTTAATGTATTATGACCTCTTACTATACTGTCCATGAAGTTTCCAATGCTGGAAATACAAGAAAATGTTTAACATTGCGAATGTAAGAAGTTTTAGCACTTCTAAGCTGCATAGCTGCTAAACCCTTCAGTGACTCCAGACTACAGACTTGTTTGTGAACTGACATGAAAACTGACACTTGCTCCTAAGCGTGAAAGGCCAGTTTTGTTTTGGTCTAGTTTCATTTTCAAGGGTTAGCAGAGGTGATTGGACAGGGTGTAGATAATCTCGCTTTATTGTAAATGACACAAAAAACTCTTACCATAAAGAATAAATCACTCTAGGAAAAATCAAATTAAATATGTGAAAGTTTAACTTTTTTATCCTGGTACGATGCAGGCACCTTCCCCACAGGCTCTGGCTGGATCCTTTGTTTCACAGATAAACCCTTCCATGATTCAAATAACATGAGTGATATCTCCTGGAAGACATGAGCTGAAGGGTCTTTAGCTTAGCTTCACGGTGTAGGCAGATTATCACCAGGGGTGGCTTGAATAGCTGAGTGTCCTGGTGTTATTTGTGCAAGGGCTTGGACAATGCCATGGAATGTTCCTCTGGTGAGTTTGAAGAATGCACAAAATTAGAACAAGCAGCTGCTATGCTGCATAGCATGGTTTCTAGGCAGCAGGAACTAGGCTTAAAAAAGGGAGTAAAGGGAGCCTAATGAAGATCTCTGAAGACAAAGTGTTGGTAGCCGGTCAAGGGAAGTGATTAACCTGCTCCAGTCTGCTCTGGTGTGGCCTCACCTTGAATAATGTGTGAAGTTTTGATCACCACAATGTAAGAAAGATATTAAGCTATTAGAGAGCATCCAAAGGAGGACAATGAAGACGGTGAAGGGCCTTGAGGGGAACCCATATGAGGAATGGCTGAGGTCATTTGGTCCGTTCAGCCTGGAGAAGAGGAAACTGAGGGGAGACCTCACTGCAGTCTAAAACTTCCTTGTGAGGGGAAGAGGAGGGGCAGGCACTGATCTCTTCTCTGTGGTGACCAGTGACAGAACCTTAGGGAATGGCCTGAAGTTGTGTCAGGGGAGGTTGGATATTAGAAAAAGATTCTTCACCCAAAGGGTGGTTGGGTGCTGGAACAGGATCCCCAAGGAAGTGGTCACAGCACCAAGCCTGGCAGAGTTCAAGAAGTGTTTGAATGATACTCTCCAGGCACATGGTGTGACTCTTGGGAATGGTCCTGTGCAGAGTCAGGAGCTGGACTCGATGATAGTTGTGGGTCCCTTCCATCCTGCCATAATCTGTGATTCTGTGAAAAATGAAATCCTGCACCTGTGATGGTATAACCCCATGCAGCTGTACAGACTGTGGGGGGTCAAGTACCTGGCAATCTGCTATTCAGAAAACATTGAAATGAGTCATCCATGGGTCCCTGTGGTTATGAAGGGTGTCCACATTCTGAGCTGTATTAGTAGAAGTGTAGCCATTGGGCCAAGTAAAACAATTATTTGCCTCTGCTGAGTGCTTGTGAAAGACAGCAGGAGAGCTGTGGCCAGTTCAGGGCTCCCTTGTGCAAGAAAGGCTTAGATAAACTGGAGAGAGTCAACCACAGTAACTATAGGACTGGTGTGTGTAACGAGAAAAGAGACTTGAAAGAGTTGGGTTTGCGTAACCTAAAGAAGAACACACGGACAGGAAATCTAATTTCTGTCTTCAAGTACATAACAATTTTAGAGATGACAGACTCTTCCTGGAAAGGGACAGAGAAAGGATAAGAGGAAGTAGTCACAAACTTCAGCAAGAAAATTCTGACTAAATTTCGGAAAAGAAATTTTCACACTGAACCAAGTTGCCTAAAGCGTCTGCAAAACCTTATCCTTGAATATATTCGGTACTTGACTGAGCACAACCCTGAGCAACCTGATGTACCTTTGAAGCTTGTTTTGAGCGATGGATTCAGCGCCAGAGTTTCTTTCCAACCTAAAATATTCTAGGGTTCCTGAGAATCTGGGTGTGAATGACCAGGTAATAAGTTTTTAATGTGTACTTTCAATATTTTCTGGTCTGGGACAACTTGCTAAGTGGTCGCAGCCCAGGATAGACAAGTCTATGCCATTCCAAATCAGAGCACTTCAAACACAGAGGCACTGTTTCTGTTTTAGGCTATTCTACTATACAGAATATCTCAACCCCAAATTCCCTGACTAATAAAAATGTGATGATTTTGACTTTTGACATCATTATGCAGCTCTAAACAGGTAATCAAATGTACACAGGCCTATCACCACTATCAGGCAACTCTATTGAAGTTAACAGAAATTAACTGGAGACAAAAGTCTGGTTTCAAGAGCTCATTAAGTTCCAGATCTCTTTACCTGAAGATAATGATTGCAAAGGGAAAACTAATCAACTTCATGATTGATTACTTTCCATAGAATATTTTGACAGTTTTACAGTTTTTTTTAATCTCTAGACTTTCAGCAGTATATACATTTTATTGTGGGTGTTTTAATGTTATTTACAGAGCTTTTTTTTTATTATTTTCTTTTATTTTTGTTTTCAGAATGCAGCAAACATATACAAAGCCTCCAAACTGGAGACAATGTAGCTATAGAAAAGACGTCTATTTTCTAATTAGGTTTTTATTTCATTGTTTGTTTGGTTTGGTTTGGTTTTTTGGTTTTCTTTTTTTTGATATGAGTCAAAGAGATCTCTGTGAGTGAAATTTTTTGTTCTCTCATGGGCGCTCTTCAGACAATAAAAGGAATAGCTTCTATTCTGAAAACAATGTTTGCAATTTTCTGCTTTTCATTCAAATACAAAGAACACAGTCTTTTAATTCAAAAAAACAATTAGCAGATATTTCTTCAATTTTGTTCATTCACCTGTATTTGCAAATAGCACTTTATTGTTGTTGTTAGGTTAACTTAAATGAGAGTAGCTGTTTTGTCTGAAGATTTTAAGTTGTAGGTTGTCTTTCTCAGGATAAAAGAAAAACTAAAAAAATTGTTATGACAAAATACTTTTCATAAGTCTTTTCACCGAAGACAGGGTGTGTATTAGAATTGCACTAGTTCTTAGATACATTTTTTGGAACAGATCCTTAGAGAACACAAAATGGTTTAAATGGATCTGTACAAATTTACAATAGTTGACAAATTGGTCTATGATGAAGCTGAGTACTTCCAGAACACAGCTAAAACTAGAAGGTACTTTGCAGAATTTTTTGAATGATCAATAAGTTAAATAACAATTAAAAAAAAAAAAAAACAAACAAAAAAAAAACCAGAACCTCGTCAGTCTTTGTATCTTTGACTTAACAGAGATAAAACTAAAAATTTATTGTCTTTTTTGGGGAAAAATGCATTTGGTTTTTTAAGAGACCAGTAGAGCAAGGAAACTAGGTGATGAAGTAATTTGCTGGACTAGAAGGTGTTTAGAATAGCTGAGGAAATCTTGTTGATCAGTGACAATCAACATATTGTAATATTTAGCAGATGTATAAGGTTTAGCTTTTCCGAAATCAAAGATTTTTGTAAAGTATTTCTAAGGTCATGACAACGCCAATAAAGTTTTCATGAGAAGTAAAGTAAATGAAATGATTTATTAAGAGGTGTATATGCATGTGTGTGTATATATATATATATGCACATATATGGATACACTTAAATAAATAGGTGGATAAAATAAGTCGGATTATAGAAGGACATATTTAAAGACAATTTCCTTCAATGATATGATTTCTAGGGCTGCAGTGGCCTGAGCAGCTGACCTGATCAGATTGTTTGCTCTGCTGAAGGATATTCTCATCCTTCCTTCCCTCTTACATCTCATCTCTCCCATTCTTCCCCTAAGAGAGGAAGAAAAGTTAGGAGTAGGATCACTTAATTTTGATTATAACGAGGTGATAAATCAGTTGATGGTGTCTAGTAGAATTATATATTTAAGATGCATGTTTGTTCCTGACTTTTAACTTTTTATTTCTACTTAAGAATGCCCTGAGCTTTTGAAAGAATCTTGGTATGGATGGTTACAGACAGATCAAGCAGAAGTAATTGGAATTAAATTGGTCCTTTCTATCTCAATCCAGCGTTACAGTTGACACTACATTATTCTGCTGACAGCCAGGGATAAGATAACCCTTTCACTTTGGGACCATTATAAACTGGGGGAACATTTGAGTTGGGGTTGAAATCCTGTCTTCATTAAATCCAGCAACAAAACACTCACCCAGGCTGCAGTACTGCTAGATCTGCTTAGTGGTAGAGCAAAACATGGAGGTCTAGATTTAATACTCTAGCAATCTCAACACATTGCTCCAGACTGTGCCAGGCAGAACCTTACCTCCCAGCATTTTGTAGTGCAGAAGTAAATTCCTAGGCTTAGAAGGGAAAGCTATGAACAGAGGTGAAAAGGGCTAGTATATGCTGATATTAACTCCTGGAACTCAAAGTGTGAGATACAGCAAATGGAAAGAGGAGGTCTGAAAGCAAGGGGGTTCAGACTGTCCATAGTGGTATTGTTAAATTCCCATTTGAAGCATTCCATATAATCACACAGCATAGTAACGTAAATGTTGAGATCAATATGCCAAGTGTAAATTTGTTGAAAATTCTGAAATTTTATCAGAATCACTGAAGCTGTCATATACTTTTCAACATACTGCTTTAGTCTCTGATATCACAGTTATCAGAATGGCTACTAACTTTTAAAAGTTATTTCCTTTTATTCTCAACAGTGTAGGCTAGCTGGTAGTAGACAAAGGAAGAATTCTATGCAGTGGTGTTTTTTCCAGGCCGTGTTCTTACACCTCCAGTGAAATAATTGTTTATTAACCTTTCTTTCAACACAATACATTACAAAACTCTATTTTAATTCTCAGTTTTATGAAGCAAGAATCTTTGCAAATAAGATTAATAATTAGAAAAAGGAGAGTCAAAAAATAAAATCTAATACAAGCTAACACTTCTCTTGTACTCTGGTGACAGATAATATTTCCCTTTATCCCTTTTCACTTGACATACTGTAGAGCCACCTTGGATGTAGCTGTGTCAGGAGCAAGACTAAATGACTTGACATATGTTAAGACAGAGGTTGTTTCATTTCCTGCCTGTCATGGACAAATGGTTTTTGTAATAGTCTCTCCACCTCATGCTTTCTGAGATATTTTTTGGGACACTGCATAAAGGACATGCAGCTGAGGTCAAGACCTTGGCATATTTGAATATAACTTCTGATCTGGGACCTGGAAGATGTGCTATCCTAAAGCATATAAAGCCTATTGTGGAATGCCTAGCTTGGTAAAGCAGGAAGTATTATATTTTTATACATTAATGTTTAAAATTGAAAGGCATACAGAGGCTTGTTATTACAGATAACTTGATTGTTCTAAATTCTAAATACTGCAAAATTATAATCATCCCATAGTTAGTGTGAACTTAGAGCTGTTAAAGTAATAAAGCTTTCTGTTTGGTTTAAGGTCATTGCTGTTGGTGACAATGACTTTATTTTGTTTCTCCTGAAACTTTAAAGGTTATGATGGACAATAACAGACATGTCAGTTGCCCCTCTGTTTTCAAGAATAAAAATTCACTGATGATCATTTGTTATCATTATCTTCAGCTTCTGGCAGTGTAGCAGAAAGCTGACTTGAATTTCAGCATGAGCAAAGAATGATAGATCTTCTCCATTAAAGACAAGCTGGAAAAAAAAAGCAACGACTTTCTCAGTCTACTTCTTGTTCTAGGGAGACAAGTCTGTACAAACCTTGTAATAAATACAAATCACCTCTTTTGCAGTCCTGGTTCACGTGTGCCAGCCCTTTCGTTGCCTCTGTAGGGAAGCTGCAGCCTCGGGGAACCTGTTCTTTCTCATCCCTTCAGAATAATTACTTTGGGAGGCAACACGAGCATACTGTAGGTGTCCTCTTTGGGGACTTATAGTCTGCCTGCCACAGGTAGATTTATAGGCCGATAGAGACTTGCCTGTAAGGTCTTAAGGGTTGTAAATCCAGCGTAAATTCTTCAATCTGTTACAATCACAGTACTGAGCACAGAATTTAGCCACTGTTGTGGTACTCTGTGCTTCATGTTTGAGAAGTGCAATGCAAACCTGTCGGGGAAATGTTTCTGTATCCCTTTAATCCAGGAGTGTTTCATCATACTCTGCAGTGAAAAAGCCACGGTGTCTGTTGCTGGCTTCCAGGCATGCCTTGGACCTTGTTTGGAGCTGCCATGTTATACTGTGTGACTTGATCCCAGTAATATCTTCTCATTTCTGTCTTTCACTTATGTAGGAGGCCTTGTTCACCCCACCAGAGCATTACCCTCAGCCACCACTTTCACTTATACAATTCCTTTCAGCCCTTCAGCACTTGAACCCAGTATTTAAGACTCCAGACAGGGCAGAAGACCAGCATGTCATTGTATCAAATAAGAGAAAAAAAATTGTAATTCTTGGTGGTAATAGAGATTGAAAATTACATGAAACAGCAGCAGAGAAGTTCTTTGTTATAGGGAGAGAAGGTTCCTATCAAAACTGTGTTTCACAGCCTGTTCCATACAAAAAAGTAAAAAAGAAGAGCATTTCCATAAAAGAAAGCAAATAAAAGACTTTTCCGACCTTCATTTGTTCATGATATATGTTTTCCCCACTCTCTAAAATACTGAAAACAAGCTTAAGACTATCAATACACTTACCTTGTTCTCCTGGATTTGTAAACATTTATATTGCTACTTTTTTTTTTTTTTTGCTATAAAAGGGCAGCAACAATAATCCATTAATTCTGTAAAGCTCGTAAGTAATATCTAACAAAGCCTATTTTAAATATTATGAAAGAGGTGCAAATACTTGGGTTTCAGTTCAAAGGCATATCTTTAATTCATCTCTAAATTTCTTCAATTCCTTGTTAGCTTCCTTTCTTTCTCTAGAGCTGGTCTGATTTTTGGCATCAAAAGATTCAGAGTGTCATAGGGTCAGATTGTTTTATACACACACAGCTGTCCCTAAGGTTAGTTTCATCTTTTAGACTTCTACCTTCTACTACAAAGCCCAAACACTGACGGCAGTAGTCTAATCTCCATTTTACATAATGCATTACTGATAACGGCCTGAAAATGAGATATTTATGTTTTATGCAGCTAATCCCTTGATCACAGAGCAGTGAAATGCTTGAGATAAGAAACCTTGGAACACAAGCACAGAGCTACCCAGTGGAAAAAATTTGAAGAATTTGGAGACTGCTGTGAAACATGCAGAGAGCCCAGGAAGGACAAAATCAGTTCTCAGAATTGTAAAACAGGTATATCAACAGACATAAGACACAATTTTAAAAAATGAGAGTATGAAAGAAGGAAAATGTTACAGTGCTACTTAATATAGTTTGAGATTAAGAAGCTGGCTGCTTCTAATGAGAGGGCAAGAGAAGAAAGTGCATAAGTAATTTGAAAGGATGAAAAAATGACAGAAACATATTTCTCCAAAAATATCAAAAGTCATGTGACTGTTTTTTTAGCAACAAACTTATTTGATGTGCTATGGAAATTTTTAAATATCCAGAACATACAAAATCTATTTAAAAAAAAAAAAAAAATATTATCAAAATTGTATCGGGAAGCTTTAGAGATTTGGGGCTTTTTCCATGAACAAAATTGTTCAGCATACAGCACAATACCTGCCAAGTTTCTCATGAAGCCGAATTACTGCGAATGCAACTTTCACATTCCTTGTGCCCATCTCACCTAAGAAAAAAGATTTTTGACCTTCCTGGTTTTCAAGTCCCAGCTCCATAATGGTCTATTTGCCAAATATTACCAGAATCTGAGATCAGGTTCCTTGGGATTCCAGGATCCTGGCTGGCAGATCAGTCAGGAGGCTGAGGACCTAATCGCCACTGGAGTAGGGCTTCTTAGCAGCAAGTTAGTCAGCAGCTGGACAGTGAACCAGCCAAAATGCCTCTTGGCAGAGAAAGCTCCTCAGATCTCTGCTGGCACTGTCCCTTTCTCACAGTACACTTTGGTGCTGATGGACTGACATATTCTGTGGAAAAAACATTCGATTAGAATTTTTTTCTGGCAATACTAATTACCAGTAAACATTCTGAGTTGCATAAATGTGGCTGTAAACAGGTGTGATGGACAATGTGCCTCATAAAACACTTGGAAAGGTGAAAGAAACAAATGGGAACAATACTTTATAAAACAGTGAAAAATGTATGCCCCTAATATTAACATTATAAACAACTGCTGGAAAAAAACAGGCAAAAGAGTTATTAGAATGATCAGCTGTACATTGTGTTACCAATGGAGACCAATGACATTAGAAAAAGGACAAACTAGCATTGGCCTCTGTAATGACCTGACTATAGTGACCTATGAGAACTGCAAGGGGGTTCTTACAAACACTGCTGATCACCTTTTAAAGGAGACAAAATTTATTCTATTGCTATGGGGATAAGAATGACATACAATCAAACACTTCAGTACCCTATTTCTATTCTAACTCTCTGTAACAGCTGATTTTGGTATCCAAAAACCAGAGAGCACTAGAATTGTGGCTGACTTTTTATTATGATGAATTTGTATCAAAAGAACATTATTCCTTTTAAGAACATTGTTCCTTTCCAAGGTAGTTGACTGTTTTGAGTCACCTCTTTGTAGCTGAAATATCTACAGTAGATGAAAAATATTTAACATATTTAACAAGTCACTTTCAGGTAGAAATTTTCTCAATCAATTTAAACTGAAGAAACAGACAAAATGAAATAAATTTTTATGGAACATTTTATGAACAAATCCTTGTCCTTTGTATTTCATTTTAAATTTTTATGGAACATTTTATGAACAAATCCTTGTCCTTTGTATTTCACTTGAGAGGTCCAAATTAAAAATAGCTTAGAAGATATTTTTTAGGCAACAGACAATCTGCTTCTTACTTTCATTCACTATATATTTTATAATAACTAACCCTGTAGAAACAATGATTTGAATGATTGTGTGGAGCTTCCAGATCTTTGCATGGCATTAACCCACTTTCTTTGCACAGTCCTCTAGTTAGCTGAGATGGGTTCTGATATCAGCAAAACTACTTACAGCTGTATAACTAAGAAATAACTTACAAGGTCAAATGGAATTAAAATTATTCTGAATAAATTATAAATAATTTCAATTTCTTCTTGTGGGAATTTTAGAGCTTTAATTCTTTCTCCATTATTCATGTGGTTATTTTTCAACTCTTAAATATTTTGAAATTGTTTAAAATTGTTTAGTTAGTTATATGTACTTTGTTATAATTTTATTTAAAACCAAAGGATTCTGTGTCAGTAAAAAATCAGATTTGCTTGTTAGCAGAGCAAGAAAAGTAGCTGAAAAATGGTCTTATACTATCAACAACAAAAATATTGTGAGTTTAAGTGCTAAAACACAATGACTGTTTAATTCAGTTAAAGGAGACACAGAGTATTCAACATCAAATGAGGATGGTTGTCTAGCTCCTCATTAGGTTTTCTTCATGGTGCCTCTATGAAAAGAAATAAACTAGATATTTAAAAAATAAACAAACAAAATGCCCCAAACCTGTGCATTAGCTGTTCAATTCTAAAACTTAAATCATTGACCAACAGACCATTTACCAAAATGTACATTTAATTGACTTCCTAATAAGGATTTCACTTAAAACATATGTCAAAGCTTTATTGTTCCAGAAAGTAATGACATGATCTGATGTGACTGGAAAAAAGGACACAATATAAATTAAAATTTTGTGATACAACCTAAAATATATTTCATTAGTCAAAACAGTCCTTGCAGATGGATATACCTGCAAAGCAGGCCAAATTTCTGTTATTAAACAGTTAGATAATCGGTTTGTTATTTTTTCCTTGTCAGAGAAGGAGTCATAAAAATACAAGATTCTTATTATAAAACACAGGAACATGGTAATATTAAAGCTACACTTACCCTTGACATTCTAGATAATATGCTCTTCAGTGGACTTTATCTCTACTCCTTTCCCTTGGATCTCAGGAGACTCACAGAGGATTAGTCATGGTTTCTTCCACAGAATTGTTAACCTCTATGCCCTGTATTTGGGATAGAAGGAACAGAGAGCTGGGAACTGAGTGGTCTATTCACCTACTTCAGTTCCTGACATACTACACAGTAGAGAACTACTTACTTCTTTCCTTTCCTTAGACTGAGTTTTCCAATACCCAACATGGTAAAAGCATATCTTACCAACACGGTTGGTAACTAACACTTGCTCCATGGGACTTTTCGCTATCAAAAGTCCCCTGCCCTTTTTTCTGTTTTGCCCACAAGCAGACTGCACCTGAATTACCTTGTGAACAGATGAGGACAAAACTCTGTGGAGATCCCCAAGGGCTGGCTCAATGCAGAGACAGTTCCTGCACTGGAGATAGTGGGGTCTGTCCCCATCAGAGCTTTAAAAACTTCCAACCTTTTTTCAGTCTTACCTCTGTCCCATGCTACAGGCAGACAGTGTGCATAGCAGTAAGTGGCCCAGCACTGTACCACATCCAAGTCAAAAGCAATTGCTGGAAAGGAAGGCACCTCAATCCTGCATGGTATCTCTCAGAGGGAAGGAAGGTCACTGATGAAAAACCTGTCAAGATGCCACTGTCATAATATTAACAGTACATGATAAATACGAACACAGATGCCGCACCTCTGTAGCATCAGGACTCAGTAGAGTGAAAAAGAAAGGAGTATGTGTATGGAAAAGTAAAGTTCAGCCTTTCTGTTCAGGCTCACATTTGGAAAGGGAGAATATCTGCAGATCTTAGGTCCCTCACACATTATATGACAGTTCTTGTAATAAAAAATTCTCAGGGCAATACCATTAACTGTGCGGGAGCACCTTAAGAGAACTGCAGTGCCCTTTAATCTCTCTTGATCTCTTAATCTCACTTGATACATTAACATATAAGAGCATTCTTCTTTTCAATGAAAAGTTTACGAAAGTTTTGCATTGTACTATATCTGAAAAATTTATTCCAGCCACCCTGACAGGAAAACAGTCCTTCAAAATGTTGGTGTATAATAGATCAGCATTCAGATTTGATTTTTTTTTTTCAAGTTTCAAGGTCAGGTATATATTTTACAACACAACTGGTTTACTCGTTTGTGGGATTTGGTAGTCTGGAATTTGATCCACTGCTTGCTCACAGTAAGTTGCTTCTATTGGCAGGAGCAATTCATGATTTGCTCAAGGGTAAGGAAGAGGAACATCAGATCCATAGGTTGAAGACCCAGGTTCTGGCTTGCTTCAAGCTTAAGTTAACCATTGACTTGAGCAGGCATTCAATCAATTACGCAGAGAATACAACTTGGTGGATTGTAATCTTAAATACTAAATCAAAATCAAGTTTTAAAATTATTTTTGACATTGTTGTCCCTGGAACAAGATTTGAGTGCAAGAAATGGGACTGTTGTCTCTTTCCAAGCAGAGCCATCATCTCATTGATATTTAGTTTTGTTTCCCAGCTGCAGACAGAGTAGGACTGACAAAATTCAAGTCTCATTCATTGAATTTTCAAGTCCCATTAGGAAATAGTAAGACTCAGAAAACCTCAAAGTTAATTTAACCTATAGATAATAAAAACATTGAATGATTTATTTCAATCTTGAAATTAAAGTAATGGCATTTACTCATTAATATTTTAAATTAGCCCCCTCTTCCTGCTAAAAGAAATCCCTGGTATCCCTAAATGATGAATCTTGTAAGATAATGCTGAATGATAAATAATCTAGACAACTTCTTTTCTCCCTATTTCTATTCTTCTTAAGAGGTATAAATTTAAACTTGGCAATATAAAAAAACAGTGAACAAAAAAACTGAACTGGACTGATTTTATGCTTCCTATTTTATTCAGCCTTGTGCATCCATTGTGTGAAAATTGTACTCTTTTTTGGTTAATTATATGTGAAAAGTAGCAATGAAAACACATATTCAATTCCTTGTGTGAATATCATTTTAATTTCATGTACAGTTGTTTCAGAGGATTAACTGGCAATGGAATTGCAACATTTTTTCAGGGGAAAACAATGATTTTTCAGTCCTAAAGAAATAAAAAGAGGAAAGATATATGTGGTGGTATTGATTTGCTTGAAGTTTTTCTATTTGTTTATTTATAATGCAAGTATCAGAACTCAGCAAAACCAGACAAAGATGTGAAATGAAAGACACAGTGAGTTCTTTCTTAAGGACTTTTTATTAATCAGAAAAGTCAATACAGGCAAATTAAAATTCCTGCTCAATAGAAATTTCAATCAAAATGGGTACATTCAGCTCAAAAAATTAATGAAACTGTCAACATAAACAAAATTTAAATAGTCTTTTTTTTTTTTTTGCTGTATCTGAGAGTTGTAACAATGCATTTCTCTTTAGCTTCCTGCAATCCATGGGCAGTTGTTATCAGCCTTTGATGATAATTTTCTCAATACGTATTATTTGTACAATATTAACCTTTTTTTAAATTTAATATTTAGAATGGCTGTTTTTCATCCTTTTCTTTAATTAAAAGACTTTTAGGTAAATATAATTGCAGAAATTATACATGAGAAAGATCTATTATTCTTTTTATAGCTCCTTATTCTTTCAGTTACTCACAAAGTGTAGTATTTTTTTATTGGACTCATTCTCTAGCGTAAAATTCATTAGTTTGGATTCATCCAGTGCAGTTTTGAAATGGCTTGAGCAAAACAATTACTATCTTTTCCTCTGAGACACTGAATAAGCTGAAGGGTGTTCACTCAGTGCAGAGCAGCTCTCTGGAATACCACTGGGATTGTTATGACAACAATCCAACACTCTCATTGCAGATCTTCATTTACCCTCACCCAGAGGAGCGGTGGGGGTGTGGGGGGTGTCTATTAGCATTTTGCTTTGTGTCAGAGGGGCACCAAGGCCAAGCTGGGATGTCAGCCCATTCACGAACACGGCCTGGTAAGGGGCCAGACGTGGCCCAGCATTCATTTTCCACAACAGAGGAGCTCAAGCCTTCAAGCAATTGCTCATGTGGCCGTTGCCTCACCTATCTTCATCTTGAGTATTTCTCAACAGACAGAGAGTCTTTGTGTTACTGAACAAAGCAGGGGTGAACTTTCCACAGACAAAACATGATTGGGCTGTGTGGTCCCTGACCCTATGGATAGTCCCTTGGCCAGTGTCAGGGCATTGTTCTGGATGGGAATGGATGTGAATTTCTCAAAAATTTCTTATTGAAGTGTTTTGTTATTGAGCAGTTGTCCATCACTTAACAGGAAAAGGATTAGCACAAAATGTCATAGTTTGCCAAACAAGTGTTTGGCATCTTGCACTTACCTTTCAAATTTAAATTGGGTCACAGCACCATCATTTCTTCTCCTTAGTAAAGAAAGGGCAGAGAGGGATTTTAATGAGATTACAAATATTGGAATTAGTTTTTGGAATTAGTTTTGATCACTGGGAGAACCAAAACTAGATATATGTTCTGAACTTGGAATCTGGGGGAACCAATGTTCTAAAAAATCCCAATAATTCTTTCTAGTGAAGGTTGAGAGGTGCAAGGTTTTGTTTTCAGGATTACTACAGTGAATAAAATAACGCATTATAATAAAATTTGAAATCCTACTGGAGAGTAGGGGTTAATACTTTCACATTATCATCCCCATTGTTATGAAACAAAAGTGGAAGAAAATATTTTTATTAATAAAACAAAATATCTCAAGATTAATGACTCATCTGAAAGCTCAAAATTAGTTGCCATAAACCATATTAAATATAATGCAGATTTCATGTGCTTTTGTTTTTTATAGTCATCTGATTTACATTTTCTTTTCTTCTTTCATATTCCTTGATAGTAATGTCTTTGCAAGGTTCTGAGTTAAAAGCTGTTCTGTACTCATTTTTAATTTCTTTTTCTATGAAGAACTGGTAGATGCCTTGATAAAGAATGGACAGCTGGTTTATAGAAAAAAAGGTACAATCAATTTAGGCTACCGTTTAAAAGTACATAAACCAGCTATACCCTACTAATGAGTTTTGATAGCTTTGCATCTTGTACATCATACCATTTGAAACACTCATAATTAAATGTCCATTTTGTTAAGGAAATCTTCCCCTCCAATCTTTAAAACAAGTAACTTGTGCTTTTTATAAAATCATCCCAGACACGTTTGGATAACTGCTTTGTTTTGGCTTGGGTTGGCAGTTTTTATATTTTTTTAAAAAGTTATTTCAATTTTCAAAATATAATTATTCTGTATTGATTTGTCTGAACAACACTTTTTTTTTTTCAGTTCTGTTTTTAGCTGTTTTCCATTCTAATGTTGCCTTTGATTCTGAGAGATCCAGTAACTTTGTGAAGCACAAGAAAGGCAATATAGCTATTTAAATACATGGAGGACATACTGGGAAGAAGGGATGCTGTAAAACCTAATTTTGTGTTTGCACTTATAAAATGTGATAATATGAATAACAAAATCTTTAAGCTAGTCAAATAGATGGATATAGATTGGGTAGTATACCAAAAAGAATAATGCTCTACAATGAAAGCTCTTTTGTAGTCAACTCGGGTTCCAAAATTTTGGAATTTCCAAGACCAGATTTGCAAGACCACACAAAAATCATCAAGAGAGGTTTTGAGACGACATTAGCCAGCTCTTTGAGGGTTCTGGGATTAATCCCATCAGGCCCCATAGATCTGTAGGGATGAAGCCACAGCAGCAGATCCTGCACAATTTCAAATTAAACTGGGAGTTGATCAATTTTGTGGTCATGGTCCTTCTGCTCAGGGCACTGAGATCCCCTTGACCCATCATCCGTGTTGAAGACAAAGGCAAAGAAAGTATTAAACACCTCTGCCTTGTCTCTGTCCCTGTTTGTGAGGTGACCTGTAACTGGCCAATGATATTTCTATATTGCCTATTGCCATTTAAATATTTGAAAAAACTCTTTTTATTGTCCCCCACGTTTCTGGCCAGCTTCAAATCCAGCTGAGCTTTGGCATGAATTTTTTCCCTAGAGTGGAAAGCAGCCACTCTCTATTCTTCCCATGTCATTTGACCTTGCTTTTGACCTTTGACCATGCTTCCACTGGGCATACGCTTTCATTTTCTGCCTTTTTTTGAAGAGAAGATCCCTGTTCAGCCAAGAATATCCCTGTTCTGTCTCGTCTGCTTGACTTCCAAAATTTAGGAATTGCCTGCTCCTCTGCCCTTAGGAGGTGATGTTTGAAGAGTGACCAGAAATGATGGACCCCAGCACCTTCAAGAACATCCCAGGGGACCTTACTTACTAATTCCCCAAGCAGCCTCAAGTCTGCTCTCCCGCTGTCCAGAGTTGAGTTTTTGCTGGCGCTGTCAGTAGAGATTTTAAACTTGGTCACCTTGTGTTCACTGTGGCCAAGACAGCCCCAATCTTCACTTTGTTCACAAGATCCATTGTGCTGACAAGCAGCAGATCAAGGAGGGTATCTTTCTTAATCAGCTCCCTTAGGATGTGTATCCTAAAGTTGTCATCCAGGTTTTTTAGGAGTCTTCTGGCCCAGATTGTGCCAACTGTGTGATGGTCCCAGTTAATTTCTGGCAAGCTGAAGTCCCCCATAAGGACAAGGGCAGTTGACTTGAAAGTGTCCCTTAGTTTCTCAAAGAATAATTTGTCAGTGTCATTATCCTGACTGGGAGGTCTATACCAGACTCCCAAGGTGACATTTACATTATTTGTTTGCTCCTTGATTCTTACCCAGCAGGTCTCCACTGTGCCAATGCCAACTGTGAGCTCCATACATTCTAACCCCTCTATTAAATACAGTGCCACCCCTCGGCCTCTTCTGCCCTGCCTATCCCTCCTGAAGAGCCTATAACCATCCAATAGGGCACTCCAGTCACAGGACTCATCCCACCAGGTTGCACTTTTGCCAATAATGTCAAATCTCTGGGACTGGGCCAAAGCTTCAAGCCCATCTTGTTTGTTCCTCATGTGCGTGCACTGGTGGAGAAACATTTCAGATGTGGTACACTGTAGCCAACACCTGGCGCGGCAGATTGAGGGATCCCATTAGTGCTCCTTTCCTCAAATTTTGGCACACTATCCCATCACTCATCCCAGACCATCCTGGTTTTATCCCTTTCCCCCTTCCAAGCTAGTTTAAAGCATTCTTATAGATCATGCTTTGCTTTATAACAATATCAGGGCATGTAAATCTGACTTCTTTGAAATGCAGTTTAGCCAGGAGGGTCACCTCATGAATGCCAACAGGCATTCGCTCCATGGGGCCAAAATACTTTCAGAATGAATTTCCCTTACATAAACACGTTATGGATGTCTGGTCTTCAACACCAACTGTTTTGCTGTGCAGCTCCATTTCTGCTGTACTACATTGAAGGTTAATGTGCATGTAGGTGAACTCAAATCAAAACTATGGCCTGGGACATGGGTGGTGAGCATGAGTATAAGAGTATATACATACAAGAGTATGTTAAAGGATGAAGTTTGGACCTGTGTGCTTAGCGGATTCAAGTGGATGGGCAAAGTATGCATATGACTATGTTTATTCAGTCAAAATCTGTCCCCACTTATCTCAGCATGTTGGCATAACGTTTTCTTTCCTAAGCTCTTCTGAGCTGTTCCTGACAGGAAAGGATATCTTCATCCCTCCCAGACTGATACCTAAACAGCTTTAACCATGTAAATTGGAAACTCCCTTAGAATATCCTTGCTGGTACAGGACACCACATGCTAATCACCACTTGAAATATAGAAATTACCACTGTAAACTATCCTCAAATTCAAGGATTGAATTTATATTTTACATTAAGTAAAATTAGGTAGTACACAAAGTACTGACAGACTATGAAAAAAGTTCTCACTATCTTAGGACAGTCCCACCATGGCATCTGTCTGTGTAGGTGAATGCTTCATTCTGTTCTGTGCAGTAATATAGCTTTAACTAGTAGAACAGAATAAAAGTGATTGCATCCAGCCTAAAAAAGGCAGTGGGAGACACAAAAGTCTAAGGAATTCAATTTCCTGGGAAATGAAAGACTGAAGTTCCTTAGGCAAAGGAGTGAAGTAATTCAGGGAGCGGAAACAGTGCTGGTTTGGTACCTAAATTTAGCTACACAATATTGGATGCAAAAACCAATGGACTCAACGGAAATATGGCTTTATGATATTCTGTAATTTTCTCTGCCTTCCAGGTTGCTCCTTCTTTTTCCACAGGCAATAAGTTGCCATCCTGTTTTCTCTTTCTCACAAATGATCACCTATCAACTATCCCTCAGCTAATATTCTCTCAGATAACAGCCAACTTTTCTTCCAGGCAGTTTGGACTCAATCTTTTCAGTCTGTACTTAGTTTGGAAAGATGTTTGTTTTTGTGGGGTCTGAATAAGGGTTTGTGCTTCAGCCAACTTGTCTGCTTTTTCCACAACAATATCAGACTGTCTAATAGCAAGTATTATTCCTCCCCCAAGACCTTGCCTTACTTCAAATGGAAGAGCAGAAGTGCCTCATGTTGACACAGTTAAACTCTCATCAGCTTAAAAAGTGTTAAACATACTAGATGGGGTAGGAAGGCAGAGGGTTTGACACCAGACTTTTAGAAATCAAAGTCTGAAAATTAAATCCTTTTTCTATTGACACATCCCTATGACTATAAAGAAACTAAAGTAGCCTGGTTTAGAAGGACCCTCCCCTTTAACATCCCACAGAATGTATTTCCCAAATCTTTAGGTCATTCCACTAATGACATGTGCTCTATAAAAAATTAATTCCTTTAGATGTCAATTTCAGTGAGAGAAGAAACCGAGTTTTCTAATAAATCATCAATTGTACCTTATTATCCCAGAGAAAAGTCAGAAGAAGACAGGTAGGAAAGGTGTACATAACATTTTCCTATTTCCTAACATGTGTGCTAACTGAGTGTGTCAACTGTGTGCTAACTGGTAAATAATTGTTTGATATCCATCAAATAACAGCTGTCCTCAGGAGGAGCTTCCAGTTTGTGTAACCCATATAACCAAAATTACCTCGCTGTAGTTCCAAGTAGTTCCAAGAGGAAGTAAGTTTGAAGACTCTCTTACTTTATTGGCTAGCTATGCAGAGCTCCTTATGCGATGTCAATTCAGAATATCAGGTAGCTCAGTTTTTGGAAGTACCCAACTCTTACCAGGCACTGTACTGGGTCAATGAATTGTACTTCAGTGATAATTGACTGCCTGGTTTGTTAGCCTTTTCTTTCTACTCTGCAGGTAACAGTTTGACCTTAGATGTCCAGTGCAGAGTTACAGTTGCTGCCTTCGGAAATGAAGCCTTTTTTCTCTGTACCATAGCTAAGACTGTCATCCTGAAACCCAAAGTAATCCACTGAATATAGAATAGAACAGTTATACATAGCAAATGTGAATTAGAAAGTTGATTGGAGCAGCGTTCAATGAATATCCTGATGTATATAATGTTAAATACTGCAGTTGATATGTTTGAATGAGTTAATTTTATAGCTGGCTTTTAATGAATAGAAGAAATCATAGATTTGTCATCAATGGAATGAAAACATTGACTATTGAAATAACAACTAAATATATGGTCGATGATTTTATTGAAACACATCTGTGTGCTTTGGGTCTGACAAGAGTGAAAAATTATGAAAAATAAGTGCCTGCTGGAAAACAGGTGACAGTTATTACTTTTCCCAACTAGATCACCATGTTCTGTCTAACATCAGTGAATTGAGAAAACTACATTATACAACTTCTTTAATCTCCGAGGAATGCAACATCTGAATCCAGCTTAGGAAAAGCCTATTAACACAGAGTGTCATGTTGTGTTATGCAATCAATGTGGGAAGGCATTAACATAGAGACACCTTACAGAGATTCTTGCAGAATCTGTAAGCAAAATTTCTTCATCTAATTGGCTACTCAAACAGAATTTAAAAAATATTCAATTTGTTTTTAAAATTAACACTGCTAAGATGTGTTCAAAGAACATTGAATACGCTGAAAACACGTCAATAACAAGAAGTAAAGCAGTATAGCTAGGGGATATCATTCCAGAGAATTTGTCTACTATAAATTATAAAGTATCAGCTCTCTGTGCCAGATCAAACTCACATAAGAGTCTTCTAAGAAAGGGAGAAAATCCAGTTTGCCATTATAGTTCCTGCAAATAAATTTTAAGTATTGGGTAGTCATAGCTTTTAAAGACAAGAATATCAACAGTACAGAGGTATTTCATAATAAATGGAGTTTCATAGCAAATGTGTGTGTTTGAGGGAAAATTGCAGTTTCATAAGTTCATACAGAGACATTTGTGTTGGTTTAGTTTTGAACAGTTAAGAGTCTTTGTAGCTCAGTGTGCTTAATCAACATGTGATGGCAAGATTGTACAGTGTAAGAATATCAAACTTGTTTGCTTAGTTGTTTAAGTGAGAAGATAGTGGCTTGTAGACCTAAGTAAAGTATTCTTCCTTCCATTTCTACCCTTCATAACAAACAAGGCAGTACATTCTGTTGGTAATTTCCTTGTTTGTAAATTGGAAGAAAGAGATGCAACTGCAGGAGTAACCTACAATGTCTCTATCTTCCAGATAAATGTAATGTGGAACATAATTGCATTTGCACATAGTGTTGTAAAGTGTGTTGTGAAATATAGGCAGTGAGTTTAGACCATAAAAGATACTTAAATAAAGCAAGATAAGAATAATAGGAGGGAGTCTCAAGACACAGAAAACAAAAGAAAACAGCCTGAAGCAACAGGAACATGTTTAAGTCCTCAAAGTAAATCAAGAACTCAGCTTTACTCCCATAGGCATCTAAAGATTTAGGCATAACTGACTTCTCTGCTGGATCAGAAAACAATGGGCAAGAAAGTTTTCTCTTCTTTCTTTCCATCTCCATTTGGGAAAGATTATGAAAATAGCTGTGCACTGAGAAACTGAGGGTTCACCTGCTGATGTGATAGGAGCATGACTATCTGCTGTCTTACCTGTAATATCTCGATCAGTGGGCCTATCATTGTACATCAGAGCATATACCCCCTTGGTTTATGGGTATATTTATGGTTTAATTGGTTTTCTGTGTTCACTGAGTGCCTGAAATGGTGCCTTGATCCTAGACTGGATACAATATACTAGCATGCTCCTGATATAAACTGGACCTGTGGAGGTTTGAAGGAGACTTTGTTTTTTCCAAGGAAGTCCAGACCATGGAGATCAGTGAAGCTTGAACTTCCACTGAAAAAGTGACTTGAAATGGTTTGGACTGTTTGAATTTTTCTCAGCCTGAATTTCAAGTGAGAGGACACTTAGGTGTGCTTGATACAGGGAGATGGTTTTGATGACTCTGAAGAGCAAAGAGGTAGGGGAATCCTACCCCTGTACTTACTGTCACCCACTAATGATGCACATCATTCCCCCAAAAAAGTGAAGCATCAGGGTACAGCGCTGTGATGACTGGTCCATGTAGAGGTCTAACATTAATGATATTAGCTGCTTGCTTTACAGAACTGTGAGTTGTTATTCCATGACTGACCACTTTCAATTCTTTTCACCTCAGGTTCTTCATAGTCATCCTGTCCAATCTAACCTTTTGATCTCTTTGCACAGCTAAACGTTTTGTTCCTTTTATTTATATCTTGTCTAAAGATGACTTTGAACATCAGTAGAGAGAACATTACACTCTGCAAAACTGAACTGAAAATTCTCTTCTCAGGACTACACAGAAAAAAGGTCTGAAGAGATTTTCTTTTTAGGGCTGTGAACTCTGTCAGAATAAATGCTCCAGTGGGCCTGCTTCTAAAACTTTTGAGGCTACTATTTTATACCATTACCACTGGTATCAATGAGAATGGCTGTGAAACGGCTGTAAAACCAAAGACTTGCCAAAGAATTTCATCACAGGAATTTATGGACAGTAGAAATATTTTTATCAATGCCCATTAACTGCATCACAAATTACTAACTAAAAAGAATTTTTCCTTTTATTTTAATAGATACTATTAACCTTTTTTTTTGCAATTATATATATTGATTTTTCTTAGATAAATCCAAGCTGTGTTTCACATTGATACTACTGAATTAACTTAATATGAAGAGCTTTGTCTGTACATACAATGTGCTGTTAATTGATCAAGTATATCCCACATAAAATGTAGTATGTAACTATCAAGACATGATTACAAATGTAACATTAGTTCCTATATTTCTATTGCATATGAATGCATGTTTAATAGAGAAAATACTAGCAATATTGAAATTAATGATTGAATTGTTACTGATTTTTCATAGCATAGAATTTAATTTGCCTTATATGCAATATTTACCTCTGCTAAATACAATATCACATGTAGTATTCAGTAAGAAATATTTTAATTTCAACATCAGATTGAAACCCATATTGCCACTAATACTCGTGAGAAATAATTAAAAGGCAAATACTCTTAGAGAAAGATCAAACAAACAAAATCCACAACCAGTGGTCAGTTTAGAAAACGAATATTCCATATTTGCATTCCCAATCAAACTCACAGGTCCTTAATTAAGACAGTTTTCAATGCTTTTCTTTTTCTAACTTTATTTAAACATCCATCTAAGTTTTTATTACTTTCTTCTATTCTAGAAGAATTTTTTTTTTTTAGGTAGCATGTAGAAAAATCTAATATAATTCCCAAACGTGTCTGGCTGAATGTCTTCAATATTAGATAGGCATAGATGTCTATCTTTGAACAAGTTAGATCCCCCTTACACATTTTTAGGAACATGTAAAAGGTGTTTAGAGGCATTCATGTAAGAAGCTATTTTGGAGGGCCCATTATCTACAAACTTGTTCAGAGTTACATTATCAAGAAGAGAGGTTCAGTGACACTTTGGACATATTCCATTATCCGTTTAATGTCAGGTTAATACTAGAAACAGAAATGCACTTGCCAAGTGTCTTTCAAATTGCATTTATCTGTCTTTACCTCTTTTTCTAGGAAGCATTTTTACTAAAGTAAGACTATTTTTTTACTTCAATAAGTCACTCTTAAAGGTAGAAAAAGGGTGTAGAAAGAGATTATAACAAGGAAAATGAGCTGAAAACTCAAGTGCATTTTCTCTAAAGGCTTTTTCAATCTGATTTTATCAGCCACAGCAAGCAGCCAAAGAGATGAGAATTCTCTCTTCCTCCTTGAAGTAGGACCACAGTTAATACACGAGTCCAGAGGTTAGTAGATCTCAGAGTGAAAATATTTTTATCTAAGGTATAACCTCTATTTTTGTTCTACAAATGTCACTGTATTGATTTTAGTAACATAATTTTATGCCTCTTAAAAATAATTATTACCATATAAGAATAACATTCTGTATGTCTTTAATTTTTTTTTTCTTTACCTTTCAGTTAGGAAAATACATGGCTGTTTCATTTATGGACAGTCCAACAAGACACATATGATAAGGCTGAATACTGGACTGTGTGAGTAGGACAGTTAACCATGGCGGTCAATGATTACCATGATGTATGCAAAATGCACACTCTTAAAACATATTTACATTTTTAAGTCTGTTCTCTTAATTAATTTTTTGTCCTTATTGTTTTTACTTATATAGATATCTCACCCACACAATATTTTAGGTAACGTTACACGCAGAAGTGGTTGAGCCATTAAAGCTGTAGTCACAACAGAGTTATATACATGTAACTTTTCTGAGTTTTATGTGTACCTTTCAGCTATGTTTAATGTGGAGCCCTACATATGCTAAGTCCTTTTCATCTTCACATATTAGTGTTTATTAGGTTTCTTTTGAAATTCATTATTTGTGTTTTCCATTAATATTTTTCCTAGGTAGAAATCTGCAGTGGGTTTTGTTTGTTATGCTTATAAAAATGTTTTTGGTAAGTCATTTTTTGGGTCACCGTGCCCTGCCCAGACACCTCTCAGGAAAATGAAATCTGTTATTTGTGTATCTAATGCAGGGGTACAGAGAAGAAAAACAGTTTTCTGTCATCAAGACAGTCAAAGTCATATGATCTATTTCATATATCATATGATCATATATTTCTAGGAAAAGTAACCCCCGGTTTAGCTAAAAACAATATAGTATCTTATTTCAGGAAGGTCTAAGTTATCAGGGTTTCCAACTCCAACTACTTCTAAGCAGGTGAGATAAAAATCTTTTACTCAATATTAAAATAGAGATGAAACAGCTTTTCTGATTTAGGGTAAGGTCCTAAATTTATGAAGTTTTAGTTCAAGACAGAGGTGAAACTTCTGAGTTTTGCAACATTTTAGTTAGAGTATTTGTGAATTTCCATTGGAGTGTCCCTAACTCAACTTCTGTTTTGGAACAAGAATGCTAAAATATTCAAAAAAAGACTAAGATCTCTGGTCCATTTCTTTTGAAGTGAGAAGGCTTGGATGTTTTGGGTATATATCCAGATTCCTGGATTTTTTTTCTTCACAGAACAGAAGTCTCCAAGCACTTCCAAATGTGTCCATCAATAGTTCATTTCTCCTAAAAACTTTCACATTGAACTTGTTTTCTATAACTTAGCTGAACTCAGGCTCACTGTGGCTCAACAAACATTAAGCTGTAAATTTGAGGAAGAATATTACAGTTGCTGTACAAGCTCCCTCTTGAAACTTATGGCAGCTCAGAGAGGAACACATAGCCTTGTCGCAGCACTATGCAGTAAGTGTTCATAAGCATATTTGTGTCTTTGTTTACTACCATTTACAGAAATGAGTGATGTTTTATTCCCAGCCCAAATCCATAAATTCTTTTAGAAGCCGTTACTAAATTCTTGTCAGAACCATACAAAGGCAGGTGTGCTAAATTCTGCATTCTTATCTTCAGCCATTTAACAAATAACATAAACATCTCTCCTGGTTTCAACTGGGACAGATTTTCTGTCAGAATGTCAGAAATTCAGCTGATTTTCTTCCTAGTAGCTGGTAGAGTGTTATGTTTTGGATTTAGCATGATAATAACGTTGAGGTTTTGGTTGTTGCTAATTAGTGCTTTCTCTAAATCAAGGACTTTCCAGTGTCTCATGCTCTGCTTGTAAGAAGCTGCACAAAAATGTTGGAGGGAGCATAGCTGGAACAGCTGATCCAAAGAGGCCAAAGGAATATTCCATACCATAGAACTTCATGCTTAGAACACAAACTCGGGGAATTTGGCCATGAGTCACTGGTCACAGCTCAGTGATGGGCTGGGCTCAGGCAGCAGATGGTGAGCAATTGTATTGTGCATAATTTCTTCCTCTTGGGTTTTATTTCTGTCTTGCTTTTTGTTGTCTCCCTTTTCATTAGAACTACTATTATATTATTTTTAGCTTTTATTTCATAGAATCATAGAATCAGATGGGTTGGAAAGGACCTCTGAGATCATCAAGTCCAACCCTTGATCCAACACCACCGTGGCTGCTAGACTATGGCACTAAGTGCCACGTCCAGCCTCATCTTGAAAACCTCCAGGGATGGAGAATCCACCACTTCCCTGGGCAGCCCATTCCAATGGCTGATTACTCTCTCTGTAAAGAATTTCTTTCTGATATCTAACCTAAACCTCCCCTGGCACAGCTTAAGGCCATGCCCTCTTATTTTACGGCTGGTTGCCTGGGAGAAGAGACCAACCCCCACCTGGCTACAACCTCCTCTCAGGGAGTTGTAGAGAGCGATGAGGTCTCCCCTGAGCCTTCTCTTCTCCAGGCTAAACAACCCCAGCTCCCTCAGCCTCTCCTCATAGGACTTGTGCTCAAGTCCCTTCTCCAGCCTGGTTATTCTCCTCTGCACCTGCTCCAGCACCTCAATATCCTTCCTGAACTGAGGGGCCCAGAACTGGACACAGCACTCCAGGTGTGGCCTCACCAGTGCTGAGCACAGGGGCAGAATCACTTCCCTGTTCCTGCTGGCCACACTGTTCCTGATCCAGGCCAGGATACCATTGGCCTTCTCGGCCACCTGGGCACACTGCTGGCTCATGTTCAGCTTCCTGTCGATCAGCACCCCCAGATCCCTTTCTGCCTGGCTGCTCTCCAGCCACTCTGTCCCCAACCTGTAGCGCTGCAGGGGGTTGTTGTGGCCAAAGTGCAGGACCCGGCACTTGGCCTTGTTGAACCTCATCTCGTTGGAATCAGCCCATCTCTCCAGTCTGTCCAGGTCCCTCTGCAGAGCTCTCCTGCCTTCCAGCTGATTTCACTTATCAAGCTGTTCTTATCTCTGCCCACAGATTTAAACTTGTTATTTCCTATTCTCCTCCTCATCCCACAGGGGCAGGAGAGGGTGTAAGCAAGTGTCTGCATGGTATTTAATTGCTGGCCGGGGCAAAACCACAGCAACAGCATGCCAATATTAACATTAAATGTGGCACACTAAACAAAGATTTTTCCAAATAAGAAATCTCCTCTTCAGTTTGCAGCCCTACAAGGGTAACTTTCTGAATGTATTAATGAATTTTAGAAATAAGTTACTTCATAGATGCCATGATCCTTAACCTGAATGTTACTACAACAGACATAGTTCCTAGTAGCACTCCCAAGTCTCTGTTTGTATGCAGTTGCATGATCCTAGTCTTTCCAATGCATATATATTTTATTTAACTCTACATATTAATAAAATTTCTTCCAAAATCAAGATAATGATTGATTCTTCAGCAAGAATGTGTAACAGTTTCTAATGCAGAAATATCTCTTTTTTTTCTTTATTTTTCTTCAACAAGACTGATGTATTGCTGACCTTTGGTCAATAAATACTTTTTTGTCATTGATATTAACAAGAGTTAATCTTTGCACCATGTTTGCAAGGCCTCAGGACTGAAGCTTCTCCAGCTTGCTTTATCTGAACTTATTTTGACCTGTGTAGAGCTTTATTTTTACTAGGTTTAGCTGCAACAGCAGTTTTGTTGATGATAGGTAGCTACGCTTAATTTGTTTCGCTTTTGCTTGTCTTCATATGGCATAGCCATAGTTTTATATAGGCGATAGTTACAAATAATTATTCTATGTAGGAATACATTTATGGCTCTAACACATGTATAACTCTAACGTGATGAAACAGCGTAGAGAAACAGAAACTTCCTATGACAATGGTGGCCTTGAGAAGTGGAAACAGGCTGGTACCAGAGCCTAACTTTTTAAAGAAAATTTAAAGGAAAACAAACCTAGATCAGGAAAAAAATCAATTTTAGGGGCAGCAAGGAGAACAAAAGGAAAGCATAAAAGATTTGTAAAATGTACTAGGTGTAGTAAACTCATAGACCCTGATTCACTTCAATGATTCACTTCCCAATTTTGACCTCAGACCTGCCTCATCACCGGGAATTTGCCGGGGGATGTCTGGGCTGTGCCTGACCCTGTTACCATCATCAGCCCTGCCCTGCTCTCCTTGTTCTGACCCTGTGGGACTGTCCCCTTGTTGGTGAGGACAGTGCCCTGTTACCTTGCTGCCACACTGGCTCCCAGCTCATCTTCCCAGGGGAGTAACCTGCTCTTGCTGCTCCCTGACACACACCTTTCAGACTTTAATTTATCTGCAAAATAGCTCTCTTCTTGATAAAAAGACATCTTTGTTATTTTCTGAAGGCTTCCCTGGGAATATGTGGTTTGCTTAAAATTTTGTCTGTTCCCACTACTACGGTATTCTGGGATTCCTCTACAGCTGGAAGCATGTCCCCTCTTTGTTATAACTAATGGCTGGCGGCTTACTAGGAAAAGTGATATTTTGAGGTCATCAATCATTCCAAAAGCTGAACACGCAGAGGAAATTCAATTCACTGTTATTTGCATAGATTTCTGGGTATGAGCAGCCATGGTATACTTGTCAGCAGACAGATCAGACAGTCTTGTTGCTCACAACAGTGGCAATTAACAGCTCTCCATCAAGCTCTGAATCTAATCTGGACACCTGAAGCATGTAGAAATCAGCTTAGAGCAGCATGACAAAATATATACTAAGAAGTGTTGGTGAGATGATACAAACTTGTGTTACTAGAGGAAGTGAATTGAAAACATTTTAACTTGCTCCAGTCCTGTCTTCATTCTGCCATAACATTGTCAAAACCTCAGAATGAAATTGTCTGAGCAGTCGATCCGAAAGTAAAAATCCTGCCAACAGTGCCAAGCATTACTGTCAGGTCAACAAATGTGGAGAGACCTCTCTATATTCTTTTTTGATATGTTAGCTAAAAAAGATTAAGCTTGTTGTGAACTTCATTCTCTGAAATAAAATTTGCTGCCATGCAAAAAACCGTGGTTTATGGCTAAGACAGTTAAATATGGACCTTGAGGTAAATGCCAAGAAATTTTAATAGGAGGGAAATGTATGAAATAACTATCCATCCTCTTATAAAGATGGACAAAGAGACAAAGTTTTTAGTCTTGAGGGATCATTACTTTATCTCACATAAGCAGAAGGAGCTTTCTAAGGATTAAGAAGCCTCAAAGCCTCTGAGAGTCTCAACTGAAATGAGAGTAAGTACTTTGTCACCTGAATTTCTGAGACAGTAAACGATAGCTAGAGTTAACTCACGGGCTGTGAAGACAGGTGTTCCGTTGCCTTGTAGATGATGGTGGATTGTTTACTGAGTAAAAATTTGGTTTCAAGAATTCAGTTTTTTCCAGTCAGAAAGGTAATTTAACCAAAATTCGCACCTGGGGTGGAACATCGATCAGGAGAATCATACCGTATTTTAGGAACATCATTAGACTTTGTACCATTTTGATTGAACTGTTGTCGCAGCTCATCTGTTTTCTTATCATCAAGGCAGTGTGCATAACTTCAATTTATGCTGCAGATTATAAAGATTTTTCCTAGATGTTCATAGTCTATAAGCTATTTAAGATTAGTATAAACAGTATTTTTCATCAAGAAATTTCCTACAAACTGTCACATAGAACCAGTCTTTATATTTTCAGGCCATTTCATCGGACTGTTTAAAGCATTTGTGATGCAAAAACTTTTGAAATGATTAAACATTGCCAGAAGTTGTATTAATGATAATTCAGCTTACATTACAATGCTTTGCCATTTAGATAAATAATTGTAATTTAACTTCCTCAAAGTTTTTTTTCTGAGTTATCACAGAGAGAAAGCGGTAGGCAGAGAAGATGAATTTTGGCCAAACAAAAGGATGGTCTGCCTAAAATTTAATTTCTCCTCTAAAATTGCTTTTGTTGATGTTTCTGACTCATAATAGCTAATTAAATACCAGTATTTGGGTCTGCATCTTGGGGGTAACAAGGAATTCTTACATGTATTTATAGTAAAAAACAGCTTTCCTGAAATAATGTTATTGCTGTTTCTTCTTCTGTGTCCATTCTCCTAAACAGTAGTCTGCCAGGCATCTTGCTCACCACAAATGTTGGAGACATCCAGAATAGGGTTGTATTCTGTCCTGACCCCAGAAAAGTGTGTATTACAATTGTGCATACACCTTGTTCTGATCCCACTATACTGATCTCACTATACTGAAAAGTTGTTAAGGGGAAGATTCCAGAAAAACCAGTTTATTGACAATAATAGATAAAGAGTAAACTGTGTAATATGTAATAACAGTATATAATGAAGGTATAGCTGATTGAGGAGGTATTGATCCATTGCTGCTTCAGTTGCCCATATACAATTTTTTTTTTTTTTTTTTTGCAGTTACATTCCCTGACTAATGTTTTTCCTGTATATTGTCATGGAATACAGAAATAATGATGGAGATATAAGGTGCTATGAAATCTGACAACACACAAATTACTTTCTTGGGAGGATTATTTGATGAATAGATCTTTTGGGGGGAAACTTGGCTGTGGTGGGCAGGTGTATGTCAGTTCTACAATGACTTAAGTTGTCTACAAGACTTCACCATAGAACCTTGCTTCCTGAGAAAATTCAGATATCTTTAGATTCACCATAGCTGACTACCAGGAGCTGGGTGTTCTGTAATCTGAGAGTCCAGGGAAACTTCACTCTGAAGCAATATGACTATCATCTGTGACTGAAGGTTTTAGAATTGCAAGGAGGGCTGGTGACAGACAATAACCTTATTTCTATTATATATAAAACTTTAAATAAATCACAGAATCATAGAATATCCTAAGCTGGAAAGAACCCACAGGGATCATCAAGTCCAACTCCTTGCCCTCTTCAGGACAACTTCCAAATCACACCATGTGTCTGAGAGCCTGTCATCACAGTTGAAGACCAAAGCTAAACAAGCATTAAACATCTGTTCCTGGTCTGTGTTCCTGTTTGTGAGGTGACCATCCTCATCAAGTGACAGGTCCCTGTTATCTCTGGACTGCCTTTGGCTATAAGTGTTGATAAGAAGTCGAACCAATTGTGAAAGGAAGTGAGTTGTAATTTAAGCAAACAAAGCTTATGATAAGTGAGCATAATTTATTTTCAGACCTGTCTTCATGAAGTCTGTGTCTCTTTTAAGCTCAGTTATAGATAATATAGATAGACAGTCTCAATTCACAGTATATTGAAGAATAAGAAATAAATTCAAACTGAAAGACTGACTAGAATAAACTAATTTAAAAACATTAAATCACAATATTAGATTTTTATATAACCAAACAGAACTTTTTCTAAATTCTAGTTTTTTTCTAAATTCTAATTTTCTAAATTCTAAATACCTCAAATCTTTATTTCAAAAAAACCTTCAGACTTTCAGAAGAAAAAAATAAACCTTTTGAGATAAGTGATTGTTGTGAAAAATCTGGAAGAGAAACATTTTTTGTTCAAAACAGATTGGTCATAAAATCAAGATTTTTATAACAAAAAGTCTAGACTCCCTGCTGTATGATTTTACTGAACAAAGTAATTTTCAAACTTAGATGGAATTATGTATATTTTGTCATTCAAAAATTTTGAGTAGAATTTACTCAGGTTATAAGTAAAAAACCAATTTCAACTCTCAGTTTATGGAATTAGATGGGGCAAAATCTTCATAAATCTCATTTTATTCCATTATTAAATTTCAAAAGGCTGAAATATATTCTTGGTTATATCTCTGCTCCTTTTTTTAGTGGACAAATACAAAGAAATCTGAAAGAAGAAACAAAGGCTGTATTTGGAAGTTATTTCCTAGTCATAGAATCATAGAATGGTCTGAACTCGCAGGCACTTTAAATATCATCTAATTCCAATCCCCTGCCATGAGCAGAGAACTTTCCACTAGACCAGGTCTTGAACACTTCCAGGGATGGGGCTCGCACAACTCTCTGGGCAACCTGTTCTAACACCTCACCACCCTCACAAGTAAACAATTTCACCTTTAATCTAAATCTACCCTCTTTCTGCTTAAGGCCATTCCCCCTTGTCCTATCACTAAAAGCCCTTGTAAAAAGTCCCTCTCCAGCTTTCTTGTTGCCTGCTGGAAGGTGCTATAAAGTCTCCCTAGAGCCTTCTCTTCCCCAGGCTGAACAGTCCCAATTCTCTCAGCCTGTCTTCATAGAAGAGGTGTTCCAGCCTTGTGATCTATTGAATATCTCTCCTCTGGACTTCTTCCAACAGGTCTTTCTTGTATTGGGGCCCCAGAGCTGGATGCAGTACTCCAGGTGAGGTCTCACAAGAGCAGAACAGAGGGGGAGCATCTCCCCCCTTGGTCTGCTGGCCACACTGCTTTTGATGCAGCCCAGGCTCTCAGTTGGATTTCTGGGCTGCAAATGCACATTGCTGAGTCATATTGAGGTTTTCATCCAAAAACACCCCCAAGTCCTTCTCCCAAGGAGAAATCACCAGGCTAGATTTGATCCATCCTCTGCCCAGCCTGTACTTAGGATTGCCGAGATCCAGGTTGAAGGCCTTGCATTTGGGCTTGTTGAACTTCATGAAGTGTGCACATTCTCACCTCTCAAACCTGTCAAGGTCCCTCTACATGACATCCCTTCCCTCCAGGCCATCGACCACACCACACAGCTTGGTGTCATCAGAAAACTTGCTAAGAATACGGGGTCAAAAAAGCATGTATCTGTAGGGTTAACAGTGGAACGTCACTGCTGTCCACAGTGCTGTAACAAGTGAAGAAGACGTTATTGCAACAAATGTAAATAATGTCTCAGTTTGAAGACTTAGCTAAATTTTTTACCTGACAACATAGGATTTTTTTTTTTCAATAAATTGGCTTTTATTATTTTCAAAATTTTGTTTCTGTATGTAAAAACTAAAAAAGTCATCCACTCTAGAACTCCAGGGGGTTGTAGAAACTGACTGTTTCTTATACACGTATAGTGAAGATGACTTAGCAGTGTTTTTTAAAAAGGAAATCTACTTTCAATTTGCTTAATCTGTTTGGAAATAGGAAGACCCGACGAATGTGTGAGGATTGCACCTAATATACTTGATCATGCATTGTTGTAGATAACCGGGTAGATGACTCAGTTAAGTCACCTGACACACTGTACTGCATCACAAATAGAACATGTACAGTGAAAATACATAGTTGAAGCATATGGGCATGTACATTACGTACAGATAAAGTCATTATAAAAATACCATAGCATAGATAAATCCTTCAAAAGCTTTTTCTGTATAACAAAATGTTTATTTTTATATGCTTAACATAACAAACAAGTTACTTTGGAAGGAAGGTACATCAACGGTGTGAAATGCAAATTTCTGGTAGTATAAATATTGCTTGGGTTCTTATAGACAGTGAAAATTATTACACAAATTGTCTGTAAGTTAAAACACTCAGTAAGGGTGCTACTTCCAAAGTTATTTTTTCCTCCTTTGCTGTTAAATTCACCCAACTAGGACTAGAAACAGACCATTCTGGAGGTAAAATTTATGCCCCAGGAAGCTTGAAAAATAAGTGGTTGTGCTTTCTCAAACCACTCATAACCTGAGGCCGGCCACATATGATGCCAAAATGCACAAATGACAAAATCACATTATCCCAATGTGATCTTTCCCTTTCATTTTATGCCCTTTAATCATTATTTGAATAGCTAGCCAAGATGGTGTTCACATTTTAATTAGAATTCAAATTTGCTTCCCATTAAGATGAATCAAGGAATCATTTCTTTCAAGGTCTTTGCTAGGCTGTGGTGAAAAGGTTGAATCATTCTATGCTAGTTTATATAATACAGATTATTTTTTACAGTCATAAGGATCAGAAATGTAAGTTATTTCCCATGAATCAGGAATCTTCAGGAGTGATTCACCTGGCCAGATGAATCAGACTTGGCTCATCTGGCCCTGTGGAACAGACACATGCCTTGGTACATACAAGAAGTTAATACTCAAACTTCATTTAGGGAACACTTGCCTCAGTTTTGTAAGAAAATAACAACTAGGACTGTTTCATCTTTTGCAGAAGTTTCTAAACCAAATCAAATAAATGTTCTATTGCTGTAATTTGAAATTAAGCTGTTTTGGTAGGAGACATATGTTTCAGTTTCTGCTGCAAAGATTATTGTAATATTTAGTCCACATATATTTGATATTTTCCTGTATGAAATTGTTAATTTATATCACAATATCTGTGTTGTTTTTCTGGCACAATGATTCTTAAACTCGTTAGGCAAAGTGAAATATCTTTCATAGAAGGGAATGAAGAGGATTCTTCTTCTTCCTTTATGACAATCAGAATATCCCAGAGCTTGAAACACATAGCCTTGGAACATGTAAAACAAAATGCAAACCATATCTGATAGATCCCAGAAAAAGCTCAACAACTGAGCTTTTAAATTAAAAAAAGTTGTTCTAAGCTAGGGTGGCACCTGTTGCTAGAGCTGAGGAGAAAAAGTGAGCACAAGGCTGACAAAAAGGTTTTCATTCCAACTTCTCATCTCAGCTGAAGATTTTAGGTTCCCTTCCCATAGTTTACTCCTCGGCAGTTTTGGAAAGATCTCAAAGTCTTTTGAGAAAAAGAAAATGCTTGTGTTCTTCATCTGGCTTTAGGACGACAGAGTCATCACCACACAAATTTTATGCCATATTACAGAGTTGCTAAACCAGGACAACTATAAGGTAGTTGGTGTTGGTGCAATACAGCAACATAAACCTAGAAAGAAGAAAAATTACCCAAAATGTCAGATTTTGTTCAGCTGATGTTCATCTTATGTTATGATTTTACTCGCTCCGATGTGGTCTTAATATCTTCTGAATAATGTTAATAAGACAATGCTATAGGGACATGTATTCTCAACTGGCTTTGGTCTCAGCGTGTTCTGCAAGGTTGCCTCAGTGTGTGGTTAAGACCCTGGAAGCAAGTGTGTGTGTGAGATCACTGAGTTTGAAACTCGTTGTGGGTTCACAATGTATCTTCTATGGGGACCACGGATCATGTTCAGTGGCAAGCATGGATAAAGAACACTTAATGTGGGATATACCTAACTCTGTGCAGTGATGTCAAGACAGAAGTAATTTCTACTATGGGTGGAAGCAGAACTTTAGCAATGTCAAAACATCAGTACTTATGTGGACTAAGAACCTGCCAAATTAAACAGCTGCAGAAAACCCAGTTTGAAAGATTTCTTTTGTGGAGACAAGCATCAAAAAGCCTGATGTCAGGGCTTGTTGTTACCATAAAACAATCTTTTCTCCTGTCTGTAGAGTTGGTATAGCAGAACTCCCTCAAACTCCTCCATAAGCTAAGCTTTTGTTTATCACTGACCAAGATGACCCGAGCGCCTTACTTCTTCTAATGGGCAAACTGAAACCATGGATATTCAGTCTGTGGAAAAAAAATTGTACCCCATAAAAAATGACATGCAATCACTGATTTATTTTTAGGCATGAGACCCACAGCAGAAGTGGTTTTTATTGTACCTGTCAGCGTACAATAGGAAAACATCTGCCGAGAGGTAGACCATAAGCAGTAAGCTGTAGAAACTTTTCAGGCTCTGCAGTCTGAAGGACCACAAAAGAAACTTGAATGCCATATAACCTTTCTGTTTTCCAAAGTATTGAACATTTCATAAAAGGATGACTGCTCTTAAGGAAAAAGGATTACAAAACCAATGAAGTGCTGTTACAAAAATCTATACAAAATACTTGTGAAAGTGCACCTCATTATGGAGTATGACAGATAATTCTTCAGTGAAAAAGGCACTGTTGTATAGACTGTGAAGATATATGGATTGCACAGACCAAACTTTATGTGAGATGAATCCTTCCAACAAATACCGTCTGTGCTGTGCTCTTTCTTCCAGGATAGTTTCTGCAACAAAGAGGTATTAATACAAGTAATTTGCATGGGGGTGGTTTTAAAGGCTGAACTTTGTAATTACATGAAACATTTAAAATCCCCCCTGTCTTGATTGTTTAAAGAGAACAGCTACCTACCTGTCTTTCTCAGCAAATGATTTATCAGGTTAAGCTTATTTAAAAGTACATTATATATCTTGATATTTGAGAGGAATTTATGAAAGAATCACAGAAGTGATGTAAAAGGATATTCTAGACAAACAGAAATAGACACCAATAAGGGTACGGCTTATTTTATGAAACATGTAAATAATGTCACTCTTTTCCATTTGTTTTTTAGTATTTATTCTTTATACACACACACACACACACACACTATTCTTCATACTCAAACCTTAGGCTCAAACCATAAACGACAGTTTATATAAACTAGGCTGAAGTGTAAATGCTCAATTTTACTGAAGTTTGTCAACTAAATATTGTAAAGTGCACACTATTTAGTGCAGTACACTTATGAAGTGAAGGAATTATACAGGATTAATGAACTCCATTAAAAATAACTAAATTAGTTGTGGCTTTTTCAGTTGTAAATATAATATCAAACTGAATTTTTGTTTGCTATTGAAAAGAAGATATTGAGTTTCTTGCGAAATAGAACTCATAAAAAAGTAGTTCAATAGAATATTTGGCCAAGTTCTCACATAAACAAATAGAAGACTCTAAGTCAAGTAATAAAATTATGTTTTATGAATCTTCTGGAACAAGCAGAAATCAGACAAACAGAAGTTAATCAGTCTAGAAAGGTCATAACTAGATTTCTATTGTTTGAAGGCTTTAGGTTTTTCTCAAATTCCAGTAACAGGAAGAAAACTGCTTTTTGTGGCTTTCTCCAAGTCTCATCAACCAATACATAAATGACTGTATATTGGTTTCATCAATCATTGTGTAACAAAAAAATAATAGGATTTAAACTATAAAACAGCACTCTGCAAAAACTTGCTACTTGGAAAGTGAAACAATTTCTTGTACTGTTTCTCCTGGATTCAAGATCATAAATTAACCAGAACATGCAGTCATGCTGTCTTCTTGGTAATCATACAGTTCATTCGCTGGTTTCTGGCAATTATAACTCATTCCATAGTGCAAAAAGGCAGTTTCCTCTGGAGTGTTTCAGACTGGCAGGACAGACATTTGATTTACTATGAATACACATAAAACTGAAGTGCAAAGTATATATTAAATAAATATAAGGAATCTAAAATATAAACTATATGAAAATATAGGAAAACTATCATTTATTAATTTCTATTTTACCTGCAAGGACAAAAACAACACTCTCAAGAAAATTCATGAAATTACAGAAAAGAAATAGAACAGCATAATTTCATCCATTTTCAAGCAATGGATTTTTAGAATATTAATTTTTCAATTTCTCCGAAAACAAACCATAAGAATAAAAATAACTGTCAAATTTACCAGGGAGTGCTACTTTTCTTTCTGCTTTTTTTTTTTTCCATCTTCAACTTACACTCAGTGTCCTAGTCCTCAGGGGTCATTTCACCTCTGCTCTGTGGTCATCTCACAGGTAAGAGTCTTACCGACACTATGTAGTTCAATACGGTGAATGAATAACAGAAGCTGTTGTAAACTGACCACAAAGTCCCATTCCCCACCTGCCCTTCCTCATTCACAGGGCAGGTAGGAAGTTGAAAAGTCAGGAATGAAGGAGTGAAGCTGAGCCCAGGAAGAAGGGAGTGGTGGGGTGGAGGTGTTTCTCTGTTTCTCACCATCCTACTCCATTTGTAATCGGCAATGAATTACACTAATTTTCCCCAAGTTGAGTATGTTTTGCCCTTGACAACAATTGTTAGATGATTTCTCTGTCTTTATCTTGACCCACAGGCTTTTTCACTTTACATTTTCCTACTGTTCTGTTGAGGAGGGGGAGTGGGAGAGCAGCTGGATGGGCACCTGGCAGCCAACCAAGGATAGCCAAAGAGCACTTCAGGACAAAATGCCAAAGGTTTTAATTATATAGCCAAAGCAAAGTGCAATAGGAGACATCTGGATTGATGTTTTGAGGCTTAGGTAAGCTGGAAGAGCAAAACTGAAAGCAGTATTCATTGGTGTTCAAGGAAATAACACAACCCTTAAGGCAGGGCCCTTTTTTCTCACCATCTGTGTTCCAAATTTCCTGATCAGCTGTGTCTTGGAAACTTTTGTGGCTCCCTGTCTCACAGCTTCCCCAAACTCCACTATCCTCAATCTCAGATTGATTCCTTCTAACCTGTCTTCCTTCATCTTCCTTCGTGAACTTCTCTCCTACTGCAAAATTTAGTGTTATCTGCTCCAGAGATACTGTACTTCAGCATGAGCTATTTTGATCTCACCCTTTGAAGGGTGGAGAGTTAATTCAATTTTGCCTACACTGAATTACTGCTGCCAACCCTTAATTTCTCAGTAGTGTGGCCATTCTAAGGTTCTTTGAAACAGCGTTGTACTTTAAAAGCTGATTGAAATTGCAAAAAATATTAGTAGGCTGCAATAACCACTGGTCTATACTTATGTGCTGCAAAGAAGCCATGTCCACTTTTCCCAATAAAAGGTGACTATGTTATTGCAAAAAAAATAATTGCTGGAGTTGTATAGATGAAATCAGTGAATCATGAACATAAATAACTTAAGTATCCTACAAGTGCACTCAAAAATTTTTTCAATTTGTCATGTGAAATGTTCTGTTGTTTTTCTCAGTCCTGTCAATGATTTATGCCATTTTGCAGAGCATAAGAAGAGATCATAAGTCCCTTGGCACCCTTGTCTCTTAGTAGGCAGCATCCTACATACCAATGTAAGTAAAGCAGCTAGCAGACTTTTACCATGTGCAGAACTGATGCAGTCTGGAATTCACAGATCTATTAAGGGAAAAAAAATCTGGGTTGCAGAGTCAACTTGGATTTTAGATGATGCAAAACTACTACAGCATACTATTTATGGCTTTGTGCTCTTGGTAATATATTTCAAGACGGCAATTCCCATTATTTCACCCTAAGGGAGAAGCATACAAAGGAAAAATTGAAATGAAAAGGTGAACATTCATGTTTGAATCTGAAAAGCTGTGTGCAGATAACAGTTTTTGAAGGCACACGAATTGTTGGTTTCTTACATAAAGAGGGATTTGCCCTTGTTAAGGGACCAGTGATACTAGAAAGACACTGTTTTTCTGATAACCTCACAGAGGCACATTATCTGCAAAATCCAGCTATCAGCATATGTATGAACATGGATATGTTGTGTAACAAATGTAATTAATGAAGATTTTAATTAGAGTATGACAAATTATTAAATTTTATGTCTCTAACTAGCTTAAATGTTGAGAAAGATTTCTTATTCATTCTGAGTCATTAAATAGGGTGTAAAGCCCAGATTCAGCCCTTAGTTTTGGACAATTCCAACCCATCAACAGTGCTCTTACATGCATAGTAGGGAACCTCTCCTTTAGTTGCTAGATAAAAGGACAAAATAAGAAAAGTAAAAGTTTTCTGATGTGATTGTTTCTGTTAATCATATGTCAGTCAGCAACAACAACAACAACAACAACAAAAGACTTACAGGTATATATGAGATTATAGGAAGTGTAACTTCTCCAGAGATGCCAGTGTACTACTCTCAGACTATATCTTGCGTGTGGTGGCTTCTGAAATATGCCTTCTGGAGTTAGATACCATTAAGAAACAAACGAAAAACATAGCACTTATATATGTTATTAGAAAGCATGTTCATGTCTCATTTATGCTTTTGTTTCACAAACTACCTATTGACTTAATATTATAATTTTCTTCTGCAAGGATCTTAATCACTCTGCATCTCTTGTACAAATAAGATTTCTGACAGAGGGAAAGGGAATAAAATCAGCTTTAAGAAATTTCCTGCCCTGTTATATTCCCTCTGTTAGATTCTCCTCAGTTACCACCATCTCCTCTTTACCAGTCTAAGCCTGAAGATTCTAAGATTCTCTAGGTTTTAATTCCAGTTTTTTCCCCTTTTTCTGGGGACCCAGACAGGTGGCCTAAGCCGGCTTTAGTACCCTGAGGGATTACTTCCTCTCATACCCAGCACCTTGCTCTCTACCTCCCTGATACTCATCTTGGCTCCTTCACCCTCAGCTGAAAAAGTCCCAGAGAAAAGGTAGGTGAGGAGCAAAAACTTCTATCACTGTGGTAAGTAATGGGATTTTTGCACAAGGCAGCAGCCCCAGGCTTCAGCTGATCTCCTTCTGCAGGCAGACCCAGGTGGAGGTGAATCTGCCTTTGGCTGAGGTCTGGAAGAGGCCAGGCAGCCTGCTCCCTGTAGGAGCCATCTTCAGTGGGTATGGATTTAACTGTCACTGGTGTGACACTGGAAGTTATCTCAAACCTGAGAAGGCATCAGCACCTGGAATAGAAGGTGAACTACATTCTAGGCTGATTTTCCTGAGAAAATCCTTGCCTCATTCTCAGAAAGAGACTGCTACCTTTATCTCTTGTGTCAGGTGGTGGTGATGGTTTGTTCAGATGGCCTCTTTCGGGTTCTTCTGATAAATCAGTTTGGAGTTTTTTCACATAAACTCTAATGGAACTAAGCAAATGTTATTACCTTAGTTTTTAAAGGCCTTGTATTTCTCCATAGCAACAGTTTGAGCTGTTTTTGAAAATAGTTTGATATTTACTCAAATGAGAGCTTTAATTCAAAGAGGTTGCTTCAGACACAGGGAATTAATATAATTGCTTTTTAGTCCTTTAAGATACACCTTCACAGAAAGCTATCAGTTTTACAAGGCTGAAAAGACTGTGTTATTGTTAGATTGAATTAACTCTACTTTTTAAAATTCTCAACAGTCTTTGATTAAAAAAAAAATCCTTAGCAGGGATATATAAAAAGCCCTGAGATTGCAATCATCTGGAAATTGCAAACTCACATTCCTAAACTTGTACCTTAACAAAGCAATTGAAAGGAGGACACTACCTACACTTATATTTGTTGGTATTTCTCTGGGATTATCAAGCAGAAGTAGTCTTGCAATTGAAATAATTTTAGAAGCAATTCAACTCTAGCACTTTGCTTCACCAGCAGTATTTGCTCTTGTTTTCTACTCAAAAGGATGCTAAGAAAATAAGAAAATAACTTCTCTTTTTGTTGATGATCATAAGGCTGTGTAAGAAATGATGTTCCTAGCATCTCACAGTAGTAGCTAAGATGGACTATTATATTTCTCACTTATAATTTTCTCTAAAGGCTCAGGACAGTGCTTTGGTAAAGTGCTCTTGCCAGCATTGAATGATAATATCCTGTATCATTTGAGAGGGCAATAAAAAAAACAATGGCACAAGCTTGAAGGATTTGGAAGACAAATACATAGGTTTTTATCTTGCAACATGCTTGAGCGGAAAGCTTGATTCTGGTTTCTTAGAATTCTTTTCCCAGTTGGAACAGAGTAAGGACCTGTACTCCGAATTGCCTCTCAGCATGAAAAACTGAAAGATGAAATTTAAACTGCTTTACTGCTTTGTATCATTACAATATAATGTAAAATATATTGAAGGGAAAAAGAAAAAGCTGACAAAATAAGAAATATATCTCAAAGATTAATTGTTTTGTCTGAAAAGTAAAATGATTTTTTTTTTTCCTACAAATCTATATTTCTAAAACAGTTGACAGAAACTACTGGTACAGGCAGAACCTAGGAAAACAGCACACATGGTCTTGTTACTTGTAGGGTTCTTGTTGAAGATGGCTTATCTTGGTGGCTTTTAGACTGTGTTAGAGAAATACAGAGAGACTGCGGGCTTAGCACTTTTTTTTTACCAGCATAAATTGTATTACATTGAGACTGGAGAGACCTGGTAGCTCTCCATGGTTCTGTTCCTTGGATCAGTTTTGTCATCACCATACTGATGATCAATAAACAAATACCATTGGAATCAGTGTGCTTATGGCGGAGCTGGGTGCCTAAATTGAATTAAGTAGCCTACTGGCAGCTGGAACTGTTAAGCACATTAAAATGGGAAAACAAGGTGGCTGGACTTTCTAGAGCTGTGAAGGAGGTAGGACCTCTATTGTGGAGAGTTGATGCAGTTCCCTAGAGATATCCAAAAACTGTTAGGCAGCCAAAAAGATCTAGATAAGAAAGAAAATGGGAAAGAAGTCAGAGGATTCACCTGACAATTTTGTTAAGTAAGGGAGGACAGAGTAACATAATGATTTCTCTGGATCAGAGACAGGTGGGTGGACCCTGGCTGAATGCCAGGTGACCACCAAAGCCTTTCTCTTCCCTTCTCAGCAGGACAGGAGAGAGAAAACAATGAAATGCTTGTGGGTCAGGATGAGGACAGAGAGAGATCACCCTGTAGCCCCCTGACTATCAAAACCTAGCCTGGCAAACCCAATACAACAGGAGAGAAAGGGATGATGAAAAATCAAATAGTATTTTTGTTAAGAAATGCAAATGTTGTTTTCTCAGAATGAGATACTAAGTTACTCAGGGTGGCAGTAAAAGAAAACTTGTGAGGCAGTCTTTGAGTTACTGCCAAGAGAGGGTTACACACTTTGTTCCTTCCACAGACGTTGCATGTTTGGAACATCTGCCATGCTGTTAAATAAACACTTAGATTCTAGAGTCCACAACGCCCACAGCAGCAAAATACAAGATTGTTTCCCTACTGTAAGTGCATCCACGAAGATCTGCTTAAAATAAAATAGTTTTGAAGGTTCTCCTCTGAGTCTCCTTCCTAGCTTGAGTGACACCGATCACACCCCATATATACTGTGAAATTTCATCATCTTCTTTTGGCAGCATCCATCTGCTGTGAAGATTCTGCTGGGTCTCCAATGGGATGGATCTGTTCCACTGTATTAACTGGAGAGTTCTAGAAAAAAGGGAACTTCATTAATCCAAGCCACATTTTTCAAAGGAAGAAAGGAAAATGTTTCCTTCTAATAAGAAAATTTCATCATCTGAGGAGCCAATTCTTTGTTTTACAATCATTGCTTGAAATTCTATTTTCTCTTTTTCACGTGTAACAATAAAAAGGAGAATTTTACAAAATAATGACATCCAAGTCAAACCGTGGATAGTGAACTTGTTAGCAAGATGAGTTAAACACTTAGAAAAGAAAAAAAAAGAGATATAGACAACTTAAAAGAGTATTCGATCACTTATGACTGTTAAAGGTCTTGTTTGTATCTTTTTCCAAATCCCATTTGTAGTACTTGAACATTGATACGTGATTAATTTCCAAGTGGCATAAACTTTCAGTCTCGGGATTTATAGATTTCAAATATATGACTTCTGGACCAGTGGGCATCCAGTGCCCCTTTTTATTGTTTTCCTTTCATGAAAGGTGTGAAACAGTGTGAATACTCAGAAAACTCATCCAAATTGTAAACTTAAGAGGTTTTGCACAAATTGTAATTTTTTTTCTTCTACTGTTAACATTTACTTAAAAGGCATATTGCAAATTCTGAGAAAAATCTTTTTAGGGAATGGTCTCAGAAGTGGCACAGTGTAACAGAAGGCTAACTTGTTGCTTCATACAGTTCCACAGAATGTACTATGTATGTGGTAGTTTATGAATATAAAAAATAATAACCCACGCAGACCCAGTTAAGTGAAAGGTCAGCAGCCAAATCTGTTTATTCCAGACAAACAAGAACCTTTATACCCGCTTTGAAAGTCAACGTCCTAACACGTGATTCTAATGACCATTCAGGACTGAGCACTCTACTGCGCCTGTGTATCAGAGTACCTAAGGGGACTTCATTTCCCAGGATGCATCCCGAGCATCCTTACTGCAACGTAACCCAAACATATGTACATCAAGGTCTTGCCTCTCTGAGTTCTAGTCAAGAAAAGTACCTAGAAATACCAGATTCTTGCTCCTTTTCCATGTCATGGGCTCCAGATTCAAGTGTATTAGTAAAAACATGTAATTGTAATTGGACTTCACTGAATTTAAAACTACTTCTGCATTGAGATCAAGAAGCTGAGTTGAACTACTTGCCTCTGTCCTATTATAACAATTCTTCCCTCTGGCAAATTATATTCAAACTTCAAGTGTTGATAGAAAGCTCCATTCCAAAGGCAAAGATTTCATTTGAGCACTTAGTAATATTAATACAAACATCTATTAAATTTCCTCCTTGTTCCCTTTAATTGCCTGAAGTATCAAATTTCACAGATAATTTGCTTCCTATGTGTTTAAAATACCTCTACATAGATCTCTTGTTGGTTTTCATGCTTTATTTATTTTTACTTATCAATTCTGTGTTTAATTATGTCTACCTTTCCTAAGCTTCTCTTTGTAATACAGTGTGTTGTAATGATATATTCATCATTATGGGGTTTTTGTTAGTCTGCCGCACTTCTAGCAAAAAGTATTGCAAGGTCATCCAGTCTACAAAGTTAGCCTCTTGCACATACTACATACCTCTGATGACACCTATTATGCACCTGGTAAGACGTCAAACTTCCTTTGGTTCAATATTAAGCCCAAAATTGCAAAGAGAATAATGTTGGCTTTTGGTTTGAATTACGATCCATATCAAAATCAAGCCCATTAAACCTGGAATAAAGTTCTTGGCGTCTTGCAGTCCAGTTTCCATTTTTTAGTTTACCTATGGTTATTTTTCTCTACAAATTTTAGTTTAAAATCTCTATTTGTACATACAGGATTTCTCAGAGTTAAAATAAGTTGGATGAATTTAAATATTTAAATATTATCATTTCATTAAAAATCAAAATAAGTAATCTAGATCTTCAGTATTTTTATTCTTATGGGATTTTTCTGAATTTTGGTTAAGGATGTTTTCAGTCAGTACACTTCATTTTATTCCTTCTAAAACTTTTTTTTAAGGACTGTGTTATACATTGGAAAAATATTAACTTGGCTCTTAATGGTTGTGCTCATATGTTATACACGAACACCTATTAACGCCGTTTATCCCATGGCAGCATCTTGAGTCTACTCTGATAAAAGTATCAAGCATGTATCAGTCTGCCTCAAAACTTACTTCTGACGTGGAAGACACATGGTGGCATTAAGCAAGGTGGGAACTCCAACTTGCTTCAGCATGCATCTAGTCTTAATCTCCACATCCGCCAGCAGACACGCTGACTTCCAAGAGGTGAGATATCAGCCAAAATAAAGCAAGGACCGTCTCAACTCTACAACTAAGAAACTGTCAATACACAGGCAGGACTTTTGGTTTTGAGTAGTTTCTGAAAAATCTGACTCTAAATGTGGCATTCATATTTGAAATAGGAAGAGCTTTTCTATGGAAAACAACATCTTTGATCCTACCTTACTCGTTAAAATAAAATTTTCTTTAAAAACATAATTTAGGTTAAATCTGGAATGTAAGACATCCTCAGCTGAGCAGAGGTACTGAGGACTTTGACAGGTGTTCCATGGCTAAAGGAAGACATTCCTTAAATGCCTTAAAAGATACCCACTTCTGTTCAATAAGATAATTCACTTTGCTGAGTACCAGGGTGGGCAAGTAGGGTAAAAACAACCTGTAAGTGTACCAACTATGGAAGTATCCATGAGCATGAAACAATTCTACCGACTGATGACCAAGTGAAACTACATCAATGAAAATATTTTAAACATCTTTGCTGATAACTGTTTTCCTGATTTTTTTTCATACCCACATAGTTTCTCTGTTTAGAAAGCAAATATTCTTCTTAAACTACTACTGTACTAATTTCCATTTTCTTTTTCCTAGGGAACTTGACAGGCTATATAAGGCTGAAAAAAGTCAATGTATTATGAGCAGGAGAATGGGCAATAAACAGGAGTCACATTTTCTTCATTGCAGATCATAAAACTCTTTTAATATCTATTTTTTACGCTTGATCCAGAAGGGACTGTTTCTCATCTGCTTTGTTCTCATACTTATCGTAACTATTCTGTGCCAATGAAAACCTTTTTCCAATAGCTTCTAATTACCTCATTTGTTAGTAGACAAAAAGTTATCTTCATTTGATTGTCAGGAAAGTCCTGATAAATGTCATGTTTACGGCAATTTTAGAAATAAGTAACCTTAAAATTTCAAGAGACCACTAATGTGAAGATATAATTTAATTCCTTAAAAAATGCTGAATTGATTTTATATTATAGAAATTGCAGACTATTCATTAATTTGAAAAATACTTATATTTTTCCTCCTTTCGTGATCTGATCCAAAAAGTACTAAGTAAATTCCCTGTTTTTTTCATTCAATGGAAAGATTCTCTATTTGGATGCAACAACAGAAAATAGATGAGGCAGAGAGAGAGAATCTGAACAGGGGCAAAACACAGGCCAGCAAAAAAGCTTGTCAACCCTACTCAGGAGTAAGAAAGTGGGAAAAAAAATTCTACCTGTTAAAACATGTACAGGAGCAAAGGAGTTTCTGTCAGAGGAAGCAGCAGCAGGAGGAAATAAGCTTGCAGCAGGTGCAGATTCTCCTTAGCAGGCAGTTGGGGAAATTTGTGTTTATAACAAGTGGCTCTAACTAACTACTCTAACTGCTTTCACTAGAGATTGGGATCTTTTCATACAGTATACGGGCTATAGATTCTTAAAAATGTGTATTTCTAAGGACAACGTAAATCACTTAATGTAAGATGCTGCATAACCCAGGGTGCAGAACTCGGTAAACCCTGTGGTACTGGTGAAAATTTATATTATGCCACATTTTAAGGAATGACGACAGATATTGATTTAAAGTTTTCAAATGATGGCTTGGAACATGGGAGAATGCTACAAAGGGTTGGTTTGTTTGTTTGTTTTTATATATACTTAGCTATTCTTCTATAAAGCAAGGGCATTCTGTCTTGTCTAAATATATTTAAATTTGGACTCCAGCTTCTGGTTCTTAGAATGTCTCTTTCTTTCTACACTGAGAAACCCTTTTCTAGCAGAAAATCTTCTCATACTTCAGGTACTCATTAGCCATCATAAAATTAACACTTGAAATTCTCTTGAATACATTCAATACATAGGGAGATTGTAACTCTTCACAAGGAAGACTTTTCCAGACCTCACATACTGTTGTTTTTATTCTGTTAAAATACTTTTTAAAGTAATTTTGTATTTCCAAAGAGTAACTGGTGACTTTATAATGCCAAAGTACAAGGGCTTGGCACTTCAGCCTTTCCCAAAATTACAGGCTTGAATATAGGCCTTTGGATTTATGACTCCGAATTTTAGACAGATAATTAATGACAAAGTAGAGAGGAAGGGCAGCTCAAGAAGACTGTTCAGTCTATATAAGGTCTGATTTGGTGTTTGGTAATATCCATTTCTTGCCTGACTATATGTAGGTCATAAATGATAAATTTCAAACACCTGAGTTCATATTTTACTGTCAGCCATTTTTTACTTTCACCTATACCATTAGTGAAGTTGAGGAGCAAAACATGGCTAAGAATGGATATAAAGTCCATGAATCTTTTCAAAACACTTTACTTGCAAATTGGTTTTTAGCAGCACTTAATGCAGGTTATGCTACCATAAAATCTTTGCTACTAAATCTATCCTGGTTTCCTTTTGCCATCTTTCCGTCAAATTACTTGGCTGAATCAAGTTTTTTACTCTTTAATAATAGCAATGCAATCACAGTTTTCTTCTATTGCTTAAGAACTTCCTTGTGTCCTGGCAGCTTAAAGAAGTCCCCTTAAGCTCTGGCAGTCATTATTTGCTTCTACACAACCAAATCATTATTTATCTTTAGCATTTGATCTTTGGCAAATTTTTTAGTTATGGATGAAACAGCTGTAAAGTGTGACATCATCCTTCTTTTATTATGCTTTTCTTATTTTGCTTTTCTTGCTTTGATTTTTGATATGTCTTCTCTGTTGCCTCCGACTTGCATTTACATGTTGATTACAGTAACCTGAATGGTTAAAATGCTTTCAGGAACTTGTCCTAATGAGGTATGAAGGGCTACCGTTGGTTATCTGGAGACATAATAGTGTTACGAAGAAGAAGGCCTGCTGGGAAATGTGCCTTAGAAGAGAAGATGTATTAGAGTTCCTGTTCCTTTGGATTCCAAGCTCTACCTGCATCTGTAACACGTTAGCCTTCTGGGAAGGAATGGACTGAACCCAATAAAAAAACCCCAAAACCCAAAAAAACAAACAAAACCAACAAAAAACCCAAACAAAACCTAACAAACAAACAAACAAGAAAAAAACAAACAACAAGAACCCCCAAAACCCAACAAAGCCAAAACCAAGACAAAAACCTGGGAACTCTCAAACATCTTCCGGAAAAGTCTACTAGAGGACGTTCATTTTAATATAGTTTCAGAAAAAAATGCTGGAGGATGTTTGTTCAGGGCTATCCCTTGGTACAGAATAGGGGGACCCATATAAGCATGAAAAGGGAGAGTTGGGGATTTACAATTCAGAGTTTCTACTTCTCCTTGTGCACAGCATAGAAAAGATCTACCATGGAAGTATCTCACACTGCACAGAAAAGGTTGGAGACTGGCAAGCACCTACACGTGCTGGCAAGTAATAAATGCATCAGTTTATATTGGGTTTCAATACAACAGGACATACTTATGGTGGAGTAGAAATACTGGAAACTTTTATACTGTATTAACAAGTCCTTCCTTATTCAGTCCTACCAGGTTTGGCATATCACAATCACTTATGTTGTATAATCTGACATATTGATATAATGAGAGCTGATAGGTCACTCTAATGACAGGCCTATTCTGAAAAACGTGGCTCATAATATCAGAACTCATAGCTAAGATTACTATGACTTTCAGTAACACGCTCTTTCCAATTAAGATCATAGTCAAGCTGTGCTAAACATACATGTGTGTGAATATGATAAGTCATACCCCCCTTTTTTTTTTTTTTTTTTATAATTACGGCTACATTATTTAATCTTATGAAGAAATTTTGCAGAGTTTTGTAGTAAGACAGCCAAATAGTAAGGAATGTAGAAAGATATACAGAAATAGTTGTAAGTACTTAATGGTCAATAATAGATTTGGAGTATCTTTTTAAAGTCATTTTATGGGATTCCATAGTAAAAATCCCAATGCACTTGCAACAAACGTGGGTAGAGCTCTTCCCAAATCTTCGTTCGCGAAGCCTAGCCATGATAGTAAAAATCCAATATTACCTTAACTTCAAAAAAAATTACTAAAATGACTGAAATGCCACCTCATTTTAAATCTAGCAAGATCAACCACTCATCCCTGAAGACTCCAAGATTATATACAGTCAGGTTTATTTACCCACACAGAACATTATTGTCATTCCTCATGGAGAGCAGAGACATACTTACAGTAAATGCATGACCATTTACAGTGTGTATCTGTCATTGTTCCTTTGTGCTATCCTGTTATCAACATGGTAGAAATACAGCAAATTATTGCAATTACTATTATGTTATGGCTGTGACAGTCAAAATGAACAGAAATTTTGAAAATCGTTTTATTCATCCCTTTTGCCAAAAGCTTTTAAAAATCTTTTATTGTCAGCCTGTGACCTTGAGAACATGATTGACTCTCTGAGAAATAAAAGGTGCACATTTTTGCTATCATACTGCTGAGCCCTTTCAACTCCTATTACTGTCAGGGAAAGGCAAAGCCTTTTGGTGCTTTCTGTGTAGTAGAAGACCTTTGTCGTTTAAGTTGTGCATTGTAAACCTCAGAAAACTCCTTACTGGGTAAGGGATGTATGATTGTATCCCTGCAATCAATTTTCTGACTCTTTTTCTCATAGCCATTTTCAATTTGCCATGTATTTATGCATAGCTAAACTTTGCAGTATTCCAACTGGTAATATTTATAACTGTTCTGTGCATGTTTACTTTTTTCTTTCCCAAACTAAAAGCTGGTCTAGGAAGTGTAATTCAACTGCTTATCCTTTAGTGAGTAGGGAGTATTGGTGAATTTTTTTTACTAGACAATTTGCAGGAAGAAGAAAGAAGTTTTTCCCTCTCAGACTGAAATTAAGAAGAAGAAAACAAGTTTAGTATAAACATTTAAACATATGAATCCATTGTGACAATCCACCCTTAAGAGGAAGGAAGCACCTAATATTTTTAAATGCTTGTGGTCAAAAGAAATAGCAGCAGAGGGTTCACAAACAATTAGTAATTACTAAATTACGCACTCAACATGGAAATTGGTATATTAGTCCATGACCTACTATATAAGCACATGTCAGTGGGTTTTGGATAAAGAGGTAGGGTGAAAGGAAGAGAGATTTTAAGAGGGAGACATGAATTAAAGAAAGAGAGAAAGAAAAAAGAAAAGAAAGAGGAAAAGAGAGAGAAAAAGAGATCACCAGTCCTAGTTCCAGCACCCATCCAGCTGAGGGGATGTCAGATCTGATTTCAGCACCTATCCAGCTGATAAGCATCGATCCACCTGTGTGGGTCTGGCCAATGAGATGTCCAGGGTGCTGGGAACACCGCCTGGGCTTGGGGGGATACCTTTTCACGGATACGCTTCTCCACCCTGAGCACGGGTTTCTCTTTTTCTGTGTAAATTAGATATCATGCACAGCCTGCTCTTCCAGGCCTTTCTGGAAATGCGTCAGAGGGCTCTGGGGGTCTTTGATGGTCTTAATCCCACCCTATGGTCCATACCCATTTCTTGGCCTCATTCCTGTGCTTGCACCGTACTGTGTTGTGGTTTGTTCTCCAGGAACAGTGCTGCCCTATCTCTGCCCAGTCCCTGTTCTCCAACCATATCTTATTCTTTCTCACAGAATGTTAGTAACAATGGTCCTTGGTTACTACCAACAATTGTTATCTATTTTTCCTAACAGTCCTTGGTCGACTCCACAGCCATCTCATTATCAGTAATTGAGACATACACATTAGCCCCTTATCTTCTGGGCATCAAGAGCTCATGGGATCTCACTTTGGACTGCCATTTGCAGGGTCATTAGAGAGTGGGCTTTAGTCAGTAATTTTCAATCCTGGTTGCAATTTGAGTCATAGCTTTCTTTGAAGGTTCAATAACAATCCAGTAGGGTTGTTTTTCAGGAAAGAAAAATAAGATTCCAAGGCTGTTCATTAAAAACCAGGTGCCTGCTCATTAGACAGCTGTTGGTTCCCAGGAACAGATAGTGTTTCTGATAAGCTCGAGAGAGGCTTAGTCCAGATGCTGTTTCATCAAGGTCAAGGCCTAACAAGCATTTCTTACATCATAGTAGAGCCCTGAGAGGGGGGGATGCACCATCACAATCCATCCTGCAACTAAAGCCAACTTCTCTGGGCCTCTACATCCACAAAATTTAAAATGTAAGCTCATAGTCCTTTGGTGGAAAAAAGTCCCAAAAATGTTTTCTGAAGAAACCCCTTCCTTATAAATAAAGAAAAATAATTTTGTCAAAATTAAGTAAAAACCATGTAGCAGGTACAATGATGTTTTCAACCACTAGAAATTCTGATCTGGAACTACAGCAGAAAGAGGGAAGATAACACAACACCTTCTGCTGACCTGCATCACTCTGTGTAAAACTCATGCTGGAGAACTGGAAAGAGGCAGGAAGCATACCTTTGTCAGAAAGATTCATTTGCAGAACTATCATGTCGGGGGGTTGATCATATAGTTTTTTAGTTTCTCAATAAATTTTTTACAGAGTCTTACTTTGAAATTTGTCTTGAGCATCAGGGCACTCGTTAAAATATTACAGGAAAATAAGATGTATAAATGAATACATAAATGATGTATTTCATTATCTGTTGTGTGAACCTGTACAATATAAACAAGGTGCCATCAAAAAATGGAGTGCAACAATTCAATTTAACAGCTTAACTTTACCTGTTTGTTACAATTAAACACTGGAAGAAATGTATATATAATACATTTTTGGAAGGAAAGAATAAAATGTCTTTGGAAAAAATCCACATTTTGATTTCTTTTACAGAGGAACCTAATTTCACAGATTTCCAGCAACACAGAAAGTGCCTGATCAGTACAAACCCAGGTAAAGTTAATTAATGATTTCAGTTTCAAAGCACCTTTGATTAACTGAAGTCAGTACATAATAAGACAAACTACTTTTCATTAATGACTCTTTTATTGTTTCTATTACAAAATGCCTTTAATTGACAGCACATATTTTCCAAACAGTCTGTATTATTAGATTAGAACTCTTGATGTTGTTCACATCTGGGTACATGAGCAAAAATAATTCAATTTAATAATAAAGGAAAAAAACACAGTAATCCATCATACTACTACTGTAGCATGAGCAATGAAGTCTGAGTGGGTGCCAAATTAAAAAAAAAATTAATCAAAAAAAATGCCAATTACTATAAACATAATAAAATCTCAGCTCCTGTTCAAATTACTATGAACCATAATCCTCTCATTCAATCTCACTGGGGTCTTCTGACTTGAAATTGCACCTAAACACATATTTAAGGTGACTAGTGTTACACATTAACTTTAGAAACCACGTAGAATGAATACTGTAGCCCTGACTGAAACAAATCTCCAGGACTCTTCAATTTAAAGTTCCTCCATTTTCTGTGTTGTTGTCTCAGCTTTATCACAGCATTCAGGATGACCTGAACTATTTTTCAAAAGTCATTGTCCACATACTGGCAGCTTCCTAAGGTAAGCACAGTGTGATTCTCTTTCTTGAGAGGATGCTTTTTGCATTCTTCTCATTTTTCTATACCAAATGTTCTCATTTTTCAGGCTTTAGAAACACATTTGAAGGGTAAATAGGAAGCTCTGACCATTCAGAACATTTGTGTGTGTCCTGTGAAAGGTATTGTCCAACAAACAAACATCTTCCTTATCCACAGTTAAAATGGATTGCTATTGTAACAACCAAGAAAGGCGTTGTATAAATGTTGTCTCAGCAGAGCAGACGAACGCATCAATGTCACACTTGTTTTATCTTCTTCCTTATGAAAGAGGATAACATGGCTTGGTAGATATGCATTCATAAAAGGTTAAATACAGCAAGTTCATGGGATCATTGATAATTCATGTGTGTGGGGACCTCAGGAGGTCTCCAGTCCGACCTCCTCTCAGAGCAGGGTCAGCTAAGGAGTCAGGTTAATTTGCTCAGGACTTTTTGCATCTGCATCTTCAAAATACCCAAGAGTGGAGACTCAGTATCCTCTCCAACTCCTCTGTTGTGCCTTCCTTATGGGGAAAGGGCTTTTCTTTAAACCAGAGAGATTTAGGCTGGTTACAAAGTTATGTCTGCTGTCTCTCAACTTCCCACATGCACCGTGGAGAACAGCCTAGAACAGTCTTCGGTCCTGTAGTACTGACAGGCTGCTGTTAGATCCCCCCTGAAGCCATGCCTTTGCCAGGCTAAATAAGCCAGGTTCTGTCAGTCTTTCCTCACAGACGCAGCTGAACTAGACCCAGTCAATCAGTATCTTTCCCATACTGGGGAGCCAAAACTGCAAATAATCCCCTCCCTTAGTAGTCTGGCTGGGATCTTGTTAGTACATCCCCAAATTCTGTTGGCAGCTCAGCTCACTGCCTACCAGGACGCCCGGGGCCTTTTCCGCACAGCTGCTCCCAAGCTGGTAAGCCCTAAAATGGATTCTTACAAGGATCTCTTCCTTCTGAAGTGCAGTATTTTGCATTTGTCTTCACTGAATGATGTAAGGTTAACCTAGGCCCATTGCTTCAACCTGTCTGGATACCTCTGAATGAGTTAAATTGATTAATTGCTCCATCTAGGTCATTGATGAAAATGTTAAACTAGTCCCATGGCAGACCCCCCTGTGGTTGCCATGGTGGGTTGACTTTGCCCAGATATCAGGTGCCCACCAAGACAATTTATCACTCCCCCTTCTCAGCTGACAGGAGAGAGAAAATAAGATGGAAAACAACTTGTAGGTTGAGATAAAGCAGTTTACTAAAGCAAAAGAAAAAATGTCGCACACATGCAGTCAAAGAGAAAAATCCAAAGACTTTTATCCTTTACATCTCATAAGCAAGTGGTGTCCAACCACTTCCAGGGAAGCAGGGCTTCAGCAGCTGCTCTGGAAGGCAAATATTGTAAATAACAAATTTCCTCCATTCCTCCTCCTTTTCTTTATTTTTATATCTGAACAGACCTCATATGGTATGGAATATCCCTTTGGTCTCTTTGGGTCAGCTGTCCTAGTTGTGTCCTCTTCCAAGACTTGCCCACCCTCAGTCTACTGAGGGAGGGGGTGGGATGTTAAAAAGACAGTGTTGATGCTGTGCTCAGCAGTAGCCAAAACACTGGTGTGTTATCAACAGCTTTCTAGATACCAATGCAGAGCACTGTGAGGGCTGCGATGGGGAAAATGAACTGTGTCTCAGCTACATTAAATAGAGTAAGATTCCATCCCCACAAAATTTTAGGTTCAGTTAAACAAACTAGTCACAACAAAGGTAACAGAAAATAGTGAGCAAAATGGGATATCTAAGTGAGGATGGAAGTTATCTCATGTAATCTCTGTGCTCTAGTAGCTGTGGCTAGGTTAAGCAGTTATTTGCACTCCTTCTACAGTCAGTGGGTTGATACAGGCACTTCCTAAGTATGATTAACATTCCTCACTAACTTCTTTCTGGATGTTTTTTTTTCCACCAGTTCTTCTGACTGGCAACAAGGAAATGAATGCACCAGTTTAGCTGGGATGCTAAGTTTATTAAGTGGCCTGTGTGAGAGAGAATTCATGTCATATTAATTTTCAAGGTTGTGACAGGATTTCTCAGAAGGCAGTAGAGTGGCCAGGAAGAAGGATGGCTGTCTGACCATGTACTGTAGGTGGCACCACTTCTACACAATCATAGAAATCTGCAGTTCCTTCGTAAACATCTTTGTCAGCAGGAACCAAGATGCTCCCAGGCTGTAGAACTTGGCATAGAAAGCATGCTTAAGGTCAAACAAATTTTGGATGCACAGGTCATGAGAGTGTGATGAGATCCAGACAATGGAGCATCAATCATCATGCTGAAGATCAGAACCTGGGTCAAATCCAATTATCTACAGTGGGTAAGAGGGCTGCAAGCTCTGAGAAGCTTGGAGCACCTTTATTACCTTGGAGTTTCCGGATAAGCAGACATGTTTTCTGTCCAGTTTAAAAGAAAGGGACAAATAAGGAATAGATCCCTGCAGTACCTTGAGGTATCCACCTTTCTGGACAGCAAAAGCAATATGGAGTAGTCACATGCTGACCAACAAATACCTAAAACAGAAACAAATTTTGCTAATATCAGATAAACCTGAATAACAACAAAAAAAGTTTGTAGCTACAGGATCTCAATTATTTGATGGAAAGTAAGTCAGAGTGCATGTGGTTCTTCCGTAAAAGATGGCTCTTCTTACATATAATGGTGAAGGATATTTTTTTCCCCAGGTAAAATAAACTGTTATTACTGATATGTATCTTTTTCTGCTAGCAGTGGCAAGGTTTATGAAATCTTTCTTCAATCAAATACTATTTCTTGACAAAAGCTTTATGTTCCACAGTGAGAGACTCCACTTGCAGAATCAAGCTTAATTAAGACAAAAAGAAATATAATGGTACCTTACTGGTACTGAATACAATCTATGACATCTGTTTGGTTTTCTTTTGCGTGGTAATGCAGCAGTCATATTGAAAAAAGTTGCTGTCACTTCAGTAAAAGTGATTCTCAGCTAAAGGAACTAAACAGTCTTGTTCAGTCACGATGATAATTATAGCTGTTGTTTCTTTTATATTTCAGAAACTTAATGGAGTTCTTGTAAATTAGGATAGTTGGGTGCTGAGGAAATACAGCTTACAATTTAAGTGGGAAGCTTCCCATTTTCAGGCTGAGTAAAAGACTGCGGATACTTGACATTTTTGTGGCAAAGGTATTAACTATCCTGAAGAACAAAATAATGGCATTCTGCACTGTCTCAGGTACACTCTGTTCACAGACTTTCAGAGTACATTCAAAGCAAATGTATTCTCAGTTCTTAAGAGAGCAAGACCCCAGGGACACAAATTTTTGATGGTGATACAGAACTCTCAAAAGACATGATAAGCAAATGGCTGTGTATCCTTACCTGTAGTCTATAGTTAAGGGAGGTAAGCTGAAACCTTTTCTTATGTAGCATGATCACATTGCTGGAGTCTTGCACAAGGTTTCAGGAATAATAAACCCGACTATGCTGACCCATGCCAGCTGCAGATTGCAAAGAGTGGCTTCACATCAAAGAAATACACATTTCTTTATCCCCTCGCTTTATTCAGAAGCTTTCTAAAAGTACTGTAGTGAACCTCTGGACTACGAGAAACTACTGGAAGCCCTTTTGAAATGACCCCTCAAGGACTGCAGACACAGGTCCTTTGATACATTTAGGTAGTTAGTTCCTCTAGCAATTGGTGGGAAACAGGGAGTGAAACACAGGCTACAGTCCTAAATAGTTTTGTGCGTCTGAGCCACATGCACTCACACTCAACAAAGAAAGTCAGTGAAGCTTTGTCATATTAAGAAGGATTACAGTACTGTAGCTATGCAAACGGTTGCAGATGGTTCATCTGCTATTGTGGTTTAATTTGTATTTTTGTATGTGGTGCAAGCCTTTGTAGAGACTTCAGATTATGAAAATATTAGGAACAATTATATTCAGTGGTTTGCATGTTATTATTACTTTTGACAGCTCTCAAGGATAATAGCCTGAACAAGACTTTTGCTAGTCCAATCTCCCCCAAATCTGCATGAATTATTTCCACTAACTCTAAAATGTTGACAACTTACTGAAAACAGTATGTCTTAGACAATTTATATGTAGAAAGGAAATAATTCTGAAAATACCGCAAAGGCATAGAGAAATCAGGGTGTATAAAAAAACTTCAGTGATGCGGGGTTAGACTTCATAATGAAAAGTAGGCTGTTGTATTTAAGGCTGTTCTGAGGTAAGGTGCTGTCAAATTAATTATATTTTACTGCTCAGACTTGCAACATTTTCTTTACATACATACTATCTGTTTTGCAGTTCAAACTTAGTGTATCATTGAGTCAAAGAATAATCACCACAGCACCACCACAGTCAAAGCAAAATTTAGCTAACTGAGGTGCTTAGGATTCATTGTAAAAGTTGTTTTAAGTCCTATCTTTCATTTTAAAAAGTATAAACCAATTCCATCTCTTTGTTTTCAAAGAAAACCATGAAGACATAGCCAAGTACAGTCTACCCTGACAAACTCCTCCAAAAGCAAAGAGTAATTTTCCAACCTGTGAACTTCCTCATACATGTTCATAGGTTGTAAATTATGAGCTGTATTGCAAGAAAAGAAGGATACTCAACTCACATTGCCCACATTGCAATAGCTGCATGGTAATTTTACTACTTGAGTAATCTGGTAGTAATAGGGTTGGCTTCAGCACACAAGAGCTGAGTTTGTTCTACACAACTAAAAAAAAATTGGTGGTGCAGAGGAAGGAAAAGAAGGAATGAGTACTTCTGAGACTTTAGCAGTAAAAATGTCTGTCTCTTCTACAACTGCACACTATTGTGTGAGACAGAGCAGAAGATCCTCTTTAGAAGTAGGTATTTATAGCCAGGGTCTTTGTTGTGGTTTAAACCCAGCCAGCAATTTGGCCTCACTCAGCCACTTGTTCACTCCCCTATAGCAGGATCAGGGAAAGAGTCAGAAGGGTAAAATTTAGAAAACTCATATGTCGAGATAAAGACAGCTTAATAGGTAACACAAAAACCATTCACACAAGCAAAGTAAACCAAGGAACCAATTCACCACTTCCCATGGGTAGACTTCCTCCTTCTTAAGCCCCCTACCACCCCCAACCCCCCCCACCCCTCTTTACATACTGAGCATGATGTCATAAGGTGTGGGATATCTCTTTGGTCAACTGGGGTCAGCTGTCCCGGCTGTGTCTTTTCCCAGCTTCCCATGTATCCCCAGCCCCCTCACCAGCATGGCAGTACTAGAAAAGACTTTGCTTCTGTGTGTAAGCACCGCTCAGCAGTAAGAGAAACATCTCTGTGTTATCAACACAGTTTTCAGTACAAATCTGAAATGGAGCCTCATACTACCCACTATAAAGAAAATTAACTCTGTGTCAGCCAAAACCAGCACAGTCTTATATCTTTTGTTTTGAAAATCATCCTTGCACAGACAGGCAGTTAAACAAGGCATTCTGAAGAACTGCACAAAAATTTGCTCCAGTGTCCTTTTCTTTCCCCCCAAAACTACTTAGGAAAACAGACTGTAAGAAAACAAATCCCCAAATATTATCTCAAAAAATCAGTCTTGTTGTACAAGTGATTGATTACCTGTGACTTTAAGATCTGTGAAGTGACTGTTAGAGAATAGTAACTATGTAAACTGTTGGAGAACTCGGATAGCATAATGCTCAAGTTTGAACATAAGACAAAAGAGTAATACTTCATTCTTGTGAAACCACTATGCAATTTTTTTAAAAAATGAAGTCAAACCGTTGCTTTCATATGATACTAAAAATGGAATAGTATCCCAGTATATATTTCAATGGACTTTCCAGTCTTCTCTGACCTGGCTGAAATAGGATTGCTAAGAGCAGAACTACCATCATCATATTCTGGAGCAACTGGTCTGAAATTTCCATTAGAAATGTCAAAGCTGCTTCAGTTTTAAAAGATCTGGCAAAAAGATACAAAGCAGTGCAGTTCCATTTCTCAAACTTGTTGTTGTCACTAGTGCAATATGCAGCAAACAGCAGGGGTGGGGAGGAGGTAAGGAAACTGCTTTATCTTTGTCATTATGTTCTGCCCATGTTTATTTGATTGTTGTGGTATCAATTTGTCAGTGACTGCCAAAGACTTGTAACCCTCAAGACTGGAGTTTGGTCATTCAAATAAGTAATTTTGGAAGTAGTCAGCAAAAAAATACAGTCATAGTTCAACATCTGCTCAATTCCTGCTGTCAGTGCAGTGGCCCTAGAAACATCTCAATGATAAACTAAAATAAAAAATGCTGATTCTCACAAAAGCATCCAAAACCCACTGAGATCTGAGGAAATGAGAAAAATTGGGAATTGTGTGTTTCCAGACTGTGTTAGCTTGAGGATAAGCAAGTCCTGTCTGAACCAGGAAAAAAAAAAAAGGAAACCACAGATAAACATAAACAAACAAGCAAAAAACAAACAAAAAACACACAAAAAACCCCCACCAAACACAACCTGAGAATTTCAGTGCTGCAAAACAATTTGGTTTTGTTTCTTAAATTTCTATGAACTAGAAATGGATGAAGCGATCATTTTTCCCTTCTGGTCATAAGCTTCTGGATTCAGCTCAAGAACAGCCAGATATGATAGGTCAAGTGGAATGAAACTAATGAAATTTGACCTACTGATGGGATGTTGTGAGAGAGTGAAATGTTAGGGATTAATCACTCAAACAATTGACCATTTGCAAAAGCAGCAGGTGCTTTGCTGAGGCCATGTTTGCACACACCCTCAGCCAAAGGGGAGGATGAGAGTTTTTTTGTGTGTGGTTGCAAAAACCTTTTATCTGCATAAGACAGCAGGATAAGCACAGATCAGCAGAGGATGACCTCAACAGACCAACCTGTGTTTAGCAACAAGCTGGGTTCTGAGCCAGATAAGGGAAAAGGCTGATAAGAAGCAGATCCTGGTAGGTGGGATAGTGCTTTTTGCTATTTCATGCCAATGTCCCCCCTTACACAACTGGCTCAGCCATAAAATCCCCATCCCCAGAGAAGTACCGAGACATTCACACATAGGCTTGAGGGTATTCATCCCTCAAGGCATAACTGTTTTACAAAAAATTCTTAATGTATTTCTGAGTCACTACTTTTCAAAAATTTCCATCTGATAGTATAGATAGCTGTTACAGCTTCCTAAATTCATTATTTGGTGGCGAGCAACAACCAAATAACACCATTCCATACCCCGTATACTCCTTTCTTTACCAGCCGAAAGAAATAAAAATTTCTTTTTGGCTTCAGAGTTAGGCACAGAGGCATGTTATGGACATTTTGTTACAGTTGTGTTTATCTAAGGTGATTTCAATGATAACAGCTTCCATTCAGTGGGAAACAATTCCAGGTGAGCTACATTCCTTCATCGTAGTTTTACCAATGCTGTAAAGCTGGGGGTTGTGTCAGGGGAGGTTTAAGTTACATATTAAAATAAGGTTTTTCACCCAGAGGGTGGTTGGATGCTGGAACAGCCTTTCCAGGAAGGTGGTTACAGCACCAAGTCTGACAGAGTTCAAGAAGCATTTGGATGATACTGTCAGGCACATGTGTGACTCTTTGGGATGGTCCTGTGCAGGACTAAGAGTTGGACTTGGTGATCCTTGTGGGTCCCTTCCAGCTCAGCATATTCTGTGATTCTGGTTCCATATTAAATTTCTGTACCTATTTAGGGTTCCTTCTTTAGCTTTATAAAATATAAACAGTTTCCTGTCTGATCTATTTGCAAATTCTCATAGAATTGTTTCTTTGGGGCCTAGATGCAGTATATTTAAATTGGGCATTTCCCAGCCAGAAAGTTTCTTTTATATGTTTTTATATTTTTGACAATTTTTACTGTAGCCTCAGATTTATTTTTATTCTTTACCCTTTGTCTTTTAAAAATGTAACTATGCTTGGCTTGCAGTCTTGTATATTTAATTATATGTTTAGTTAGATGTTTAATTCATTGGTTTTTTTCAAGAATTCCTTGTTGTGAGTGGCAAAAAAAGTTCAAAAATAAAGGGAACTCTAAATTTCCTTGAAAATTAAATGTTAGACCACTGATTTATATTTTTATACAATTATCCTTTTACAGAGATTACAGGAAAAAAAGCAAACAAAACCCAACAAACAACAACAAAAACCAAACCAAACCAAAACTAAATGCCAAACAAACAAATGAAAAACCACAAACAAACAAAAAACCAAACAAAAAATCAAAACCAAAACAAAAACCCAAACAACCTAAAACTTAGAAAGCTGGCAGTTTAGAAATCATTGTACTGATGACCACCTTTGAGTACCTCAAAGTATCTTGAGAGAGTCATGCTGGTTAAAAAGATGCCAGGAAAAACATTAGCAACTTTAAAACTCTGACAATCACTTGCTTATGGTTGGGATGCTACTGTGACATTGAGGAATTTGCTGCTGCAGAAATAGTCTGTTGCTGCTGCAGAAATAGTCTGTTAATCAGCAGTCTGCTGGCATATGGATACCCAAAGCACCCTGTACCGTGTGGGACAGATTCTGTCACTTTCAATTAAACAAATTATTTTGACCCTTGAACAACTGCAGTAACACAACAAAGATTTCCAGCAAGATTTGTGAAGGGGTTTTCTTGCAGGCTTCAGACCTCTCTTGTTTCAAAAGATGATAAATTTTCTGTTGACTGGTCGTTGTATAGACGCCTTTATTTCTTTTTGTATAGAACAAGACGTGTTATAAGGCAGAGCTGCATTTTGTGAAGTTTGGCGGCTCTGATTTCACACAAGACTTATGATGATTTTGTACAACTAGGCATGTAGTATTGAAAATATTGATTTTTGAATTTTCAACTTTTTTTCCCCCTCTCTTTAGCAGTTTCAAGACCAAACAGCTCAGGCTTGTTGCCTTCCATGATTGTTACAGACAACTGTGTCAGGGAATAGTGTATTTCATTTGACATTGTCAGCATCGGTCTTCCTAGGAGGAAACTGCATGTTTTAACTGCTTATTGTTGTCATTTGAGGGCCATTAGAAAAAAAAAACCAAACAACAAAACTCCTAACATTACAAGAACTATGGTCTTTATTTAGAAATCCATAAAACATTATGTATTCCCATTTTAGGACTTGTTCAGAGTGGATTCAAATTTATTCTGGATGAAATCCTTTCGTGGTTTTCCCTTTTAGTCTTTTGCTGTTTCTATATCTAATGAAATCAACCATGTGTGTTTTACACAATGTTGCCTCAAAAAATCATTGCTACTTCCATTTTCATTATTTAAGATTTTGGAACTTGTAAGCATTTTTTTTGCAGTTGTCTTGATCCTGGCATCTGGCGCTTCTGAAGCAGCATCTGAAGCCTAGGGGGATCTCCTGGCAAGACCATCATTTCTTGGACACCCCAAACCACCTCAATTTACAGAATAGATTTTGTGCCCTTATTGTGATTTTTGTGTTTGGGATTTACGTATATATTTGCAAATGTCTACAAGCACACTAGATATTTTGAATCCTGTCATAATCAGTGCAAATCTAGTCGATGCAGACAGGAAATTTAAAACCCCAATTAAATAAACATCAAAGACCTGGTTAACCAAATTCGTCTACTATGCAACTGTAACAGTAAAGCTTTCCATACATAAGGACATCTAAATTCAGATGCTTTGATATGGGACTGAAATTCGTCCTTAATTAACAAAAATACCAAAATGCCACTCTGTGACACTGAAAAATTCATTTCTGGGGCTGGAAGAGCATGTGCTACCCATGCATCCACTACAGAGGCTGAGAGTTAGCAGTCTCCAGCTCTCATCACAGTATTTTCTCTGGGGTAAATTTGTAAATATTTGGTGTTCAGCTAAAGCCAAAAAGGGATAATACAGCCTGAAAATAGTAACATTTTTACTGCAGCTGCCTGCATGCAGTACAAGACCAAGAGCACCATTTCTGATCTTGCACTTTCAGCCCTGCCAGTACATCTGGTTCCACGGAAAGCATGGGACAAAAGCACATGAGAATACATTAAAACAATATCACAACTCTAGTCACAGTTTCTTCTGATGGTCTCATTGCTTCCCTGTGCATGTAATCAGTATCTGACTCACTGTATTTGTCTCAGATGTCTCAGTCTTTCCATGATACCTCCAGCAATGGCCACAAACACCTGCCACTTTCACACTCTGGAGAGACAACGCTGTGAATGCTGGAGACCTCAAAAGAGAGGAGGGAAAGAGTGATTTTGTAACTGCAAGCCAAACAGCTGCGTTGCCACAGCACTGCCATTTAGTCAGCATTTAACTTATTTTCCTTCATGAAATTGTGCTTATTATCCAAATAAAGCTCTTCATCTTCAAAGAGTTAAACAAACCTTAACTAATTAATTCATACAGCATCCTGCAAAGGAGGTGAGTAACATCTCAACTGGCTTTTAAAATTCAAAGACTGTAACTGATCTGCCTAAACCAAAGAAGTAATTAGTATTATCTAGACACAAGTGTTGTGCTCTAATGATTAGATCACCAGCAACTGCAACAGCTGTATCTATCTTCTGTTATACATCTTTTCCAAGGTTTGAAAACAAGTTTTTCTTTGAATGTTACTTTAAGAAATATTTAGGCTGGAAGGGAGATATAAGATAAAATTATGAAAGGTAATAAATTATGACATTAGTAACAAAAAATTAAAGAAACACCTAGTATTAAAATATATTCAAATGTTTTAATATTTAAGGCAAAATTTTAGGATTTTTAACATTATCTAATAATATATTTCTAATAATATATTTCCCCAAATATGAGTCCTGCATCTAAATCTCTAACTTAGATTCTTGAGAAAGAGAGTTGATAAGTCAAGAGAGGGGATGTGGCCTGCTGTTTGACTTCTGCCCAAAGTTAAGGTCTTGCTTAAAGGATTGTGAATCTGATGCAGTGGCACATGGCAAACCTTTTTTTCAGAAAGATTGGTATTTATTAATTTTCAAGAGTTGGCTTGTCAAGGCAGCTGTCCAACAGCTGCAGGAAAGAAAGAAAGGATTACAAATGAGGGATGCTTTCCCTGCCTTCCACTCCTCCCAGCAATGCCCTACACAGATAATCATTCTTTGATTAACCACCATTTCCTAAAGGCTGTTTTGACAGGTTTCTTAGCCTTCCAAAGTTCTAGTATTTTGGTTAGGGAAAGATGGAGTGGCCTATTTTGGTTGGTATTCACCTGCCTTTGCAGACAAACCTACCCCCTCTGCCAGTTGCTACAGGAGGTGGAACTATATATGTCAGTTAAAATTGCCTTACAAATAAGTCAATATTAAAATTTAAAATGTATGTGTCCGTCATAATACATTCTTTACCAAGAAAAATGTAGTCTGTGATTGCAGCAAAAACCAAACATTATATTTTCTGATTATTTTCATCAGGAAACGTCTGCAACGACTGAGGAACTATTTGAAAAACAAATGGCTTAGGACATATGGCATTAAGTGACTTTTGGCAAACCTATAGAGTAAGGCATATGGTATATGATAACCTTGAAGAAAGGATTATCTCCTTGTATCTTGTAAAATTATACAATAAAGTGATCTCTGAACCTACCTCTTGAGAGAAACTTGAAGAATTACATTGTATAAGGTTTTTGGGGTTTATATTACTGCCCAATTCTGTTTGCTAATTGTGTTTAACTGGGAAACTGAGAAACTAATTTTTTATGTGTGAGTCAAATATGTGGACATGAACGAACAGAGACCTTGCCAGCTCTTGCTTTGTTTTATATATTCTTATCAGGTGAGGGTACTAGAGCATGTCACACGTCTCACAGAGATGTTACAAATAACAGGGCACGCTTAAATTGTCCAAGGGGGATGTCTTGTGAAAATTTTGAACAAGAATCTTTTGGTTTTAGGTAAATGCGGAAGTGCCATCAGTACAAACCAAAGAATAAATTAATTTAAGAAAGAAAATGCTAACTTTTCTCCTTGACTTTTGTTTAAATATTCCTCTAACATGATTTTCCTGGCTTTTTTTTTTCTATGTTCTCTGCCTATTGTATATAAGATATAAGTATAAATTATGCATAGATTTTTGAACTGATATAATTCCATATGCTACAACATCATTAATCAGGATCACAATTTTAATAAAAGATAACTAGGAGTATGCAGACTGTTTTACCATGAAGATTTTATGCTACACAGTCCTCCTGCAAATTCCATACTAAATTAGTTACCAAAGCCGTAAATAAGTCTCTTTTCCTAATGATTTGGTTTTTTCTCTCAAATAGACAGGTTTTCCAAGGCAAGGACATTATTTTGATGTGCAGCGATAAAATAAAAAGGGTGTTTAAAGATAGGTTCAAGCCATACGTAGTAAGGCCGTTAATTTTATGATGGAATATCCATTTTTCATTACCAACAGAGCTTGAATAAAAATTGAACTCTATTTTCCCTAAAAGCAAATTAAATTAGGATTGTAGTCTTGGCTTCCTCAAGTTTAAAGCAGGTTTTTGACACATTAGGGATGAATGTTTGGCATCTTGCAGTTTATAAACCTAAAACTAACCGGAAATCACATCCCGTATTTCCTTAATCTGTAACAGAGTAATTTAAAAATCTGCCTCAGAATGGGACTGAAAGTGTTTTTCTAGACTAGAATGACTATTTGCATGGCCACAAAGCCCAATTTGGAGGTAAGTATATTTCTAACTCAATTTTGAGAGATTGGACTCAGTTCAACATCCTGAGAGTTCCTTGATGAGGCATTTTCAAATACCCTAAGACTGTGCCCACCAGTAGATCCAGCCGACTGGCATACACCAGTGCCTACAGAGTAGTTTTCTACAGCCCATGGGATGTCTGAAGCTGGATATAGGAAACCTGACAGCACCTGAACTGATAATTATTTTGGAAATTTCAGTTGCCATTGTCATGAATTTGTCTCTTATAATCAAGGCCAACTAAAATTATTCATTGTACTGGTTCTGGCTAAAGCAGAGTTGATTTTTCCTCATAGTGGCTGGTAGAGGACTGTATTTTGAGTCTGTGCTGGAAACAGTATAGACAATGCAGGGATATTTTAGTTATTACTGAGCACTGCTTGCACAGAGTCAAGGCGTTTTTTGCTCCTCACACCAGCGAGGAGACTGGGGGTGTGCAAGAAGTTGGGAGGGACACAACTGGGACAGCTGAACCCAGCTGACCAAAGGGATATTCCATGACATATGGCAATAAAACTAGGGCAAAGACTGGTGAGGGAGCCACTGCTAGGGGACTGGCTTTGCATCAGTTGGTTGGTAGTAAACGATTGTTTTAATTTCATTTCATGTCCCTCTTAGGTTTCTTTACGGTCTTTGTTATTTTCCCTTTCATTACTTATTATTGTTTTCTCACGTTATTTTGTTTCAATTATTATACTGTTCTTATCTCAACCGATCAGTCTTCTCATTTTTACCCTTCTAATTCTCTTCCCCCATTCCACTGAGGAGCAAGAGGCTGTGTGGAGCTCAGTCGCCAGCTGGGGTTAAAACATAACAGTCATATAATTCATTTAAACTTTTCTTTCAGTCAGGGTATAAAAAGGAAATCCTCTAGACTTCTTTGTAAGGTAGATGAAACAGTCAAACTTTAAAAAACTCTGAAAATTTGGACTTGAGTCTCAACTTCTGGTTGGATAAAACTGTGTCAGATGAATCTCTTACTGCATCATCTATTCATCACCAAAGCAATTTTCAATAGCTTCAAAACTAAATCTACCTTTGACCTTCAGGGTTAATAAAACAAATTTGATCCCATGTCCACAGAGCCAACAAGAACCATACATGTACCTTTAATAGGCTCTTGATTTGGGGCTGTGCCATGCTACTTGTAAGCTGCTGAGAAAATGCTTAACACCCTCACACTCTCTGGAAACTAATGAGGGGCATGGATCATCCTTATCTTTCTGGTCTGGACAACATGAAAGCAGCATTTAGTCTCAATGACCTTCCTAGTTCATTATGTTGTGCATCTCCATAGGCAAAGTCTTGACCTCCCTATATCATTAGGAATTGTGTCTTCAATTTTAATAGAAACAAAATTACACTGTAGGCATCAACAGACCATATTAATGCACATATAATCTAGGAGACAATAGGAATAAATGATCAGATTGGTTTGATCCTACTTAGGCTATTTAATGACAAGTTCAAGTTGTAGAACACGTATAGGTATTCTTGTGATGAACATCTAATAAATGCATTTAATAGAAATTAAAATGAGACAATAATAAATTCAAATTTATTTTTATTAGATTAATATAATTTTCAATTATTCATTAAATGTCATTAAAAAATAAACTATACTCCTCAAACTCCAATTGATTCTTGTTACATTGATAATTTTATAATTAAAAATTAAAATTATTCTAACAGGAAGAAAATGTTTGCAAAAAGGTGTTAAAATTGATTTTTGTTAGAGTAGCACACCAAATACATTTTAATAAAGCAGTCAGACTGGGATTGGACACAAGATCTGTAACAGAAACATTTCAAGACTGGCTCCCATCCTCCAAAAATAACCCCCTTGTGTTGATTTTAATTATGAACTGACATCATTAAAAGGAAATGACCTTACACAGTCTTGATTCAGAGCACGCATACTTTATATGAAATTTCATATTACTGCTAATGCATTGCAAATAATTACCTTATTCAACTGCTTGGAGGTTAAACAGAATTTTTTATACTTCATAAAGAAAAATAAACATCATCATGTAGACCTAAGTTTTTATAGAAGAAATTATGTTCTGCTTTTTCATCTCAATTCTCCTATCGAGCCTGTGCCTGTTTAATGGAAATTACTTTCAGATCTTACGTGGACAGGAAATTTATATGAATAGAATTTGTATATTAAACTGATTCACTTTTTTATTTCTGTTTCAAATCTACCTACAAGCTTACCTACCCCCTCATATCCATCACTGATCACACTCTAGTTCATGTACACTCATAGCTGATGTTGACTGCTGGTTGCACCTGGAAAAGCTGCACCACCAAAAGCTGCATGCACACAGAGCACCCAGAAAGACCAAGGAGCAAAAGATGTCTCAATCTTTGAATCCTCTGGATCCTGTACTGCTTTTTTTTTCTGACTATTCCCAAGATGACATGATAGGAGACCAAATCATGGTGCTGGACAGCTGTAGGAGAGGATGGCCAAACAGCAGTGCTTGCAAGTGTCTCTTCCCTGCCCCACAGCATTGAGTTTGGGGAGTAGCACTGGGAGAGAGATTGATGCTGCTACTGTCACCGTGTCTTTGCGTTCCTGAGATCTCCCTCTGCATGCACACCTTCATCACAGCAAGCTGAGAAGCTTCACCAAGTTGCCCTGACAGGGAGGAGAAGCTTGGCCACCTCATTTGTTCTGTTGACAGTGTTTGTTCGCATTCTGCTTATTTATATTTTTTTAATGATGCAGCCAGCATTACTTAAACGGTGTATGTTAACTTCCTAATTATATAATGTTGAATATTAGTTGTTACGTTAAATTATTGATAATGCCTTCACTGTCTCTGGCCTTTGCAAGTATGACATCTACTAATACACACAGGACCACTCTATCCACAGCCTGTCAAATCACAGTAAGGTCTAACTTAAAAAATGGATTTTTGTGTGTAAGGCCATGAATGGGCTATAAAGCAAAGAAAGAGATCTTTTAAGTTAACAGATTTCAAAGCAGCAAGGCAACTCATGTGGTATTCCTTTGACACAAGTTAAAAACAGATTTAAATAAACTGAATAAAGCTTTCAAATATGCATACTTTATAAAACAAATCACTTAACACAAAATAATTTTTAACAGTTTTGAAATAAAATAAGCCTCTAATTGGTTTATGTCTGTTGTTTGCTCTCTGCCTTTCTCTGCATTCTACAGTAATTCAATTAAAATCCAGAGAGAAGGTAACTATTCTTCTTTATTCTTATTGTGAATTTCACTGTTTTAATTATACATTTATTGCTATTAACATTGGTGTTTTGTGCAAATGACATTTATTATTTTCTTATTTATCAGAGAAATAACTTTCATCACTTTGTAAGATGTCTGACATTTTGAAAAGTAAGAGCTATGTTCTGTCATAAATAACATCTTTAGGACAGGACAACACTATTCAAATCAAGTGAAAGCAAAGGGAATGGACAAAAAAATATCACCTCAATTCAAGGGCAAAATAAGAAACAATTGACTGGAAAAACCTTTCCACTGCTTGTGTTAGCAAAAGGGTCTTCTGGGGAAGATTTGTCTGTGCTGGTGGGGATCAAATCACCTGTCAGGTTTCTGAAGGGACACATCAATCTGAGTTGACACATTGCTGATTGCTCCATTAAATCACCACTGTGGTCCTGATTTATCTCATCAAGGTAGATGAATTTTTTTTTGAGGAGGCTTGAAATGGTACACTGTTTTTCAAATCTCTTGATTGAAGTCTCTTCAAATAAAGGTTTTTCATTTAACTAGTCTAATGTATAATAAAGTTCTGTCCTAATAACAAGGTATTTTAGAACATATGCTTTTGTTCTGTTTGGGATGTTGAACCAGCACATGAATTTGGTTTTTCTTTTTCTTTTCTTTTTCTTTCTCTTTTCTTTTTCTTTTCTTTTTCTTTCTCTTTTCTTTTTCTTTTCTTTTTCTTTCTCTTTTCTTTTTCTTTTCTTTTTCTTTCTCTTTTCTTTTTCTTTTCTTTTTCTTTCTCTTTTCTTTTTCTTTTCTTTTTCTTTCTCTTTTCTTTTTCTTTTCTTTTTCTTTCTCTTTTCTTTTTCTTTTCTTTTTCTTTCTCTTTTCTTTTTCTTTTCTTTTTCTTTCTCTTTTCTTTTTCTTTTCTTTTTCTTTCTCTTTTCTTTTTCTTTTCTTTTTCTTTCTCTTTTCTTTTTCTTTTCTTTTTCTTTCTCTTTTCTTTTTCTTTTCTTTTTCTTTCTCTTTTCTTTTTCTTTTCTTTTTCTTTCTCTTTTCTTTTTCTTTTCTTTTTCTTTCTCTTTTCTTTTTCTTTTCTTTTTCTTTCTCTTTTCTTTTTCTTTTCTTTTTCTTTTTCTTTGCCTTTTTCTTTGCCTTTTTCTTTTTCTTTTTTTGTCTTTTTTTTCCTGTTTCACTTTTCTGCTTATCTTCCTTTGCTTTCCTTTTCCCTCTACTCACTTCTCTTTTCCATCTCACCTGTCATTTCTTTCATTTTTCTCTATTAAAAATTACGTAGAGTATTTGAAAAATCAAACTTCATTTACTAAAGTTCTCTACAAAATTCTAGGTCAAAGAAAAAGAAGGCAAAAATCAAACAACTCTGGAGAACAATAAAGCTTTTAGAATGCAGTGGTTTCCTGTAACAAAGTAGCTCTGAGAAAGGTATCATATGACTTCACTATGTTCCTGAATTTTCTATTAATATTTTACCTGTACACCCAGAGCTTTGGATGTATGAATATTTAAGCAAATGAAAGGAATTAATAAGTTAAATTATCACTACTTTAAATATTATTACTTTAAATATTTCTCCCTTGACTTTTGCAAATAGAGATATGGTAGTCCCACATCCGTATTTGAATAGATTATGCTCATGCTTCACGTGATACTGGGAAGATGACTTACAGTAGGCATGACCTTGGCATGCCTTAGATGGAAACTTGAGAGCAAATCTGTGACCCAGAAACTTCCTGACTAGAAGTTCTCCGAAAATGGACCTGCTGGTGATATTTCAGCATGACTGCTTCCCTCTAGAGCCAGCATAAAGAAACATCATGGCACATAACCTTTCCTGGGTGCCTACAGTTAATATATATAATCTGTATTTCAACATCTCCAAGAGATAATTAATTTATAATCCCAGTCTCTGTTAACAACCACTAATATTTCTCCATGCACTGATTCACTTTGAGAGAGTTTAATTAGAATCAATGGAGAACATAAATAAATTTAAAAAAACAAAACAAAACAAAACAAAACAAAAAAACCACAACAACAACAACCACCAAAAAACAAACAAACAAAAAACAAAAAACAAACAAACAAAAACCCCAAAAACAAACAAACAAACAAAAAAAAACACAAAAAAAAAACCAACAAACTTTTGGAAGCTCTACAAACTGGCTTATGTCTTTTTAATCAATGGCTTTCCTGAGAGGCTGTCCTTACACTCACTGTGAGTAAACTCTTCCTGATGAATCAGGAGTCAGTGCACACAATCATTATGGATATGGGGGACATTGACATAAAACTGGTTCAAGGTCTGGGTGAAGGGGTTAATTATGCAGCAAAGCAGCCTGTCAGTCAGCAGTTTCTCTGCTTTGCTTTCGCCCAAGATAAGGACTGGCACTCTGGGTTTCTTATCTGTATAGCTCACTTCTACAAAGTAACATCACATATATATTCCCCAGAAAGGATGTGCACAGGATGGATGTAGGAACTGCGGGTAGATTGCTCTGAACAAGGAAAGTATGCTCAGCCCTCTCCCTAACATCTTTCCACCTGCCTGTCACGGTAGGAGGACTGCAACATGCTATCTGGGTATAGTTGCTCGTACCTCAATACGCAGCTGGAGGCTGTGCCTGAGTCCAGCCTGGCTGATTTTCTTTCTAAATATTCTCTGTACTGCTCTTGGTGGGACTGGCCTTGAACCCAACTTATTTTTGCAGCATAGATGTGGCATGTCAAGCCTCAGATGTACAAAATGGAGGGCAAAGAAAGTCAGAGGGTCCCTCAGACATCCATTGTGTACCCACCATGTAAGAAATGAGTGAGTCAAAACCAGGGAGTCAATTAGGAAGACTGTACACACAGAAGCTAAACACGTCTCTTAATTGAATGAGTAATACGTGCAGCAACAGGAGCTGCTTTTCCCCAGGAGGTTTATGTTTCAACAAATAGATCACTTTGCACAAAGACAAGCATCGCTGCAACTTGCTTTAGTAGAGTAGCTTTCCATTGTGATAATGTTCATGTCCTATTGTGACTGGCTTATGGAACGAAATAGAAACCTGAAAGTTATGCAGATTGTTATTGGCAACAGCACTACAGCTGCCATCTGACTGCTTTTGACTGAGGCTCCGTTTCAGCACATTCTTACCAGCTTTAGTTGGGCATATTGGAGGAAGACTGCTCTGCTTGTGGAGTCTCCAGTGTGAACCATAACACCTGGACCACTCCAGTTACAGCCTCTTAATTTCTTCTTCATCACAAGCTACGTAGATTGATCAGTTTTTAAATCTATGCCTGATATATTGAAGAAATTATTAAATGTTTGGAAAAGTTTAGCATAGAAGCTTTTCTTCTCAGCTTGAAAAAATCAGAAAAAAACAGAACAGAGTCATCATATCTTAAAGACAGATATATGTCAGGGAAGAAAAAATGCATGTTCTTGTATCTGCTAAAATCAGTGAAGATGTATCAGACCCCTGTATAAAAAGTGCTAAGTATAGAGAACACCAATAAATGCCCAACAGCTTTTGTGTCAAACTTAATACAATTTTAAACAGTATCAACTCAGTTTCCTGCATGCCTGACACATACACTTACAAGAAATCAGCTCTTTACAAAATTGACTGAGCACTATTGAGGTCTTAATTCTAGATTTAAGATGAAACAGCCTTGAGGCTTAGTTCAATGTAATGCATCTGAGAGCCCCCAAAAGACAGAACTCTGCCCTTTGCTACATCAAAGAGCTAGCCTGAGGTGAGGAAACAAAGAGAGAGTTACACGTGGTGTTATGTCAGCATTTTTGCCTCCCTGTGCAAGGCAAGTGCCTTATGCACTGTTCTTTGTGCAGTTTTCTTGTCATGAATTGCAGCCCTATCCCTATCCATATTAGAAAAAAAAAAAAATTCCCATGTCTAGAATGATAAGGGGAGTATCCGTGCATTGTCTTGCCCTGTTTTTGTTCAAAACATTGTAAGAGTGAGCATAGTCAGGAATATGGATTCAATAAACAAGTCCCTGAACACTTAAAAAGAGCATGTAAAAGTGATATTATTGAAAAGGTGATTAACGACCCTAGATTAGTTATAGAAACATTGATAGATATTTCAACTTCTGATATAAATCACTGAGGAATGGACATGTGGTGCAACATCATCCTTGTAATATGGATTCTTGAAACTTTATTCTAAAAATGTGTAGGTTTGTGCACTCGATTGCTTTTATCTCCAGCTTTCATAACTATCAGACATGTCTGCATTTTAAATGGTCTGATTTTCACTTGAGGTTTGCTTAATATTCACTTTGATGTCAACACTTTCACTACGTCTTTTGAGTTCTACACACTCCAAGGAATTAAGCCATCACTTTGGTATTTTAAATGTTTAAAAGATATGTGAAATAACTCCTTGAAGAAACAGTAGCTGTGTTTCAATCTGATGTTTTAGCTGTAGCTGCCAGTATACATCAGCCCATAAAAAGTACAAAATATGGGCAAGTCTAAATGTGCAGAAGTATTTTGTTTGGAACTTAATAAAACAGAAAAGAAATAAAAATATGCTTTAAGTATTAGTTATTAAGCAGACATAAATTGAGAGAATTGTTTCTAACATTTTAAATTGGAACTTCTCATTATTATACACAGTAATTTTACAGCTTTCATCTTCTAAAGGACAGTACTTTATTTCCTTTTCTTGTGTTTTCAGTCTTTATCACAGACACAATGTAATAATAACACCATATTCATACATAGAATATTATGTATTCAACTTCCTCTTGAAGAGCTGTAATTAACTGGAAGCCTCAAATCATGATTCTTATGTAGACTAGAGTGATTTGGCTTGTATGTCACACAAACAAATTCTTGTTTCCTTTACCTTTCTGTTTACATACATCCCTATAAAATCCTACAGCATCTCCCAGTCATTTTCTTTTCCAGCTTTGTCCACTTTCCATATCCAAAAACTCTCAGTAGGAGTGTCAGTTAAGTCTCCTTCTTCCTCTGCCTCTCCCAGACCTCCCTCACACACACACACACACACACACACACTTATCCCACTAGTGATCATCACAACAATTATATGAATTTATGAGGCTTCATTTAAATTTGGTGGAACTTGGTTAGGAGATGCATTTTATCAAGAGGAAGATGAGTGGGTAGTTGTGAAAAGAGACAGACAAATGGATAGTGCAATTACAGAAGCCATGTTTGTTTGGAAAATGAGAATAAAAGGGTCATATTTAAAGACTACAGCAATCAGGGTTGTAAAGGCATATAAATAATATCTCGTTGTAGACCATTTCCCATTCCATTTAGTGAAAAATTTGCAGTACAATAAATAAAACACAAAAAGAAGAATACTTTGATTTGATACTTTGAGAACAATATAAATAGTAAAGATACCTCCTGATATTTCTCTTTATTCTCCAGTTCTAGGCAATTAGACTGAATTTGAGGAAGAATAAAAGCTTGTTTTGTTAGTGGAAACTTTGTTTTATTTCTGTGTTACATAAGTAGAAATAATTAATTTGCTTTAATTTTTTTCATTTAACAGGGATATTGGAACTTGTAATGTTGGACAACTTTCTTGAAAGTGGAAGATTTCACACTTTTCACTGCTGATGACTGCAGTCTGGAATCCTTCTAGTCCTGGAAATCCCTCCTAAAAGCCAATATATCTTACCAAGAATGCTGTGTCTTCAGGACTTGGAGATCAGCCTTGACACAGAATATTGTCACCAGCATATCAAGAAACTTTAAATTCTTAGCATAGCTGTGGCATGATTCACTAGTTGTTCTAAAGCTAATGAAGGATCCCAGTTATGGACACAATGTTCTGTTAGGAACTCAGAGTATGGGTGTGATAGACAGCCATATTTCTAAACATACTGTAATCTACATATTTCTAAATACTCCCATAGTAATACTATTCGAGCTAGATGGATTAGAATCCTGACAGACAGTGTCAGAAAAAGTCACCAGCTCTTATCTGTCTAACGATGTGCCACATGGGACATTGAAAGCACAGGGTAGGTTAATAGGTGGTGGTTAATCCTATCCTCTTCGGCTCTGTCCTAAAAAACATGCTGAGTCCACTTACTTGAGTAGACTTGAGTATTGCATGTTTTCTTTGTCATCTCCTCCACCAAATCTCAGCATTGTACCCTCAGCAAGTTTAAAGATGACACCAAAATTGTAGGAGTGAATGACATGCCAGAGGGTCAACCTACCATCCAGAAGAACCTTGAAAAACTGTAGAAGTGGGCCAACAGAAACCTCATGATGTCCAACAAGGGAACCTGTAACATCCTGAACCTCAAGAGGAACAATCCCATGCACTGATATATGCTGAAGACCAACCAGCCGTGAAGAAACTTGTCAAAAAATAACCTGAGGGTCCTGATGGTCCTGCTAGCAATGCACCCTTACTGGAAAGAAGGTAAATGGTATCCTCAGCTTCAGTAGACAAAAAAACTGCCAGCACGTTGAAGTAGGTGTTGCTTCTCCTTTACTAAATACTGATGAGGCCACACCTGGAGGGCTGTGTCCAGTTCTGGGCTTCCTGTACAAAAGAGACATGGAAATACTGGAGAGCATTCACTGAGGAGTTACAAGGATAATTAAGGGACAGGGACACCTCTCATATAAGGAAAGTCTGAGAGTTCTGGGATTGTTCAGTGTAGAAAAGAGACCACTTGGGATGACCTCATTAAAGCATGTAAATACCTGAAAGGAGCCTACAAAGAGGACAGAACCAGGTTCTTTTCAGTGGTGACCGGTGACAAGGCCAGAGACAATGGGCACCAACTGAAATACAGGAGGTTCAGAAAACACTGTTTCACTTTGAGGGTGACTGATCACTGGCCCAGGCTGACCAGGGAAGTTGTGGAGTCTTCATCCTTGGAGAGATTCAAAAGCCATTTGGTCAAAGCCTGGGCCCTAGATGTCCCTGCTTGAGTAGAGGGGTTGGACCAGATGATCTCCAGAGAACCATTTCCACCTCAACAGTTTTTTAGTTCAGTGATTCTGGGAAACCTTAAAAACAATTCCATTTGTCTGTAGAATTTTTGCATAAAGAAACAGCGAAATGAGATCTAACTCCTCTAGGAAGCATGAATTTGTGTTTTTCCATTGTCCTCTTCACTCAAATTCTTATGGAGATCTCACAAGATCAGCTGATAGGTCAGTAGTCTCAGTACACACAACACCACTAATTCCAAAGTGATCCATCCTCAGTACTTTCATTTTGAGAGTGATAGTCACAGCTCTGCCTCACACTGTTTGTCCCTCCTTCCCATGGTTATCTGGGCCATTACATGCACTCTACTCATCTTTGGCAGCATTCAGGGGGGACAGTAAATTTCATCTTGCAATGAGTTAATGCAGTCAGTTACTTTAACCTCAAGGTCTCCATGGCATTCTGCAGCTCTGATTTGACCTACTACCTATGCTGTTTCTACTAACTCATGTTAGCAAAAGCTAACTTCTGTCAGCTAACTTATGTTAGCTTTGTTGTGTTAATGCTGGTTACACCATCTAGCTCTTTCAAACTGAGTAAAAGATGCATGTCTAAAATAATACCATTAAGATTTCAGACAGTCATTTTTGTGAAGAAGTGGTCATGTGTAAAAGCTAGCCTGATTTATGAACAGTGAAGAGGATCTCATCTCCCAAAATATAGAAGATACTTAGAGCATTTTTATTCTAAGTTGTTATAAACATGACTTATTTGTTTCTAAGTGTTTTTTGACTGGGGAGATTAAAAAAGTAAAAGCATGTAAATGCCCTTATTTTGTCTTTTTTTTTTTTTTTTGGTAAAATTGTTACTTCAGCTTTAAGGACCATATTTTTTTGTAATTCCTGTAATTGAAAAAATTGTATGGAGCTGCTTCTCTTTCACACTGAAAGTGGGTGGATTTAATTAGTTTTCCTTATTATATTTATGCAAACCACTAATGACCCCTAAAATCTCTTTATGTCATAGATTATTTTTGTTTCCTCTTCTTTTCTTTTTTCTTGAAGTTAAGGAGGGTTTTCATTTGGTTATGTTTTATTTTTCTGAATATTAAATTTTGATGTGAGGTTTCCTCATTTCACTTTGATAAATCTCCAAACACTCTTTAGTTTCATTTGTCTTTATTTGTATTTCTCAAGTGTCTTTTCCCCAGTACAGTTATGTCTGTTAATAGGATATTGTTTTTTACTTTCAAATTCTGTTACTGTAGTTTAATATTGCTTGATGGCCTGAGCAGAGAGCAACTAACAGAATTTATGCAGTGTCCACACTCTTCACCCTGAGCAGAGACTTACCATGTTAACATTTTCCTTGAATTTTTGTGCATACAAACTTTAACATGATTTATTTTACTCAGCTATTGCTTAAAAAGAGGTCAATAAAGAAAATAAAAATAAGTAAATAAATAAAGCCCAAATACCTTACGAAGAACAAAAAATACAAGGGCCCATTAAAAAGAAACTATGTTTACTGTTTTTAAAAGAAATAACTCTTTGGGGTAATCTGAAAAATGTCTCTCTGTGATGCACTTAAAACAATGAGTCCAAGGGTTTTATGAGTAGAAGGCAGAGAGATTAGCTATTATAAATGTACTCTCTTCATGTTGTACATGAAGCAAAATAATAAATATATGCAATACATAAAATAAGATGCTTTTTTAAAAGATACTCATTTTTCTGACATGTTTTTGAGCTCATGTTTTTTCCTGTATTTATTACTTTACCAGGTTTTGGACAACACACGTATGAAACCTTATATATGATTATAAAATACTCTACTGAAGAGCATGCGTCTGTTTCCTGAAGTATAGAAATGAGTAGAAAAGGCAAATTTTGGATTAATCCAATTTTTGTTTCCCAGCATGACCAAAGGAAACCACGGTTGGCCATTTAAAGATTAAGATGGGAAATTTAGGTGAAAATATGATTCCAATAGAGTACAGAAAGCAAACTTAGGAGAAGAAAGCATAATAGTGCAGTGATTTAAATGTTGTGTGGGTAACAATAACCTATAATCCAGTTCTCCTAAGTATACTTTCACCCAAGCTATGGAAAGAACAGCGACTGGAAAAGTAATACGGAAATCTATTTCTTGACCTTGTTAGATTAAATCCTGACAAAAAAAGCCATTTTTTCTGTTGCAAGTTGTTATACTTGCTTTTCTACCTAAAATCCTACTCTGGCACTGCTCTACAAAGAAAGGTTGTTTATACTGCTCTTCCCATGGAAGTCAATTCTTAAGAAACAGAGAGAGCTTCATAGGTGTACACAAGTAATTATTAATGAATAAATCTAAAGTATTCTTAAGTTTTAGCTTAATTTAAATAAAATCAATTTGTATACTGTGTAGTATTCAGAGAAAACTATAAAGTTAACGACCTGAAAATAAACTATGAAAGCCAGCAGATATCCATGAAAGAGACATCTAAATAACTGACAGGCTGAGAACATCAATTGTCTCATGCCTCATAAATAAATAATAGGCACAGTCAGTATAATAGCTATTATTCATGTAAGAATTACTTTTTCAGAGAAAGTTAAATCCCTATTGTCTACTCCAAATATTTATTAGAATAATGTAGGAAAATATGCAGCTACTTTCATGTTATTATGATTAACAGACCAAAACATTTTCTAACTCAATAAAATATAACTATAGTCTGATGCCTGGTGAATCTCATCATATCAGCTTCTTGCACAGTCCCATTAAAATGTTTACAGCCTTCTTTGAACTCTGAAGGCCTTTTAAACATCACAACTTGTCCTCTGTGGCAGTCATTAGAGTCCACTATGCAGTTGTACCACCAGAAGAGAATTTCTTCTATTGATTTAGAGGCTCAAGTTTTTAGTGTGCTGGATGAAGTTATACTTTCATCAAAATAAGTGAGAAAAAACATGCAAACTACATATGTGCAATCAAAGTTTGATGAAGGATTGTTAACAGTCAGTCAGTCCTTGAATTCTATACCTACTGACATAGAAGATATCAGTGTTTTCACTGCATATATGCCAAGAGGTCTGTGCTGGCATCTGATGGTTTCATTGGTGAAACTTCATGAAAGCTGTTAGACATAATTCAAATGCTATTTCTTTTATCTGTGTTATACTGATGCTGGCATTTACAAGAACAATTTGTAACTAACACCTTAATAATATATTTTTTTTAATATAACACCAAACAACAGACTTGAAATTTTGACTGCCTATTTCATAGATTCATTCTGCATCATTTGTATTATACATACTCCATGAAATTTTCTGGAGAAACTTTCATCATATTTTAACATTGAACTGTAAATCTCAGACACCAAGCGGTTTCAAAAACTAAATCAAACATTTGTATTATAAACTGACTAGCTTTTGCAAAAATTATTCAAACTGAATTAATTAAAAACTCTGTGTGCTTGCCCATATTTGCCATCAAACTTATTTTCCTTGCTCCTTTCCCATGAAATCAAGTAATCACAGGATCTCATCACTGGCAATTACAAAGCTGAATGGAAAGCAGCAATATTTCAAATCTTATTCTCATCCATACCTACACCAAATACCATTCTATATGCTACTGGGAAATATTTCAAGGTAAGAGTGTTCCAGAATTGAAGACAGAATTTAGAATCATGAATATCAAGAGTTAATGAAAGGATGTCATAACCCTCCATATAGGCTTCATAAAATCATATATGAGGTACTTGGGAAAGATCTCGTTTCTTAACCTGTGATATTATCCACTAGTAAAAGGAAGTGATGTAGATAATGCTTGTGATGGCATCTGCCATATACCTTCTGGTGCTTTCCGATTACTTTTTTTTTAAGAGATGTTATTTTGAAAAAGAACCTTAGTTGCTAAACAATTTCAATAACAAAAATCAAGTAACATTGGTTTTCTTACACTGAAACAATGGGTATTATATGCCTGTTGGTAAAAGTAGGTATTGGAGACTGTATCTAAATTAGTTCAGTTCCATGGAACTGATGATGTATTCAGAGCACTGAGAGGTCTGCACATCTCTCTGGAATGCAACAAAGCTAATCTTTTTCCTGGCAAGGGAAGGTTTGGAACTGCATTAAAAAACAAAATCTTACACAAAGAGGGCACCTTTCCCAGCTGATCTTCCATGAATTTGTACAAGTATCAGAGATTTCATGCATCTCCCTTAGAAATCGTAAGAATTTACACGTACTCTATCCCCTCCTAAAAGTGCAACCCGGTATCAATTAATGCTGTTGTCAGCTGTTCTTGCAAAAAGAGATGAAATTTATTCTAGCAAACCCCTGCCATGCAAAGACCAGCTGTTCCATCTTGCCTTGCACGAAAACTGTTAGGCAGGAATTTGGAAGCAATCTTTGAGGCATGAATTTATCCTGTTGAATCCAAAAATAGTATGGCTGGATAACTCATGCCAAAGGGAATCTGGATATTCAGAGAAGGGCTGTGTCATCGGCACACAAAGCTATCCCAGAACTTAAAAATACAGCTTCATTTTTTCCTACCAAATCTGTAAACACACATGAAATAGACAGCAACTTAACTCCACAGGCATGTACAAGCTACAAACCTGCATCAATTACTGAAGGATGAATGGATTAAAAGATTACCTCAATGAAAATTATCCCAATGAAAATTACCTGAATGAAAATTTGGAGAAGAAAGATGTTAAAACTGTTATAGAGGGGACCATATACAATATGATCATATGTAACATTCCAAAGCTGAATACAATATTCATATGCATTATTTTATGTAAGATATTACAGTTTAATTATAAGCTATGTATTCCCCTACCTTATTTTACTTATTTGTGCTGTTAATGGCACTAAGAAGATGTAATTCTTCTGACCTAAAATAGGTGTTCTAACCTCTCCAGAATATAACACAACCTGTTCTCCAGATCCCTTGGCAAGTTCTCCCAAGGCACTGAGGTCCCTCTTGATTGCAGCCTTCTTTTTGGGTCTTCATGAGTACTCACCTGGAAAACCAGTAGCTGGTAATAATCAGTAGGCTGTAGTGGACTGGGAAGTTTCTTGCTGCTGCCTCTTACTCAGGCCCCAGGAAGGCAACAAACCTCTCTATGGATTGGGTCTGGTCAACTGCTCCTGCAGTCAGCAGGGACATCTTCGACTAGATCAGGTTGCTCAGAGCCTCCTGCAACCTGACCTTGGATGTTTCCAGGGATGGAGCATCCACTACCCCTATGAGAAACCTGTTCCACTGTTTTACCACCTTCATTGTAAAAAACTTCTTCCTTGTATCTAATCTAAATTTACCCTTGTCCTGCAACAGGCGCTGCTAAAAAGTTTGTCCCCATCTTTCTCATAGACTCCCTTTAGGTGTTGAAATCATCATATTGATGTTTAAGTACTCCATTAAAGTATTGCATCATATGAATAAGAACAAGAAGTAGCAGACACATGACCAAAAGGGATATTGGATTGCTTGGGTTTGGTTACAGGGAGACCAAACAAGAAGCTTCTGCTCAGCTAAACATACAACACACACTGGCAGTCTTTGCCATCTCGGATGGTAATTACCTCCCTTGCCTGTGCATCACAGGCTATGTGGGAGAAGGTTCATTCTCTTAAAAAAAATAAGCCAAACCAAAACAAAAAAACTCCCAACACTATTGCAGAATTATGATTTACTAATAAAATCCTAAACTGCCCTATTTTTGTAGAGTGCTACTGGAATTATCTATACTTATACTTTGATTATGAACCCTCCTTGCATTTTCCCCTGTATGCCAGAGATTCATAACAGCTGATCCCTACAGTGTCAGTCACCCCTCAACAAAAGTGTAACTATCTTTAACATCTTTTCCTGAAAGGTCCATCTTCTGGTTCTGTTTTTGGTTTGGTTTTTTGTTTGTTTGGTTTGGGGTATTTTTTTTAAACAGAGAAAGTTACTCTCTGGAAACTATCTTTTGCAGAATGTTTTTCAGAGACCTTTTGAATGACTGACAAACCACAGAGCTTTCCACAGAAGAGAAGAACCAGCAAAGCTAAAGGTGAGAGTGTTCTAAAGTTACTAGTGCCTCAGTAGATCCAAGGTTTCCCAGGCATTTTCAAAGCACAGCCAGAGCCATATTACTAACCAGAGCTGATTGCTGACATCAATAGTTTCCAAAACTTCTGTGTTCTTTGAGGATAAACACAAGGAGAGCTCCATACCAGAGATAAAAGGATTATCTAGAGTTGCTCTCCTTAGCAGAACTGGGGTGAAGGAAACTATAGAAAATTTGAAAACACTTTCAAAAGATACTACCTTTTTTTTTTCAGCCTACATGTCTCCTTCATCACAGCAATAGACTTTTATCTGGTTCTCCATCATCCTGAACTTGCAAACCCTGATACAATGAAAATAGCCTGCTACAGCATATGAATTGTTAGTTAGTCCTTGAACAAATAAAATCTATTCTCTGAGTTCTGCACCGTGTTCCATCTTTGTCCATGTAATGTTTTGTCAGTCTTTTTTTTTGTTCAACCGTATTTCGTCTTGTTGGTTATGTAAAACCACTTAGTTACATGAACCTTCTTTGCATTGAGCCTCTCATTTTATGTACTTGTCATCATCTTAAAGTCATAAACATTGTTTTCATTGGCAAATGTGTGAGTGGTGCTGTAATATGGCTTCCCTTATTTTTTCGTTTTTGTGGAAAATCATCTATTAATGCTACTCAGTTTTTCCAGAAAGACGGTGTACATCTCTTCCAGCTTCTAAAGGTTCCACATTGACCATGTTTTCTGCTTATTGACCAAAGACTATCATCAGGGAGAGAGCCTTGTTTGGAAACAAATGGGCACAGAAGTGTTTTAATGGTTTATAAAGCAGTTTAGGATGAAAAGAACTTCTGCTTTACCAAATCTGTTTAGGTTACCTGTTGTCTGTCACTATCCATAGCCATTACTTTTTAATTTTAAGATTTTAAGTATTGTTTCCCTCTAATTAAGACCCTAAAGAAGAATTCCACGCTGTTATCAAGTAATATTTTCATTCTGAGATAAAAAGTTTAAATTCCTTTCAAAAAGTGTTCTTTCTCCTATGTTACTTCTGTTCTCAATAAATAATACCTAGTCCCATTTATGAAGAGGTACTTATCTATCTGATGTATTTGAAAGTATGTGATATATAAGCTATATCTATAACTAAACAGAAATACAGAATCTACTGATGTCAGAAGACTCACAGGATGTGCAATGATATTGGAAAAGCCTTGTGGTAATATAATGAGGTGAGGGAGAGCAAAGGTTAAATTCTTAATAAAGAGAGAAATGCAGATAGTGAACAATATTGAGCTCCATGGAGTCTCTATACTCTTGCATAGTAATAGCTTATTCTGTGTCCTGAGTTGTCATATCAATCGTGCTGGGGCAACCAGGAGGGCTGAAGGAGAAAATAAAACAAAAGTAAGTCTAAACTCAGATCCTTGACAACTGTTCTGACAAATTTGTCCTGGAAGCCAACACTGAGAATAGCACAGCAGTCTACTGTACAAAAAGAATCTAGATTCTGAAAGCACAAAAACTAATTTTTTGTAAGGCAAGGAAAATAGTGATATTTCATCCACTTCTACCAGCAGAGGTTGTAGCTCACTTAATCAAAAGAAGTGGTGAAGTTGGAAATAAATGTATTACATACATGTGGTTGCAGTAATATAAATTCTGCTACATTTGGAATACTTAAAATGCAGTTGTTAGGTTGCATGAGTGGTTTCACTATAATCAACAATAAAGCTAGAGCAACAAGTTATGAAACAAAGGATGTTTCAAGTGATTGAAAGTATGAAAATTTTGCCCTTAGCCAGTAAAGAAGAGGGAAAGTTGATATCACAAGAGAATGTATCAGCACATTGACTAGAGCAGAAAAAAGCAAAGAACAAAAAAAGACTCAATGTGTTTAACAGCAGAAGGTTAAATAGCACCATGCCCATCACCACTGCTCAGGACTGACATCAGAAGATTTGCAACACCAATTGAAAACTTAGCAACTTGTTACAATTTCAGATAAGAAAGATGGAGCCTGGCATGTGAAATTAGATAGGTACATCTCTTTTTAGGTACCTCCAAATCTCCAGGAGGATATTATCAGTTTTCTAGACTAACATTTGAGATTAAATATGTCAGTGAAATATTGCAGAAAGAGAGTTATGAGGCACTTGATGATACTTCCAGAGGAGATAAAATTGCTGATTATATGATTATTGCTTCAACTGATGAAGCTTAGCATGATAGTACCCCTAGAACAGCAATGTTGAAAGCAAGAGATGAAAATATTAAATATCACAGAGACAGAGTAGAAAGAAATAGAGATAAAATACATGCTGGACCATGTATTACTTCACAGTGACTAAAAAAGAAAAAGCTATTATGATATGCTGATGAATTCCAATAGAAAAAGGAGAAGTCTTTACAGAGAAATTATGTGTGAAACATGAAATTATGTGTGAAACATTCCTAAATATTGAAACATATTTCAATATTTAGGAAATACTGAGCTATATTTTTCAGTCACATGGAATTCCAGTTTTGCCACACTGAGGTCTTTTCCATAAGCGTTTGCAGTAGAAAACATGATGTTCTTTTATCTTCTGAGTCATTTGCAATTTTTAGGGTAATCTTTATACAGACAAGGACTAATTCTTTGTTTCTACATCTGGAAAAAAACCCAATTCCCTGTGGTTTGTTATTATTCTTTACCACTGACTTATTCAACACTTTCTAATGTCCTGTATAAAATATATATCACCAAATAGGTCATCACTCATCCCATAGGCCCATGCAAAATGTGAGAGTGACCTTATTGGGGTAGATTATTCTACAAAAATGCAGAAGACCATGTCATCTTTATATTTGAGTCTGAATGAAAAACACCTTCAAAAATGCCTATTTCTCGAACTATGAAAAGAACCTAGAGTAATTATCTTGGATAACAAACAATTAGGTATTTAGGGAGTTAAACCACATGGAAAACATATGAAGATTTAATGTCCTTTCCTTTAAGCATATATGTGCTACAGTATTTATAACCAGTATAATATGGGGTTCTCTTTTACCATAGAGAAGATTCAAGATGTCTCAACATTGTGTTGCTATTCTTTTCCCATGTAAACTATTACTTTATTCTGTTTTTCTTCTAAGCATGCATCTGAAATTATATAAATTTTCTGCATAGTATTAATATGGTTTTCCTATTAATCTGTGACAAGGGATACAAGTTAGTATTTTCCCCATGACAAATCCACAAATTTATCAGCCTAGCCCATGCTCTGTACAGTAAACCATTTATAATCTATGGCTGTTAAAAGCAAAGGAAGCTAGAATAAATAAATAAACGTGCAAAAATTTTCTCCTTATGGTAGTTTTATTAATTACTTTTGTGTAATATAAGTTTTACATTATTCACAAAGCCTTCTCAAGCTGCAACCACAGCCTTTGTTATGGTACTGTAGGTTATTAGTATTCAACTTGATACTAAGGAAGCAACTAATTCTGAATGAAAATTCAAGAATAAAAGAAAAATATACTCTTTGATCATTTAAAGTAGCATATATTTAAGACAGGAGTCTTCTGCAGCCTCCAGACAGTCCTCAGTTGTCATAGGAACTCACGGCATTCCCTGAGACTACCAGTTCTTGCTGCACTTTTCTCTTTCATACTATTAGCTATCATCTGCTGCACAGGTAACTTCAACTACTGAAAAAGGAACAAAATCTTCCAAATTGCATGATTGGCTTAAAGGACCTAAGAATGAAGGGGAGTCATTCCCTTTAGCTGCTCTTTAGTACTGAATGGGTCTTGCATCAGTTTTCACTGTTTTCCTTCCAATCACTAGGTCGATATGGTAAAGTAAGTACTTCAAAGTCTGACCTTTTTGAACAAGGACAACTCTTATGAGGATTATTAAAAAGCTGGCAGCACACTTTCCTGTCTGCTGCTGTACCTTTTTGTTTGTTTGTTTGTTTGGGGGTGTTTGGTTTTTTTTTTTCTTGGTACAGTCACCATCCACAATTCTGATCATCTTAGACCTGTGTTTCAACATTTTCATCTACCTTTCTCTTTCAGAGTTCTTTCAGCAGCTTTAGTCAGCCTTGCATTTATAATTTAGCTTCTCAACTAATGAAAGTGGAGAGATTGTAAAAAAAAATATTTGGAAATTTGAGGGATGCAGGAAAACTAGGTTCACAGTCTTAAAATTATACCTTGGATGTGACTGTATTGAACTCTCCTCATCATAACCATAAAAGTCATTGAGGGTGATTAATCTAGATTTGGATTGCTAAATTTGGGACATATCACTGGTAATTACAACTCTCACCTGTTTTGCTCGTGTCACATTTTGCACCTGTCTCTAAGGCTTTGCAGCACTGAGTGCCAAAGTACCTAAGTGTCTTCTAAAAACCCAGCTTTTGTCTATATTCTGTCATTGGGTTCAAAAGTTTCCAAGATCACACTATTTTGTGTATATACATAGTTTACATGTGCAATATTTATTTCAGTTGATGCATCTGATTACCCTAAAGTTCTGCTTTATTCTAATTTTCCAGCTGATCTGAGGTCAGGTTTCTAATCCAAGGCCCAAGATTGCACTAGCAGCTTAGGCCCTTCACTGCATTTCTCATGTCTTCCTAGACTGCAGAATTTGATACACAATAAAGTCAGAATAGAAAACTCAGATTTTAAAGGAAAAATACCTGGAATTTTAAACAGTTTTGAAACATTTCCACATTATTTATTTTTTCCTTTTAGAAATAGGATATAAAAAATGCCTCCTGAAATGCCATAGAACTCATTCATCCTGACTAATGCATATATACACACATAAATGAAATATTCTTTTGGTAAAGTGTTTACAATTTATTAAAAACAAAAACTAGATAGATAGATAGATAGATAGATAGATAGATAGATAGATAGATAGATAGATAGATAGATAGATGATAGATAGATAGATAGATAAGTGTTGTCTTTAGGATAAAAAAATACCATAGCTCTCATTTTTTTGCACCTCTTGCATATACACACATGCATGCAAATGCACACACACACACACACTGAGAAAGCTACTGCTCAGTGTTACCTCTTCTCTCTACCTAATAAAGACTGTAAAATTGCTTAAAAAACAGAGTTATTTCGTTCCAATTATGTGATCTGTGCTGGGAACACATCCCTGGTTCAGGGACAAACCCGATACAGGAATAAAGATTAGTCTCCCTCCAATGATTACGAGAGTGTCTTCAAACCTGTGTTTTATTTTAAGTAAGAAATCTTTATGAATTAAGGTAGTTCTCAGTAGAGTCTTATAATAATTTTTTTCCATTTTAAATCACTGTCTAGGGTAAATGTAATTTTGGTACACAGAGTTGCTAAAAATACCTACAAACACTGAACGCATCAAGTGACCAAATTGTTTTACCTAAATTCAAGCTCTCCAGAACTTGCCAAAGGCCTGTTTAGAGATGATCAGACTCATAGACCGGAAGTTAACAAATTCAGATAAGAAAATAAAATCAAGTATTAGAACCTGCATTAAAGAGTAGCCTGCAATTCATTGTGCTGAAGTCACTGAAAGTTATTGAAGAGTTGATATTTCCAGACTTGCTAGGCAATAAGTGGATTAAATGAATTTATAAAGCATGTGAAGGTGTGAAATATTTTAAATAAAGAACAGAAAATTCAAACCTGGTGTTTCTACAGAAGAGAAAGTTGCTGGCAGGAAATTTAACCTAAGCAAAAAATGTAAATCTACAATGTCATTCAAGATGCCTTACATTCACCAAATAAAATCACTCCAAAAGGAGCTCCCATTTTAATTTTGTTTCAAAAAACAAACCTCACAAAGTGAAGATATGGGCTGCAAATTAATTACCAATAACTCCACTAAGGAAGGGGGGACATGATCCAGAAATGTGCCTGGGAAGCTCTGAAAGCTAATAGCATCCTAGGCTGTGTCTAGAGATGCATGGCCAGTTGACTGAGGAATCACAGAATATGCTGAGTTGCAAGGGACCCACAAGGATCATCGAGTCCAACTCTTATCCCTGCGCAGGACCATCCCCAACAGTCACACCAGGTGCCTGAGAGTATCATCCAAACACTTCTTGAACTCTGTCGGGCTTGGTGCTGTAACCACTTCCCTGGGGAGCCTGTTCCATAACCCAACCATCCTCTAGGTGGAGAACCTTTTTCTAATATCCAACCTAAACCTCCCTGACACAACTTCAGGCCATTCCCTTGGGTCCTGTCAGTGATCACCACAGAGAAGAGATCAGTGCCTGCCCCTCCTCTTCCCCTCATGAGGAAGCTGTAGAATGCAATGAGGTCTCCCTTCAGTCTCCTCTCCTCCAGGCTGAACAGACCAAGTGACCTCAGCTACTTCTATTCAGTTTCCCCCTCAAGGCCCTTCTCCATCTTTGTTGCCCTCCTTTGGACACTCTCTAATAGCTTAACATCTTTCTTATATTGAAGTACCCAAAACTGCCATAATATTCAAGCTGAGGTCACCCCAGTGCAGAGCAGAGCAGGACAATCCCCTCTCTTGACTGGCTGGTGATGCTTTCCCTGTTGCTCCCCAGGAAAGGGTTGGCCCTCCTGGCTGCCTGGGCAGCCAGGGCACTGCTGACTCATATTCAACTTGCCACTGACCAGGACCCCCAGGTTCCTTCCCATGGCACTGCTTTCCAGCATCTCATTCCCCAGTCTGTACGTACATCCAGGGTTGCCCCATCCCAGGTACAGAATCCAGCACTTGCCCTTGTTGAACTTCATATGGTTGGTGATTGCTCAGTCCTCTAATTTGTAAAGGTCTCTCTGCGAGGCCTCCCTCAAGTCAACTCCCTGTTGACATCAACGGAGTCAACAGCTCCTCCAAGTTTTGTGTCACCTACAAACTTGCTTAGGAATCCTTCAAGTCCTGTGTCCAAGTCATCTTTTTGAAGATGTTGAAGAGCACAGGGCCTAAGATGGAGCCCTCTGGAACCCATGCAGATCTCCAGTCTGATGTTATCCCACTCGCTACTAGCCTCTGTGCTCAACCCATGACCCAATTCATCACCCCACCGCATGGTGTTTGTCCAGCTGTGCACTGGGCATTTTGTCCAGAAAGATCCTGCGAGAGACAGTGTTGAAAGCTTTACAGAAATCAGCTGGCTTCCCTTAATGAACTAGGTGGGTTACCTTGCCATAAACGGAAATCAGGTTTGATAAGCAGGACTTTCCTCTCATGAAGCCATGATGTCTGTGACCAATGACATCACTGTCTTTCAGGTGTTTTTCAATACCTCCCAGAATAATCTTCTCCATAACTTTACCAGGCACCGAAGTGGGACTGACAGGCCTGTACTTTACAGGGAAAACAGCTATTCCCCTATGCTGAATCCATGTTACAACACATCTGGGAGATGCAGTCCAGTTTGGGACCCCCAAAGAAAATGCTGATGAGTATGCACAAGTCCAGCAGACTTCAGTTTAAAATCCTTGTCCCTTGTCCTGCCACTTCAGACATTGGTAAAAAGTCTCAATCTTCCTTATAAATCCTTTTTACATGCTGAAAAACAGCAATAAGGTCTCCCCAGAGTCTTCTCTTCTCCAGGCTGAACAACCCAAACTCTCAGCCTCTCTTCACGGAGGACCTGTTCCAGCTCTCTCACCATTTTTGTGGCCCACCTCTGCACCCACTCTAAAAGGTCCATGTCTTTCTTGTACTGGGGACCTCAAACCTGGAGGTAGCACTCTAGGTGTTACCTCTCAAGCCAGAGTAGAGGGAAAGAGTCCTCTCCCTTGACCTGCTGGCCACACTGCTTTCGATGCAGCCTAGGATATGATTTGTTTTCTGGGATACAAGTATATTTGGCCAGTTCATGTCCAGCCTCTCATCCACCAGCACTTTCAAGTTCTTCTCAGCAGGGCTGCTCTCAGTCAGTTCATCTCCCAGCTGTATTGATACTGGGGGTTGCCCCAACCCAAGTGTAAGACCTTGCATTTGGCCTTGTTGAACCTCGTGAGGTTCCTATGAGCCCAACTCAAGCCTGTCCCACTGGATGGCACCCCATCCCTCAAGAGAACCAAACACACCACTCAGCTTAGTGTCATTTGCAAACTTGCTGAAGGTGCACCCATCCCTGACTGTCCATGTCACTGATGAATGTGTTAAATAGTATTAGTCCAGTACAGACAGGAGTTTAGCCAAAGAAAGCTGACCCACAAATGTATTTTAAATTCTACTCGTTTTTCCTACTGGATGTTTAGTTAATCTATTTTGACACTTTGGAAGGTTTAATAACTTGACATTGTATTTAATTTTATAAATTCTGTTGCTGATCTTCTTGACATTTATATAATCATGTCTTGAAGAGGCTGCTTTACCTGTAAGCAAAATATATCAATATTGTAAAATTACACACTGCACAGTTTAATAATATATTCAATAATGAGAAAAAGCAGTTTGAAAAAAAACTCTGAAAGATAAACAGGGAGGTATACAAGCTTTCCTTTGAAAGTGGACTAAACCTGAGTGTCTTTCAGACTCATGACTACAAGTGACACATGGAAGAGATCTCTGTGAGCAAGAAAAGGAGCATAATTAAGTACAAAAAAAGGAAAGTGGAAAAAGATGGATAAACTGAGAATCAGAGATGGACAAAGAATTTTTCAAAAGAACAGAGAGTGGGGAAACACTGAGTGGAATAGACAAACTAAAAGGAAAAGAAAAAAAGACATGAACACTGGTGGCTCAGTTTATTCTTGATGCTGTGCTGGAAAAATCGTACTGGTATTAGGGGTCATCAAACTCTACAAAACAACAGCAACTCTGGACAAACGTGGGCTGGAGAAAAAAGGCAAAAAAAACAATAGAGTGAAAAGAGCATACCAAAGATGAAGCAGGATTGAGCACTGAAGGAAGGAATAATGAACAGAATTCCTGCCTTCTGTGCCCTCTGCTCAGCCAGCACTGCTCTGCTGGGGCAGACGGTGAGGTGCTGCAGCGAGGGCACGAGGGTCTCAGGGAAGAGGGCAGGTAACACTCTGGGCTAGAAAAAATAATAAAGATTGAAGTGCACTAAAGTATGTTCAAAAGCAGGTAATAAAAAAAAGAACGATAGAAAGCTTTCATAAACATATACTGCTGGCATACAGTCCAGGTTGCATGAGTGTTTTTTAAGAATAAATTTAATCATTATTACACTGTATTCTTTTGATTTGTTTAGTTACTAAGTAAACAGAATTGCATATTTATTCTTTTCTCGCACCAGCTAAGACAGTGAAATTTTCATTGCAACTTCAAATAGAAAAGCCCTTTATCTTCTATTTTATGGGCATCTACACCTTTGCTCACTAACCTGGGATACCTTTGAAGTCAATGAAGTAGCAATTGAATGAAAATCACCTTTCCTGTTTTCAAATTTGTTATTATACAGGTACATGATGATGTGCCCTGGAAATAACATTTTACAAACTCTTTACCTTGTGTTTTTCCATACAGATGTGGCAGATGCATTGCATGCACAGTAACTGCATTTTGTTGACACTTAAAGTAACTTTACCAGTAGCCACTATTTTGAATATGCAATGAGATATTTATATGGAATACTATCTTATTAAAAGAATGATGTGGAAAGAGATTAGAAGAGAAAGAGTCAAGTACAACATTCTGATTCAGATAAAACCCAATTTTCCTTTGACAGGGTGAAATAAAACATAGAGACTTAATATTAGTAATACAGATACTATAAAAATTGTATCATATTTTATATTTCATTCCATATAAAGTACTGGGCCATCTAAAAGACCTTAACTGTCACAGTTTCTGTGGCTTATCTATGACTTGAAAGTAAGGAAGTTCATGTGACTTATTTACTTAACTGTAAAGCAGTTCTGCAAGGTTCTGGTGCATCAAAGAGCTGTTGTATGCTTAAATTTAAGCACCTGCTTAAATTGTTCCTCTGTGAGACAAGTGACCTAAAAATGGTGATGCTATTTTGATACCTTGTGAGGACATTAAGGAAGAGTTCGTTATATAAAATAACCTTGCAGGAAGTTATTTATATACAAGTTAATTTTATTCAAAGTACAATGAAGGACAGACAAAAACTGCTGAACTACAAAAGAGCAGACTTTTATCAACTATGAAAAATTGTAACAGAAGTGTTCAGGGATTTCATTCATTCTCAAAGTAGTTCTTTGCAACATCTTTAATTCTTAAAAAGGGGAACAAATATGTATTCAAGCTTCATGCACAAAATAGTATATCCTGGGGTTTTCTCTATTCTTATTATTCTTATTTTTTAACATTTTGCTGTTGTTGTTGTTGCTACTGAGCACTTGGTCTACAGAAAAAACTAGTAGATATTTAAAAAAATGCTTGGCATGTAACTTGACATATTCAGAAAAGATATTAGAAGTCTGCTCATCCGTTGCTGCCCTGAAAAACCCTTATTTGTGCTAAAAATTACATATTCCTTATATCCTCTACCTATGTGCAATATTCTGTGAAACTGAACTTACGAACTTCCAGCTGAAACCTTGAATAAGGACATAGCCCCTGCTTAGAATACAGAAGGATTTTGATCCACAGAGGATGGTAGGATTTAAATGTCAATGCCCTGGTTAATCTAGGAACATTTAGATTGCCTTTTGTTTGGCCATCTAGGTGGAGAAATCTCAAACTTCATTTCTCCTTTTCCGTTCAAGAAGAGTAAGAATTTGTTAAGCCTGTAGGCTAATAAGCTCAACTATAAAAAATGGTTACAAATTTCAAGGAAACATGAATTTGTTTGAGGACCTTAATTAAGACTTCAATTTTAGGGAAAATAAAATTCTCTAACAAGTGTTTGAAGGTGGACTTCCTTATTGGGAAAGCAATACTGCTTGCTTTCTTTCCCCATCAAAGAACAAGTGCAGTACTGCTAATAAACTGACCCTCTTCTTCATGATTTTTAGAGATGCTACCTATATGCATTAGAATAACAACTGTCCAACAGATGACTTGGCTTAAGATTTCATTTTCTCTCCAAGGTTGTAAATCATATTAAATGTCAAAAAAATTTCTGCTCAGTTAAGTGGTTTGTAACAATTTTAGTTAATCTACATTTCATATAAACTAGTCTCAAACTCATGCTATAGCTGAAGTTTATTCCCCATAAACTTTTAGCCTACAGAAATATAATTATTTTGTGTTTTTAAAGAAACTGCTTCTTAGAAGTCTTTATGCATTTTATTAATCTTTCACTTTCTATGCATATAATGGCAGTCAATAGAATTCTATGTGATATTTTCATTTGTGCATGCTATACTTTTTCTGCAACTACAGGTATGATAAAATGGAAGTCTCAGTATTGTGGCTCTCAACCCTTCCTGACAAACAGCTTTCTGGACCCTTTTTTCATGTCAGAAGAAACAGTGAAGTAAATCAATACTTAATTCTATAATATATAAACAGATGGAATAATAGTATACATTAAACATAGAGCAAGAAGAAAGTTTACAGTCCATTTCAATTCCTGTTCTCAGTGTCATATGCCTTGTTCACTTACTAGAAGATGATTCACCTTAATAATATTCACATTTAACATTACTTGAGTGTTCAGTGCCTTGAAATGCAGAATTAGCTTCTCTGAAGCACAACAGAAAAATATTTATAAAGTCCTCATTTATATATTTGTGTCTTCAAATATCTATGTGCTTTGATCATAAGAATGCCAATTCAAGTGCCATTAGCCATTTAGTCACAGTAAAGGACAGGAGAATATGAGCTCTTAAAGCCATCACACAGTCTGTTTCAATCTGTTTACTCCATTCAATCAGATACAATAACAGAGAATTGGTTACGCTTGAAATCTGAGTGTAATGAAATAAATAACCAATTTCCAAAGCATTATTTTTCTTAGCCATTGAATATATATGCATCTGAAGTATCATTTAAAAGGAACAGTGTTTTGGTACTGTGCCCCACCGGAACTTTTCATATAATAGCTAAATTTGGCCTTGAAACACAGTTTCAAAAACATGCTGAGCATTTTTTTTAGCATTATTTTAGCATCCACAGCTAAGTGCCACCTTCAGGTTATGTAAAAAAAAACAAACCCAAAGGCACTTCTTTTCAGTGGAAGGCCACTAGCTGATCAACCCACATTAACACAGTGTGTAACTGAGTTTCCAACTTTCAGAGACAGGTCCTTACACAAACTCATTACTTACAAAGGTGTCATCGATAATGAAATCTAGACATGGGATGAAAGCCTCCAAATTACCAGTGCGTCACTTAGGACTTTTAACCTACTACTTTTACAGCCTCCCTCCAGGAGCCCTTCTTACCTTCTGTAATCAGCACCAACACTATTCACTTGCTCCCTGCTAAGCTTTTATCTCCATGAAGTGAAGGTGACAATGAAACACGCTCCTGCAAGACCTCCTGGCAGCATTCCCACAATGCCTGCTGGACTATTTTGATCCCATTTCATATGTCCAAAATTTAAGCAGCACTACAGCTGCCTGTCTCTGAACTGTATCGTATCACGCTGCCGGGCACAACCCTGTGGTCCCTGAGTTCTGAGGTAATCTTCTCAGCCTCTTTCAATTTTCACATTAAAGAGCGTGCTGCCTGGAACTTGATGATTACAGGTTTGTGGGGACAGGATCAAACAGAGGAAGATACTAGCAGGGAGTCAAGAGTAATAGCATTATTCTGCAGACATAGCCAGTTTTCTCTTCTCCTTTGAACGAATTCAGTCATCTACAGTAGCACCGATATAAACATGGCCTTGCAGCTCCATATTAATGCAGATACATTTGAGTAAGTTTCTTATATGTGATTGAATTCAGGAAAGCAATTTATGAGAGAGCTGATTTTATCAATATCTAGTTGTAGCTCTGGATTGTTAAGTGCAGGGACTAAAGAGTTAAGAATATCTTAACAATACATGAAAAGGCACATATATGGTAATTCACTTGAGCAATAAAGCTATCAATTATTTTGTCTGCCAATTAAAAACTAGGAACACTGAAGAATCAATTTATTTTTCAGGGCAATTCACTTTCATAAACAGACACTAACTGCTCTTTTTTCCCTGAAATTTGTCAAATGTTCTTAGCTCACATTACATCAGCATTTTAGTAAAATTACTGGTGGTTAATAACATAAATGATAGTTCTTTGACAGTGAAACACTCTGTCATGTCATAATACTAGGTAGTGAAATCCATGTTCACTTGATTTTCTATTCAAGAGAAAAATATTACCTGGAGATACCACAGCCGCCTCTCAAAAATTATATTTCATCTGGCAACAACTGACATATATATATTTATTACTGTTTCAAAAATCTAGCATAATAAGCATTCTTATCAATAACACAAAGAGTACATAGGTTTTGAACTTAGTTTTCACCACTGGTTGGGAGACTACGCTAGGGAGGGTGAGATCCTTCATGGGTGAGAACCTTTGTGTCCTTGGTACCACCTGGACAGGTATAAACAAGAAATATTTTTCTCCTTCTTTCTTCCTACAGTAGGTGGTCAGTAGAAAGAATATAAATCATAGAACCGTGTCTTTAACCTTACCCAAAGTGGCTACTCTGCCTGCACTGCCAGTGATGAGGGCTGAAATATTTTCCATCCCCTTCAGAGAAAGAGAGAAGCACAAGAGAAATCATGCATGGACAAATTACGAGGGCAAATTATTGGATCACAATTAAGGACCAGGTTCTGACATGATTCCTATTTCATTCTCCTCTTCTCTACTTCGCTCTCTACAACTATCTGAAAGGAGGTTGTAGCCAGGTGGGGGTTGGTCTCTTCTCCCAGGCAACCAGCCATAAGACAAGAGGGCACGGCCTTAAGCTGTGCCAGGGGAGGTTTAGGTTAGACATCAGAAAGAAATTCTTTACAGAGAGAGTAATCAGCCATTGGAATGGGCTGCCCAGGGAAGTGGTGGATTCTCCATCCCTGGAGGTTTTCAAGATGAGGTTGGACTTGGCACTAAGTGCCATAGTCTAGTAACCGTGGTGGTGTTGGATCAAGGGTTGGACTACTTGATGATCTCCGAGGTCCTTTCCAACCTGTCTGATTCTATGATTCTATGATTCTATGATTCATAATCAGTACCACCATAATACCTAAGAGTCTATCTCTGGCAGATTAAATAATATGATTATCAACTCTCAGGTATTCTCCTTCTCTTTTCAAGACAATGAAGATCAGTGTTCTATATTTGGCGATCTTTTACATTATATGTATCTGTATCCATCTATGTATCTACATAGATCTAGAATATGGATGGTATAACTATGGAAAATAACCAAAGTGTCAAAAATGTCTGAAAAATGGGGAGGAAAAATCTGAAGAATGGTAAGTGAAAAACTTAAGGTGTCTATATCTGAGATATGTGGCTGTAATGTGCCTGTTGAGATTATAGGAGAGAGGAATAAACTGGCTTTTTTTCAGTATCTTTGATTACTGTAGCTTTACCATTTAGTGTGCATTCAAATAAATCTCTTTTAGGTTATTTAACAAAGTAACAAATATGTGGTTACTTGGAAGCTTATTTGGCCTTATCCTTTATCCCTTCTACTTTTGCAGCATCTACACTTTCTGTCTAACTAGGCTTGCATGTGGTGTGAATTATTGACATAGAAGTGCTATTTATAGAGATCATTTCAAAATCAATGTTTTTTTAAAAAATCAAAATTAGATCTTGAGAACTTGAACTTAAGGAAAAAAGGAAAAATGTGGATTTCTGAAAGCTGATGACAGCAAGGGCAAAATTTTCAAAAAAGAGGAAGACAGCAACACAGAGTAAGCAAATAACTGTAATTAATATTTTGACTAATGAACCCACCACTATTTGAAAATCAGAATTTATACATTAATAGTTAAAATCCCTGATTATCCATTCATGTACACATGCACGTTCACAGTGAATCAAATAAAATAAGACGTACTAAAAAGTTTGATTATTCTACTTCTACTAATATCTCACTCTCCTTATGCAATTCTTGTTTCCTATTCTACTTAAACTGAAGCAATTTTGTGTGGACAGTTTTTAGGTCAGAGGAGCTTGTACTTTTCCTAAAGATATGAAGATTTTTTTCTTAGAGGACATATTATGGGAAGAAGAAATAAGTTATCAAAGTCACAGTGACTTTTCAGTTGTCTGACATTCTGGATCAGACATAACTGGGTGTCCTAAAACTATGTTCACAATGTCAAAATATGAAGGCATGAGTCCTATTTTAATTTGAAAGGCAAACTAACCCAAAGAAGAAAGTTGCAAGTTTTGTCTGGTCAGATGGACTACTACAGACATTTTTCAAACTTACTCCTTACAGAGGAGACATGAAAATCTTGTATTCAATGGCAAGAATATGTAATCTTATTTGTCAGAGCACAGCTGTGTGTCTTCTTAGTGAGAAGTTAGACTGGAAGCGATCTCTCATGCAAATTGACAACCATGTGTTATGGGGACTACTTGCACTTTATGAAGTAGTTAGGACTTGAAAGCACAACTGAAAGCCTCAAAACAATTGCCCTACCTAAGCTATGTAAATGGATATAAATAAAGAAATCTTTAGGCAAAAGTTCTATGTAGTTTGCATTGAGATGAAGCCGCATGTTGCACACTTTCGTTACGTGCTTGTTGAGAACCTTGACTACCTAGAGGAATTTAAATTTATAAATGACAGCCACAGTTTTGTAAGGTCTTTGAAGCAACAGCTGTCATTTGTTGAGTGTTATGCAATGAGGAGTGTGTCAGTGGCAAACAAGAATGCATAAAATAATACATGCAAACTATTATCAATAATTATTGATTTCAATGTAGTGTATAAGTTAAGAATAAAATATGGGAAAATGTAGTGGAAAAATCTGTTACCAGTTTTTTAAAGATAAACAAGAATTCAATGTTCTTCTTCATGAAGTAGAAAATTAATGCTCTATTCTGAACAATGGAGAGGAGGAGAACTTGAAGATGACATCAGAGACAAAAGATGCCATGATGAAAAAAGTCTCCATGTGCCTGCTCTTCCCAGTCAAGAACCCGAACAACAACCTAAGGATGCACAAGGTTGAGACGTGCCCTTCACAGGGGACTGAACTGAAAAGAAAAATAAAATTCGAACACAGACCATCTTTTTTAAAAAATAGCTATTCAGCTTTCTTGAGATGAGATTAGCAGTCATTTTGGGGTGGGGTCTTTTGGGGCCAAGGGGAGTGGTTTTCTTTGTTTGTTCTTATTTTTAGAATATAGAAGTTTAATTTGATGATCCTTGTGGGTCCCTTCCAACTCGGCGTATTCCATGATTCTGTGAAAATACAGAATATCATGATAAATAAAGCAGATCTCATTCCATTTTCTCTGAAAAGTGGATTGATTAAAAATTTAATGTAAATGAATACCACAAATGTAAATCTTAGGAAGGTTGATAATTAATTATATCTTATTGTCATTCTTTTCATCATTTTGTCTATTGAAAGTGACATAATTACATGTGGGATAGAAATAGCTACATATCTCAACTTTAGTTCTGTTAACAAGTTAAGACTTTTTTTCTAATTAAACAATATTGATGAATATTTCAGTATCTATGAAGAAATGCATATGCTTCTGTGCATAAGAGTAATATTGACTTTGAATACCTCTCTATTCATCAGATCATATTTTAGCACAAAAAGAATAGGCAAACTGTTAGCTTCTTATACTAGTGTAGCCTGTCAGTATCAACATTGTGACTCCCTGCAGAAGGGTGGCAGGCACATAGTATTACATCTGGGAATGGGATATCTGAATTCAGTCAGACATTATGGTGTCTGAAAAGGCATTAAAACAAAGAGCTTCTGCTTTCCTTTTCAGTTCAATCTGGCAGAAAAAAACCTGCATGAACTAGAAAGGCAAATAAAAAGACCAGCCATACTTACTAAAACATTCATTGATGTTTTCCACTACACACTTCTAATCCATAGTAAAACTATTGGTCACTTCTAATGACTTTCCATTAGATGCTTGATTTATCTTTTCCACCATTTTTTGTGTTGATGCAAACTATTCATCTCTTTGATCTGTTTCTGGTGTGCTTTATCAGTAGAATTATTCTTTTCTGTTTTCTTCCAGGATTATAACCTTCCTTTTCATCTGCTGCTACTCTGCATTGGTTTTTAAGAAGCATAGTTGCTGATTACAGGAGATGGAAAAATATAAGCTTCAAGTTGCAATTAACACATAGTTAAGCATTTGTACAGAACATTATGGACGCTTCTCTCTGTTCTATTTTCTAAAAAAAAGAGTAAAATACTGTGAAAATATTGACTAGATGATTAGACAAACATAATAGGAGCAAAAAAAGGCAGAATATATTGGAGATTAGAATATAGTGAAGATGGCTTCTCAAGACCTACAGGCTCATTCTTACAATTTGCCACTGAGCTGATTTTAGCTGGGGTAGAGTTGAAATTCTTCATAGTAGCTAGTATGAGGCAATAGTTTGGATGTTTTAGTTACTGCTGAGCAGTGCTTACACAAAGTGAAGGCCATTCCTGCTTCTCACACCACCCCACCAGCAAGAAGGCAAGAGCTGGGAGGGGGCTCAACTGGGACAGCTGACCCAAACTGACCAAAGGGATATGTAACACCACATGGTGTCATGCCCAGCACATAAAGCTGGGGGAAGAAGAAGGAAGGGATAGGACATTCAGAGTGCTGGCATTTGTCTTCACAAAGATTTTTCAACAACGCAAAAGGGACCATATCAAGGAAAATATATTCAGTATTAGTGATTATTTTCATACTGTTAGCCAGCAGAGAGGCCATGAAGTGCCGGTTGTACACAAATGTAACAGAGCTTTTCATCATCAAAACAGACAGTCCAAACTGTAATAAAATGCAAATATTTAACAAAGCCAGGAAACAACATGCCATGCATGTCACATGTTCAGACCATCACAGTGGCTTGGAGTATTTTCAAGCATGATAACTTTCATATTTTCAAACCAAAATGATGACAAGACTTTTGGGAATCTACCTTCCACTGCTACATATTACAATAAAACTGAATTCACTGATTTCTTCTTCTCCCTATGGGGTTTTTTAGTGATAATTATATGACATGAAAGAAACAACAAACCCCTTGTGGTAGAGTTTGAATTTCCATGCTTTATATTTCTGTGATTTTCTAAACTCAATATTGAAGATCAGTAATACTCAGGAGCCTAAATACAGGAATTTTGTAAATTTTGGACAATTTAGCATATGTGAAATATCTGCATATGTCTGAGAGATTAGAAATAAGGCTTAAAAGAAACCTCTGCACTTCTGATCTGACAGCTGAAAGCCAGATAGGAGAACCTTGGGGCCTAAAATGTAACTAGATCTGTTTTTTCTACATCACAGAAAACTATGTAATTAACTTTGTAATGTTTATTTTCCTGATTTATCTGGAACCGAAAAGCTGAACTTTAAAAAAAAGAGGTGGGTGTGAGAGTAGTCAGGTTGTATTCCTGTATTACCTAGGGCAAGGTATTGATAATAACACAAGCTAATTATGAGAGCTGCAGATCTTAGAATATCTCACAGAATATTTACATCCAGTTAAGGATCCAAGTTAATAAATTCAGGTCTTGATTTTATGTAGACTCAAACATATACTCAACCTCATAAGACTCTGTGAAATGTGTAGAATGGTGCACATAATTTACCTGCAGAAATATCAGCAGGATGTTATTTTTGAGAATTTGAGATTCTTAGAACAAGAGTTTTACTTAGTCTCATAAAATATGATGCTTTCATTTGAGCGAGTCAAAGAATCATATCTTTGCTAAAAGTGATTGAATGGACCCTACGAATGCACATCATTTTGAGGCAAGGTATAGCCATATTATTTCTAAGCTTACTATGTTATGCAGGATACTTCATTCTCCAGGGAAGGTTTGTTCCATGTGTTAGGAATAAGTCTGTGAATGAGGCCTTACACATGTTATATGCGGTAGACTAAGTGGTAGCAAGATGCTTCCTCCTCTAGCAGTAGTGTTCAGGTATGCACAAGCCTGGGGACAGTCCACCCCTGTGATTTAAAGAGGAATGTATGGTTTAAGAACCAATGAATGTCGCATTTGAAATTTAAAAGGTAATTGAGTTCTGCAACCCTGTGTGACAAATTTCTGAAAACATGGTATGGCAATTCCTAAAATTATTTCACACTGACAATAGCTCCTGTGTAACAAAACTACTGCTTGGAGTCTAAAGTAATTCATTGAACATCCTCCTTAAAAATGCTACAATGCTATCATTTTAGTAACCAACCCTTACACCTTTGGATTTGCAAGACATTAAAAACTTTGTCCTATACGGAAGAGATCTTTTCAAGGATGCAACCTGCAGGAATGTTCAGCCTCTTGTACAACTTTCCCTTTAAGTGCAAGAAATGTGTCCTTTTTTTTCTCATAGAAATTCACTTTTTTCCGTCTGTACAAGGGAATATCTATAGAACTCAAGTGTGAAGCTAGAACCATCACACTGTAGTTCAACTTACGGAGCAGTGGTTACCACCTTTCACTGAAATCTAACAAAGATTAGAATTTCAAAGCTCCTAAGTAACTAAAAAACTAAGGCCAATGAATTTCAAAGAAATGTAGGCTATTGGGGAAAAAAAGTGTATGTGTATTTTAGACAGAAAAATACAAATTTTTATATACATACACCGGACGATCTTTTGGGGTTTCTTCCAATCTGGGTGTTCTATACATGAATGTAGAGACACATGTACAATTATATGTATATATAAAAGTCTGCTAATATAAAATTAATAGATAAAAATCTATAAAAGCACTTAATTACTATTTTATAGTTATTATGTTTTGACTATATGATTAGACAATAATAATCATGTTTTCCTTTTATAACTCCTAATAGAACAGCTAGTAAATAATCCTGACTCATTAATGTTCTAAACACTTTGTGAATTTGGTTTTCAATACATTTAGAAAATGTTATTTAGTTTTCTAAGTTACCAGGGAGTTTCTGATTATTTTTTAAGCAAAGACAGAAATAAAGTGCAATTGACCAATATGACCTGAGAACTGGGATCACTGTATTGTCTTCATTTCCCATCAGCCCTTCAGCACAGAGCTTGTAACACAGCATTTTTGATATTGACATGTTCCCATACTGGTGCAACTATAAAAGGAATAACTACAAAATGATCCCTTGTAATGCATTTTTATTCAGAAATTAGTTAGCCTAATGAAGAGAAGCTTCTCGTATGCAGGGCAGGAAGCAATGGAAGGAACATATTACTTATCAGCCTAAGACTGAAAATCCAGAAACCTCTAGTTTGCTGCTCCAGCCCTGTCCCTTCACTAGAAACATTACAGCTCTGCTGAATCCTTTCCCCTATTTCTCCTCAGTGCACAGATCCTTACCTCCTTTGCCTTTTCTTAGTACCTGTGGGCGAGCTCAGTCAGGGTCNAAAAAAAAAGAAAAGAAGACTCCAAGAGAGACATAAATATGATGAAGTATTTTATTCTTAAAAAAATTGCGTAGATAATAGTTAGAAGGACATAAAAGGAGCCTCTTCCCTTTTCTTATTGTTCCTTCTATTCACTGATCAAATACTAATGCTTTAATGACATAATTGCATGAGCAGTGTACAGTGATTACAAGTATGTATTGTAGGATAGAACAGTGCTATTCATAAGAGCTCCATGCCTACCCTCAGCTCTTGAAAGAATATATATCCAATATAGTTCTGTGGAATTTCAGCAGGTAGCAGCTATTATGACATGAGTAAAGCTGACAGAGGTGCTCTTCCACAAACTTTTCTGACTTGCTCTGGTGTGACTTTGATAACATTAATGAGACTGATATCAGCCAAAATGGCAATACTCCGAAAGCATTAGATCAGTACATGACTGAGTGCACAGAATCTTGTTTCTTCTCTGAATGTTTCAAGTGGAACAAGATTATGTCGTGATCTCCAGATGATCACAAGTTTAAGGTTAGAAATTGCAGCCTTGGACTTCTGAGAATGCATTTCTTTCATCACAATTAGCGTGCAAATATCTGAAGGTATTTATGTTCTTTTTCTAAAAACCACATTTGCAGCAATTGTGTGCAAAATTCTAATTTGAGCAATGCTAATACAGTTGCCCGATATCTCCCTCCAGAACACTCAAAATGAAAACAACAACTATATGCCTGGATGCTGGAGGTTGTTGAGAAGCCCTCAGGCATAGTGAGACTGAGGTAGGCAGACTGAGGCTTTGGGAACAAAGGATGTCAGCTTTGGCTGATGTTTCTGCAGGATTCCTCAGAGTTTATATCAGATCAAGCTAAAAGGTGCTTATGCTGCTGCATGCAAAGAAACAAGCTCAGAGGTCTCACCTTTGTCCTCCAGTTTCATCGACGTTTCAGATTTCCCCCTCCACATCTCTGCCAAAGAGGATCCTTGTCAGTGTGAGTGCTCAGCTAAGTGTGCCTTCCAGCCTGTGGAGAAGAAACAGCTCTTACTGGGGACACTGTGGGAGCAAAGGGTGAAAAATACAGAACTCCCTGAGAACACCAGGTTTCTGTGGAGATAATAACACTCTCTTCTCTGGTCTTTCTTTGCTACTGAAGAAATGCCTTTAAATCTTCCCATTATTTTGACTCCATTCATGTTAGGATGAAAGTAACCATACCCCAGAGATGCCTGTTTCCCTCCTTCAGTGGGAGTCTAGAGTAACTAGCACAGCCAGATATGAGACTGTTAGATGTGTAATGTTAGGTGAGATAAAGACCATCCTTAGCAATAGTGAGAGACTGATCACAAAATAACTGTGGAGATAATTTTGCTACATACACAAGCAATAAAACAAGCATATTATTTTGTCAGTGTGAATGGCTGATTAAAAATTTGAGTGATTTATGTTTGGTAGCCTGTTCCTTACTTCAGGTCTTACTTTACAGGTCTCTTACTGTGATCTTGGGGAAGCTTTTAATTGTACCAGCATGATTAAAAGCCTTCTAGTGAATTCTGGTATTCACTCACATCTTTTTTCAGTTGTTATGTCCACATACCTTATTTTTGCAGTTGTAGAACTCTGCAACTCCCTACTCTGATCAAACACGGGAAACTTCCCTACAGTTATCAGAACAGTGCTTTACCTTTTGTGAAACTCCTCTATAATTAATGGATCCAAGGTCTGGATCTTTGAGCCACAGCATTTTTTTTTCCTCTTCTCTCACCTTTCTTGTATCAAACACCATGTCTAGTATACTACCATAATATAACTTCACCTCAACCTCACCTTTAAATATTTTTTTAACTGTTAGAGTTAGTTATTCTATGGCCTCCCCCCAAAAATGAGTGATGCAAATGAAGTTCAGGTATTCTACTAAAAAATATTTGTTTTACTTCATTCTCCAACATATCTACTGGGATTCTTTAGTCTGTCCTCATTACTTGACATAGAGCAACAAAACCTTGGAGTCAAAAAAAAAGAAAAAAAAAGACCAATATTATTTCTGTTTTATCAACATGAAAATTGATCATTAACAACAGAATAGATATTGTCATGATAATATGCCATCTTTTAAATTTGAGTTATATCTTATATGTATATGTGTGTGTATATACTTTTAAAACACTATTTGTCCATAAGTTATTCTTGTCTGAGATCCTGCATGTGCACACAATTGATACTCTAAGGGTTTTATGTCTTTCATACAGTGAGACAACACTCTATGAAACAAATGTTAATATGTTTTCTAATTCCCTATGTATTAGTGTTTGCTGACTTTTTTAATTTGTACATCCCCTAAAAATATGAAGAAAATCCTAGTCTTCTGACAGTAAGCTTTCTGTTAGTTAACCTTTATACATATTTATATACTCACACAGAGTAACAATCCTTGAGCCCTTGAACTAAATCTATACAAATATATAAAATGATCCAAGGACTGAAGCCAGCTGGCATTTATAAACAAAATATTTTCACTCTCCTCCCATATAGGGTGGTTAACTCCTGGCTACCTATTGGAAAAGATTCCTGATTGGGGTGGACCTCAAACCATCTCTACTAACAATTTAACAGCATGAACAGGCACATACAAATGTTTATTGTTGGGCCCTGATGTTGATTGATTCGCTGATGATACAACCTTAAGATCCAGAAATGACATTTTGAAAACCACTGCTTTAGACTGGACAACTGTATTTCTAAAAGCCCTAGACAGGAAAGCTGCCATTGGAAAAGCATATGCACAAGCTGTGTGATTCACTGATTTTGGAATCAATGTTCACTCCTGACCCTGAAAGTCAGGATCATGGGTTCACTTGTTCTAAAAAAACTAAGCAGAGAATTTTCTCCTTTCCCCTGCCCCACTGTGTGGGAGAGATGTTTGAATGGGCAGGCTGGTTTTGCCTTGGGTATTTGACTAACAGAAGAACTGGCCAGCAGATTTGACATTCCAAGCTGATGGCCCTGGAAAGTCTGTGGAGAGGGGCAAGGAGTCTCTTCTTTTCTTTTCCCTCTCCTGGGGAACAACAGACAGTTCATTGCTGCCTGAACTAAGACAAGGTGTGGGTTTGAGGGGCTCCGAGGTGGGTTTGTTCTCAGCCTGGCCGCTTGGCTGGTTTGTTTTATTTTTCCTGGCCCCAGTTTGCCTGCGCTTTGTTTCTGCCCCCAGCGTGGACCTGTTTGGACTTCATTGGAGAGGAACTATTTGGGAAGGAGGTCACCTTTTTTTCCCTCCTCTGCTCCTGAGTTTTGGTCAGCGTTTTTTTTTTGTGCACATCAGCGAAGGCAGGGGAAGTCACACTGCCAGCTGCAGACAGGGTGAGTTCCCTTTAGGAAGAAACCTTCTTTCTCCTTTTNTGCAGGCTCTGCACCTCCAGTGATCCAACAGCGCTCCCTGCTGACTGTGGTTAGAATTGCACCAAAAAGCACAAACTGAACTGTTGACTTTTCATTGAAGGGGATTTTGGAGTATCGGATTATTGTTCTGTTGGTGGTTTTTGTGTTCTTTTGTTGTTCTGCCAAATACACATATATCCTTTAATAAAGGGCTGTTATTTTTCCTTTCTCACACTTTTTAACTGGAGCCTCTTAATTTTGGATTTACAATTTGCTTAGAGGGAGGAGTTTTTGGTCTTCCTCGTAACTCATCCCATGTAAAAGGAGTCTCAAAGCAAGAATTATCCCATGCTGGGACTTCTTTTTTATCTGAAGAGCATAAAGGGATGTAAGCCTAAATAAGGCCTTATTCCACATTCTGGACAGCAGTCTTGCCAATCTTTCCCAGTTCCTCAAAAACAGATTCAGTTATGCCCAGCATTTTGGGGTCCATCATTCCTGCTTACGACCAGCTTGCCTTATGCAACTCTAGTTTAACAAACTTAGAACAAAATAGTCTCACTCTGTTGCACTCACCAGAAGACTCTGTCATTTCTGCATCAGATTTGACCACCATTGAGACATATTTCTCTCCAACTTTCAGCTCAGTGTCATCACTGAAATGACACTGTAGTTGTTTATTCTGAGGGTGTTTATTCAGGGCAGGCCCAAGGGATGGGCACAGTAGCCTCCCGCATGCTATACGACAATGTACAGGGTCCTAAGTCCCTGAGTCCTAAAGACTACCTTGTCAGCCTTTCTTACTGATGGCACTTAAGATTCTTCTCAGTTTCATATTTGACAGTGGAATCAGAGACTGTAGATACAGTGAGGGGGTGAATCTGCCCTCAGAAGCAATTTTACAGCCCTAGCCACAGGACAGTCAAGCTTCATTTGCAGTCTAAGAAAGCTGTTACACAGCATATGTGAATATTCCAGATTGAGCCCAGAGTCCCATCACAGAAAGAAAAGTAAAACTAGATAAATACAAAGGTTTTAAGAGACCCAATGTTAATCTATATCTGATTTTCCTGAATGGCACATCAATCCTCATATTTCTGTTTCAGCTAGGACATGTATTTCAGAAAGACATCTAATCTTTATTTGAACATTTATCGAGCATCTAGGTAAATTATTCTGTTGGTTAGTGATGATTCACTGTAAAAATGCATGTTTCATTTCTAGTCTCAGTTGACCTGTGCTCTGTATTCAGACTCTAGGTCTCTAATGTCTTTGATAGATTAAGCTTCCCTCCAGTGTTGGGAGTATCTGCATTTATAGACCATGATCAGATTTGCTACTGAACCTTAATTTCATCAAGCTAAATTGATGGAGCTGGGTTAGTATTTCACTGTAAAGGCTTTCTTTTCCCACAGAACTTCTATCATTCTTGTAGTTCTTTTTTAAGCCATTTCCAGTATATCAAGGGTGCTTTAAAATGAGTTCATAAAACAGAACACAGTACCGGTCTCACTAATATCATAGTGAATCAAAAATAGCTCTGTACTTCCATTTTTTATTCCTCTTTCTATTTATCTAAGAATCACTTTTTTTTTTTTTCCTTAGCCACTGCTTTTCCAGGGACTCAGTAAAATCTAGACCTCTATATTGATTTCTACCTCTGACGGGACGCTTTGGGTAAAAATCCATGTTGGATATAACCACATTTTACTATTGCAGAATGCTTCAAAATCTTTAGCAGTCAATTTTATAGATGATTGCTTGCACAAATACAAGGAATATTTACCATATGACTACACCACTAGTTTTTTTGAAATGATACATAGATTTAATGCATTCAAAAGTTGTGTAGAATATTGAGGGAATATATTTTGAAAATACCACTAAAAAAAGAAAAATGAGAGAGAATAATATTTATCTTTTTCATTATAAAAATATTATCTGACTTCTTGGTACCATATTCAGCCATATGAGTTACACTGGTATTGAACACTCAGTTAACTGCTCTGTGGGTGATTTAATGAACCAGATTTATATCACAACAATGTTTGATTAAAATATGATTAATGACCACTGCCATACTGCCACAAAGACAGACAGTCTTATAGTTCCAGTTCTGTGAAATTCAACAATTTTCATTTTTTGTTTTCTTTACTCTATGATGAACATTTCTCCTATAGATATTCAGCGATCAGGCAAGACATTTCTTTATTTCACAAAAAATTGTTTACCAGCTTCCTGTTGCATCAGTAGTGGTAACTTGACATTTACCATCAGAAAATCATTTTAGTTTTCCTTTTTCCATTTGACACTTGGTTGCAAGATCACTGGATGCTCTGTGGACAATACAATCCAATTATTTAGGTTGTTGAGCTGGAGTACTGTCTGCCCTAGAGCTTTGCACTAGGCAAAACTCTGGGTGGGTTAAAGAGGACCTGTCTCCTTTGTGGTCAAGCAGCAGTGGTCACCTTCACACGGTCAGAGCTAAGGAGTCAGCACCCCAGTAAGTTGTGCAGGGGAAACTGTCGGGTCACTTACCCCCCGCGTGGCGTGGAGGCGACCCTGTTCTAGTTCTGTTTCCATCTGAAGAACCCATTTCCAACTGCTGAGGTGGATGGGGAGGGGGGAAACTCCAGATTCAGGGGTTCCTTTAGGCCCCGAGTCTGGAGGGGAAAGCTGCTCCCCCCTCCCTCCGGCCACGTGGTCCCATGGCACGGCACAGACACAGCACCCCGGACGCAGGAGAGGAGGTAAGAGAGAGTTTTATTGTTGGGGGGTTACATTTATAGGGTTAGGGTTCACAGGGGTAACCAATTACAGGTAGCAGGAAGGGGTTAACAACCAACAGGAAGGGGTTAAAGGGGGCCAATGAGAGCCCTTCAGGGTATTTTCTCAGGGACATTCCTGCATGGGACAATACCTGCCGTAGGGGTCAGTGGGAAGAAGAACCAGGAGGTAGCAAAAGGATTACAAAAAGCCATCTTGAAACATGCTTCAAACAAACAGCCCACTCATATACTGCAAGTTTACTGCAACAGGAAACAACAATCTGGCTCAGGGTTAGTTAAGGAATTACAGTCAATACAGGTGTTGCACATGCAAGTCTAGAAGGTGCAGTGAGTCTGCTGCAGTGAGACTGCTGGAGCAGGCATGCCTATTGTGGTCTTCATTGTAAGCATGTCCCAATGACTCGTTTTATTTTTTTGATCCAGACTAGATTCATGCTTAGGTAGGAGCTAGAAGTTTCCAGCTTTGGAGTCTGGCTTAAGTACAATAGAAGAGGCAGGCAAGAAGAACCAAATCGCAACATATTGCACTGTCTTCACAGGATTCTAGAATTTTAAATGTGCGTTTCACACATGTTTATAGTACCTTTTTCCTCAGTTTGAGTCAATATTACTTCCCCAGGGTGAAAACCATAAACAAAAATATGTTTGCTTTTCCATCACTGACATCCTCTATTTGTGTATGAACACAATTCATTAAAGTTCTCATTTTTCTGCTGATAGTTCCAGTATCAGAGAAAAATACTATTTTTTTCATATCAATTCATGTTTTATTAGGTTATTTCACTTGTCTCTTATTTGTAAGTTTCTTTCACACGGGAAAATTTACAGGCTTCTCCCTACTCTTTTGTGAGGACAGATGGATTTATTTGTGTTTAGAAACAAAGGCCTAAGTAGACTGGGCTTCTGGATAAAAAAAACATCAGCAACACAAAGTTAATATTTTGTCACATTATCTAAAAGTCACTGCAGTTAGTTCAACAAAAGAGCATTTGGTTTCAAATTCTTAACCATGTGAGAGAAATTTATGCCTTAGTGGCTGTAATCATCAAGACCACTAAAAATATTTAGTTCAGGTTTTGTTTCCTCAATATTCGGAGAAATTATAAGGCAGAGCAGTAATGTCAGCCAGAGTGACAAGTAGCCAAGAAAATTTTAATTCTGTTTTTGCTGCTGACTGGGTTGTTATATGGGCCCCCAGTCACAAGGTGGGTGGCTGTCATACAGCTCCACAGTGTCTTCAGCCACGGTTTGACTGCATCTACCTCTTACATCATACACTTGTATGCCCTTTTGCCACTTTCAATGATAAAACACCTCTCTGAGGAGGAAAACAATCTTAAGGGCTCACATGAAATCTAGAAAAATCATTGTATCTTACAGATGAAGCAGGAGTGTTTTAAGCAAATACCATTTTTGATCCCAGATTTGAATTCATCTATTCTCTACTCCAGTTGTGCTGAGAACAGTAGCCCTGTAGAGAAATCAGGGAGGAGGGCATGACATGCAGCGGAATATTGAAATGGCACTGCAGAACTATGGAGTTAAAAATATTATATTCTTATTGTATCACACTGACAGCTAACATTACTGTTGAAAGATTTATCTTTCACAATAGTTGCAGTGGAAGGAACAGACCTGTAATTGTACTAATCATGTATGAAGATGTTTGAAAGATGGCAATATATTGTGGGCTATTTCAGATTCCTGTCCTCAGGATTTATTTTGTCCAGGGCCCCTAAAGCTGTTGGCGAGCTCATTTTTAGCTTTCATATAAGTCTAAATAAATCAGAGAGTTCCTGGGGGTATGACTGGATTTCAATGCCAAATCCCCATTTTTTTTGTTTATGTGGCAACATTACAAAAGGTGGTGAGGCTTGTCCAGGTCACAGGTGTTGGATAATTTGTCTAATTAAAAGTCCATTTGCTAGGAATTGTGAATGAAAAACACGTTCTACTGCACCAACTTGACTTGCATCTAAACAGTATCATGAAATCTGTTTCCATGACAAACTTCCTCTGTGAGTAGTATGATTGTCTAGATATTATTTTTTTTAAAAAACTGCTGCAATGCATATATGAGATATACAGATATAGATATTTGTACTTAAAGCAACTACTTACTTTATGGGTATAAAATTATTGTTTCTAGAGAATTAAAATCAAATGCTAGCTCCAGAGGTAGCAGATGAATCTTATTTAACTTCCAAAATTCGAAACAAAAAAATGCATTTTGGAAATACTGTGTTACTGATTTAGCCTCAAGGTTCACCTTATGAGTGGCTTGTGTCCCTAGTAATAATCCCAAAACAACCTTGTCATGTTTATAAAGCTTTACTGAAAAAATCATAACATATCCATTACAATAAGGACCAAAATGTCATTCTTAGCAGAAAGGATTTAGAATGTGCTCAGTAGCATCCCAAGCCCTTCCAGCTAACAGTCGGTCTGATTTGGAAGCAACAGGCAATCTCTGGCTGCCTATTACAGGTGGTGATATGATTCATAACCTCCTATGCAATCTGTGCCTAAAGTTCTAGCTGTGGTAATATGCAGTATGTGAGTTTTCTCAGTAAAACAGCCTCACAGCTCCTCAGATCTAATACAGGTTGTCCAACCCTTACCCACACAGCTGGTAGTCTCTCTTGTATTTGTTGATAACACCTTTTGCTGGCAGAGCCTTCAGAGGACTATGGGTTTCTTCTATGGTGGTTATTGTTTTTCAAGGTTGCAAGCTCGTTCAGTCATATGTTCTGTATGCGTGTCAAAATAATCTATCAGAAAAAGAAATGCAGTTAATACTTTCATATAAAACACTGACAAGAATCATATGAAGTACAATGCTAAGTATCCAGTCTAGCATTGTAGAATCACTTCTAAAATTTACTACATTTTCAAAAAAAAAAAAAGGCAGAACAAGCTGTAAGGAAACAGCCTTGTTTATTTGGGTGCTTTTTATAGGATCTAATTAAAACACCATTTGAATGAAACATACTTGTTCTGTTGCATAGTAAACTTCAAGCCAGACCTCTACGGAAAGGCAGAGGCAAACTAGATCTGTGGTTTTGTGGGGTGCACATGCCCCAGAACTGGCAGTGTTTTCACCTCAGAGCCCAGTGCCTCTTGGGAGTCAGGACTGAAGGAGTGAAGCTCAGACAGGGAATCACAGGGAAAAAGAAGGTGTCAAGGCGTTGTTTTAATTTTTGTCTTTGTTTCCCTCACTATACCGATCTATTCTAGTTGGCAATAAATTAAATTATTTTTTCCAACTTGAGTGTGTTCTGCCCATTACAGTAATTGGTAAGGGATCTCCCTGTTTCCATTTCCACCCACAAGAAAACATTTTCTCCATCTCTTTTTCCTTCAGATTCTAATGGCAGAAATGTAGTATTTCTTTTAAGAGTATAGACTGAACTAATCCCTATTTTACCCATTTCCACAGACCTGTCATGAATGTTCCTTTGTTTTTCCCCTCAGCATTTCAACTCCTCCACAGCTGCTCAGCTTTTCTGGCACTTCCATTACTTAGATTCGTATAATTCCTCCATTTTCATCCAGTCCCATCACATGTTTTATGTTGTCCTTTAGGAAAAGAAGGAAGAAGAAGAAATTTGAAGAAAACCTCATTGTCATGTGTGTCTTAGGTGAGGGGAAGCCACTTCCAGAAGTCTTTTCCAACCTTAGTGATTATATGAGTCTATTTGGCTTTAGTCAACTCTCTGGTTTATTTACCTTAGATTGGGGTTTTTTTACTGGTTACATGGGAGTGACAAGACACATCAATAATTTCATCTTGGACCTCCTGCAATGGCATTGTGCAAACTTGTTTACATTCTCATTTCCCCCCCTTCCTTTTCTATCCTATTAAACTGTCTTTATTTCAATCTACAAGTTTTATCTTTTTTCTGATTCTCTCCTTATCCCACGGGATGGGAGTGAGTGAACAGCTGTGTGGTGTTTAGCTGTCTTCCAGGTTAAACCACAACAGGGTTCAGGGTGGGTAATGTCAATTATATCTTGCTTAGCAAGCTTCTACTTCTCTGTCTGCAACACCCCACTCATTTGCCTCGAAGCCCTCTGTAGTCCTGCATATCTATCTTTTCCCCACCTAATTATTCTCTTAGTAATGTCTTGCTGATATAGAACTTTTCAGCTTTCACACACAATTTTTGGCCAATTGACAGTTCTGAATTCAATCTACATGACAATATACAGGGATAAGACAAGAATAATGTACAGGTCCGACTTCTTACACCTCCTAAAATCATTACATTTTTGAGTCTAAAGAAATGAAAAGATGTCTTGTACAAAATTGTACTGTAATAGTAAAAGTAAGCCTGAGAACGAATATTATTAATATATGTACATATATATATGTACGATTAGAAAAGTCTAGTCATTATGCATTTTTAAAATTTAGCATTATATCAGTCTTGCAAATTAGTATTATTTTGCTAATACTGAAAATAAGTAGTTAATTACTGATCATCAGTAATTACATTAATAATAAACTTTAATAGTAACATGATTAGAGCAAAGTTCATGAATAAAAAATATGGTAATGCAATAAACAGAGCTTCTGGAAAATGCTGATATTGCTTCATGTGCTTTATGGTTTCACTTGCATATTTAAATTTTTCTCATGGGACAGAAATAAAGCAGAAACATGATGAGTTGCACTACCATCTGAAAACTCAAATACAAAGGGGTTTTGCTTTGAACCAAAGTTCAGTAGTGGTTTGAGACCTTTGTGATGTTCTGCAGAATGGCTGTATATGCCCCAGTTTCCTCCAAAATGCACATTTCATGATTAAGCTCTTTCCTGTTGCCATGAATTTTTCATGGCTGCATTTTAATTTAAATCATGTTAATGTTCTACTTCAGAATAGTGCAGCTAATTCTTCATGGCATCAAATTTTAGGCAACAATATGAGTTAGCATTGTAGTTGAGCTTTGCAGGTAGTTCTTTGACAATAATCATTCTCCCTTTTAGTGGTGTGCAATGGGATATATGGTTTTGCACACTCCTTTCACTTTGCACCATGGAATGAAAAACAAAGAGTAGAGCACACAAAATGTAGTCAGTGAAGAAGATAATCAGGGAGAAAGTTTACATAATTTATAGCTTTGTCGTGTTAAACATTCTGCTTTATTGAAACTATTTTCCAGTAACACATGCCTTCGGAATAGCACATAACATAAGCACAGGCAAGGAAAAGGATTCCTCGGCTCTAAAAGGCTGATGAGAAAATCCCTGAACAATAGCAATGTAGCTATGGGGAGGTACCATGAAACTTCTACAGTATGACTTCAAAGAAAGGAGATCCATTTTTAATGACAATATATTAATAATTCAATTTAGCACCAACTTGTACTGGGAAGAAGAATAAACTTCTAGATATATTCTGAATTATGGGCTTCCAGGGTATGTGCATAATTCAGCAAAAAATCTGCACAGCTCTCAAAACTTGAGTAATAACAGAGCATAGTAAGGAATATCCTATAGAAGACCATGTTATTCATAAATATATTAAGAGAAGAAACAAAAAAACTTAGGACAGTACAAAGCCACAGTAGACTTGTCATTCATTAGCTAGTTAAACTGCCTCTTGCTATGGACCATAATTAGCATGTCACATAATACTTTGATTTTATATAATGACAAATCAGTTCTTAGTGATTCTCAACTCTGAGTTCATTTTCACTGAAGACATAATTTTTGAAGAAAACATGCTAAGGGGGAAAAAAATACACAGGAGAATTTGGGAAGGGATATGAAAAAATATCTTTTTGTTCTTCTTGCATTTAGTGCAAGATACAGGGGATTTATTTTCCATTTCCTTTCAGTTTTGCCACTTCATGCCAGACCTGAAGAGTCAGCTGAGAGGCAGCAAGACAGGGCTGTATATTTCACGAATTATTCTGAGTTGGAAGGGACCCAAGGATCATCGAGTCCAGCTCTTAAGTGAATGGCCCATATGGGGATCAAACCCACTAGCTTGGTGTTATTAGCACCATGCTCTAACCAAGTGAGCTAATCTCAGTTCTTTTAAAATGTAGTTGTTGGGTAGGGTCATGCATCTTCTGTAAAATAACCTGTAGGAGAAGGATACCCACCCAAAGAGACATGCATTCTGTCCTTTCTTCATTTTAAGGGCAATCAAGCACTTCACATCTCTCAAGAACAAACCCTAAATACAAGATTTGTTAATTTTTATCTTTCCTGTTCAAGTTATACCACTGAGGACCAGAGAACAATAGATTTATGAGTCAAAGGACTGAGAGAGGCCAAGGGAGAAGAACATAATCTTTACCCCCATTATCGGGACAACCAGTCTGGAGAGGGGGATTCTGCATTCCTGTATTTGTTCCAGGAATTGATCCTCATTGAATATCATTCAGTGATTAATATGTAGGAACTGTTGAGCAAAAATGCCTAGAAGAGTTTGCCATCTTTGTCTCAGAGGTGTCACAACGTTTGCACGCTTTGCTGCAAATTTAAGTCATGTCAGCAGGAGCAGGACAGAACACGTATCCATCAGTGCCACTGTTAGCTGTGTTTTTCAAAAGAGTTATTGGTGCAACATCCTGGAATGTCTTGATATTCCCTATGCATATCATGAGCACCTCTATTGCATTATTGGAGTTAGGTGGAAGTATTGATTTTAAAATCACGTTTAGGCAAAAAGTACATTATTAGGATATCAGTAGCTTCAGGTCAAGAAAGTCACTTGTCCACCTTATGCATTGGAGGGAAACTTAATAGGATTTTCAGGATGGCATCTTTTCTTTTCTTGCTCTAGACTATTTTAACAATATAATCAGACATATGGCACACTTCCTATTTCATAAATACCCCCTACTAGTATGTAAGTCTACATATGTGAAATTTATAAGTTCCTTATACGTCCAGCCCCCTATCTAATTACGTGTGCTATATGCAGGATAAGACATGGAGAGCAATGTATTCAGTGAGGGTTTTCCAAGAATACAGCAGTCACTTGCACTGTATTTGGACAGGAAACAGTATGATAATTTGAGGACCTGTCATTGCTGGTGACCTTTAAATGTAACAGGCTTGACTAACATTTACCAGCCACAAATGAAAAATCGATGGATCAGCCAAACCTTAGTACATAAAGCAGAGCCTTCCTGTGTGGGTTCTATTTAATTTGGGGAAGTCCACATTTTGTTGCAGCCACACCTTTGCATAAGAAGAATTTAAGTATGACACTGTAGCAAAATAATGTTGTTATACTTCATACTGTCATGTATTTTATGCTCTGAGATTTTTGACCATGTCAGCAACTAGGGGCTAATATCAGACCCATCTCTATTGTGATTCTATGCCTTTTTTTTTTTCTTTTTTGCAGAGAAATGTGAGACTGTCCACGATATTAAACATTGATAAAGTCATGTGTGTGATCATGATTACTTACATAGTTTTCACAGATTCATATTGATACTTTGCAGAGCCAGAAAGATTTATAGGTTGTCACACTTCACACTTGTGAGCTGAATTTGATCAAAACATTTTTTTCTAGAAAGGCAAATGTTTGATGCGAGACAAGAGATGGAGAATTCACCATATATCTTAGTATTTCTTATGAGCAACTTTGCACCCTCATTATTCAAAGCATGTTTCTTAATTTCAAATGTAATTTTTTTATGACTTGAGCTGCTGGAATTTTATTCTTGTCATGCCTTTTCCTCACATACTGCTAAGATTTCAGAATCCAGCTTTTTCTCTTTGTAAACTTACATATGTTACATAATCCAGTCACCTCCTTCTCCAGTTCTTCTCAGACCCACACATAGCAAATTTGTAAAGTGTCATGCTTTAAGACTTTTCCAAAATTTCTAAAGTATGACTGTTTCTCTTTTTTAATCACATCTGTTTTTTCGCATCCTTTTAAGAATGGATGCGTTTGACAGTGTATGTACTGCTCTGGTACCAACTGTACTCGTATGCCGCAGTAAAGTTACTCTCTATTCTTGAGTATTCTGTTTTATTTGAAATTAGTGTAACTACCCCTTATTTTTCACAAAGCTTTATGCTGAGAGCACATGCTGAGTTATTTAGTCACAGCCTATATATTCTATGAATTGTTCTTCCTAGATGTGTTACTGAACATATGGCAATGTTAAAAACCACCTTAATCAGCCACTAAATGATCTTTCTGACTGTGTATCAGCTCTTTTTCCAATATTATTCATTTATGCCACTTGTTTATGTTTACCAGATGTTTTTTGGTACTTTTCATTGTTTCATTATTGAAATTGATTATTGAAAATATTAGGTAGCAATAGGTTTTTTATCAATCCAAGTAGAACTTAGACACAAACAGTCTCACTTGAGGGCAAATCCCTGTTAATACATTCTTTTCTCACTCAGCCCTCCCAATAATCTTTTTGTTACTCTATGGTTCAGGTTTGTGGCTGTCTTTGTTTTTAAACCAGAATGCTACAGTACTAAGTTTAGTACAAAGCTGAACTGAAATATAAAGTGGAATGCTGCCAAATTGTTGAAACAGCATAGATGGCTTGGCTGATGTGGACCTTTATTGCTGCAAATGAACAGAATGGCTCTCAGTTCAGCTGCAATGCAAAGGAAGAGCTTAAGTGTGATGCTGGGTAGAGATAATTATTCCTGTGCAGGCTTAACTGCTACTGTCATGTTCCATTAAAGCATGCAAGATAGGTTTTCTCTGTGTCTGTTTCTTATGAAAACAACATTCAGGAGAAAATGGTGAGTGTACAGCTGGTAACAAATGCAAGCTTCTGTGATATCCTGCAGTTACAAGGCCTGTGCTGTGTTAACACAGTATTTGTATTCCTTTGCCAAAATTATTTTGGAAAGCCAAAAGAATCATTCAAAACAAAGAAATGCAGCAACATTTGTATTCAAGTTAGTATTTTTGCAGGGACAGGATGTAATGCATTAGCAGTCCATGTATAAATAATGTAACAGAAAATAATTCTACACATTAATAGCAGCTAAACCAACGATTCTTTCAACTGAATTTAATATATTCCCTTTCCATTACTTTGGTTAAATCTAGGGCAGCTAGCAGGCCTTGTGCTTAAAGAGTCCAGGCTGCCAGATATAAAATGCAAACTGTTGATGTGCATTTCATATTAAAAGAACTTCAAGTATGATATTTTTATTTAAAATATATAGGTGAGTTTTTAATATGTTCTAGACATTGCCCAGAACTCTGAAGAGTGAGTTAGTATACTGAGAACATTAAACTGAATAGAAAAACTGAACAGAGACCAACATCTCAGACAGAAAAAGGAACATTATAACACTATCCCAGAATATTTCTTAAAACATTAGGAATAGCTAGAAGTACACTTACTAGTCCTACTGTTTAAATGTTTTTCCACAAAAGTAGCAAAGAATGTGGATCCTGAATAATGTCCCTTCACAGCAACACAGTGTTCAATGATGCAGCAATCACAGCATCTTGGTATCCTGGTGGACTAGGGATCTGCTGTTTCTAAAATACAGGTCTAAAGTCAGCCTGAGTATTTAGTGGAAGCATTCAAATACCAGTACTCACAGTCATCAAATACTAAATTTTGGTAGAATGCTTACATTAAATGTTGCTTCAAATGTAACAGCACAAATAGCAGTTTAAGAATGTCCATAGCAGTTGAGAGAGTCCCACATTGAAGGTCATAAAGCAAACTGTGCAGACATGATGACAGATAGTTAGATAGATTGAAAGAAAGAATATTCATCTACATATCCATCCAAAATTTGGAAGTGGAAACAAAACAAACCAGAATACAAAGCTTTATGATAGGAAGGATTAAAGTCACAATTTTTGTCCTTACATGCTAAAAAGATTCTGATGCCTTGTGATTGTGCACTACAGTCAGGTGTAGAGTTGCATCAGATCAGTAATTGAATAAAGCAGTAAAAATTCATCGACACAGTAGTTACCTTCTGACCGTTACTCTCAATTACAGCTCTAACTATCAATTTAAATGACAGCTACTAATGTGTCATTTAAAGCTAACAGCTTAGCCAGTGTTTCTCAATTATTCAGAGATTAATGTTCCCCAAAGGTGGTACTGATAAGGGAAAAAAATTGTCTTTGGGTACATTAACAGTACTGTTGAAAGCATAATCATACTGAAGAACTGAGAACAAAAGCTTTAGTTCAGCAAGATGATGGTCAGTATTTCTTATCTCATTGTACTTGTACACCACAGAAAAAGGAGGTACACAAGATAAAAATGAACAATTTTCTGTGCTGTTGTGTTAGGAGTAACTTCCTTAAATCCCATTGTCTCCAGAGGGAAACATTTACATAGAGATTCTGTATAAATTCAAGAGTCAAAATTACTAATTAGTGTTTTTAAACCTGTAGCTAGCTCTAATGATATGTATACATTCTAACATTTCCTGGCAAATCACAGCTTACAGCATTGGTCAGAAGAAAAAGAAAAAAAAAAAAAAAAAGAAAAAAAGAGAAAAAGAAAAGAGAACAATTTTAATAAGCTGAGGGGTTTTTTATAGGTTGCTTCAGTCTTCAATAGAGATGAATATATTGCCAGACTATATATTTATGAAGTGGTTAACTTAAAACTGTAACTGCCTGTCATTTTATAGTAGAACTGATAGGAAAGTTAGAACTTTAAAAAGTTTAACAAAGTAAAATTCTTTTAGGTTATGTGTAAGTTTTCCAGGTAAATGAACAAGTTTCAGGAATATGTTGACAAATGTAGGCACAGGATTTTACATTACCGTCTCTTTAACAAAAAGAATTATACAGATCTCAGTAAACTTCACACATGCTTATTTTTAGAAAAAGAAAGAGCTTTAAATTGTGGAAATAATGGACTATCCTGTAATTTACACACAGTTAATTGATATATGGAGACCTATACATTAGAAAAAAAAAAATCAATCACCTTTTTGCTTATCAGAGTAGATTTGTGGCAGTTTGTCTTGCGTTAAATTAGAGTACAATATTTTTTTCTCTTTGGGCCTTGAAATGAATCTGGGGTAGCTCTCAACATCCTCTGGTTCAGTGCTACAATACCTAATTTATGACTGGTGAGACTCAGAACTTCAAAAGTAGATAATTAACTGCAGTAGGATTTGGGATCACAGTTCAAGATATATCTCATCTGTCATATTGCTTGTACAGCTAGAGTTTCACTTCTTTCATTCCTTGAGCAAGCACTATTTCTGAAGATAAGCAGCATTTATCTCACATCTTAGTACATTTAGGACTCACCCATGAAATATGAGGTCTAGGACACAATTTCTGCTACCAGACAAACATAGGATCCTCTTATCTCTTGCAGTCCTTTTGGAAATATCATGAAACAAAAATCTAATTTAATATCAAATCTATGTCTTCCAGTAGATCCCCTTTTCCTTGGCCTTGCTTGTCAGTCCAGCCCAGGCCTTAAAAGTAATTTTGTTTGGTGTATGTTAATATAGAAGAAATGCTAAGTAGAAGCATTAATTTAATATCTACCTAGACTTCAGTAACATTTTTAAAACCACCTCCCACCAGCTCTTGAAGGAGAAGCTGATGAAATACAAGCTGGATGAGGTAGGACAGGGAGACTGCAAACTGTGTGACTGGCCACCCCACAGGTCAGCACTGCGTTCAATCCTCTTTAAACATCTTCATTAAGGATCTGGCTTATGGGGCAGAGTGTACCCTCGACTAGTTTACAGATAGTGCCTAAATGTGAGGAGTGGCTGATGTACCAGAGGCTCATGCTGCCATCAAGAGGGACCTCCACAGTCTGGAGAAATGGTTTGACAGGAATGCCATGAAGTTCAACAAGGTCGAGTGTAAAGTCCTGAATCTCAGAAGGAACAACCCCATGTAACAGTATATGCTGGGAGCAGACCAGCTAGAAAAAGATCTGGAGATCCTGGTGGGCACTAAATTACCCATTAGCCAGCAATGTGTCCTTACAGTAAAGACTAAATGTATTCACATCTGCTTTAGGAGTGCTGACAGTACATCGAGGGAGGGGATCCCTGCCCTTTATTCAACCCTGGTGAGAACACATCTGAGGTACCACTTCCAGTTCTGGACTCTCCAGTTCAAGACTTATTTGGAGACAATGAAAAGAGTTCACTGCAGAGCCACAAGGATGATTAAGGGACTGCTCCTCTCTAATGTCAGACATACATTGATTCTGATCATATGATTCTTTTTTACATGCAAAAAATCATCCAGAAATGAGTGAATAAGACTATGATGGCACATATCCTTCATCTCTTACATTTCTAAGAAATTTCTGCTTTCCCAATCTCAAAATAAAAGCAAGAGGAGAGGAGAGGAGAGAAGAGGAAACATGAGACAAATGAAAAGGTAAGAGAAAAGAAAAGGTAAGAGATAAGAAATGCAAAAGTAAGAGAAAAAGAAATAATAGAATTTACAATAACTACTAAACTTCAACAATTTATTTGTAAGTCATCACTTGCCTTTTGCAGAAATGTATGGCGTCCCCTGAGATCCAGACGCTTTCTTTGGAAATTTTTTGGTAGTTCAATTTTGGGAACAAGACCTACAGACTACAAGATTCTGTTTCAATTTTGTATATGTATTTTTCCATATTCACTTTTTGCAGTCTAAGAAACTCTGAAATAATGTCTTTCTCATCCAGTGAAAAGAAAATCTCATCCCAAAAAAAGAAATGCTTACAAACATTGCTATTTGTGTTTTAAGATTTCACTGGAAAATCCAAAAATCTAATTTAATTCAAGGGTACATCTTTAATGCTGTTTTCCCTTAGCAATAGAGAATATTCTTTAAACCTGAAAGACAAATATGCTTTCTCATCACTTTGGGAGGAAAAAACATTAGAATTCACATACTGTCCCTTAAGCATTCCATCTAATTTGCCTAGGACTAGAGAAATGACTGCTCTGCTCAGGGAGATGAGCAATGAATCATATATGTGGAAAATGAAGTTCATTATGTCATCTTGTGCAATCCAGCATTGGTCAAGTCTTTTTAAAATAGGGTAGGGTTTCATCTAAGAACAGAATGCCATTGAACTTCTTTTTCTTTCTCCTTTTTTTTTCTATTTTTTTTCTTTTTTTTTTCTTTTCCTGTTTAGTGTCTGTCTTCAGTCAAGGTATATTTCATCTTCTCATGTGATAGAAAAATCTATTTCAGCAGCTTATGACTTTGAAGGGATTCTTTGTCTGCTCTGCCAATCAGGATAAAAACAGCAGTGAGAGAAAGAGATGAGAAGAGTAAATTGAGAATCTCTCTCTATTTATCTTTCTCATAAATTTTTTCATAACATTTTCCTTCTAATGAATGCAAATTCACAAAGCACAGACTACTTTGACTTTGCCCACTACACAATTCACCCTGAAGTATTTTCCACTAGGACCACATGGATTTTACAAAAGGTAGAAACAAGGGGTTTGTAGTTGATTCCTTTGTATTTGCCCTTTACCTGACAGAATGGAAGACTCAATGACTGATCCTGCATAATAATAAAAAGATAAAAAATGCTGATATATAAATATCATGGTTCTGGGATTGCTTCAGTGACTGAGCTTGCACAGCAAATTTGAATAGTTCAGTCCTCATATCATAAGAACCCGAAATCTCAGCCTGAAATCTCAGGACTGGTAGCATATTCCAAAATTATTTGCTTTATTAGAGAACTTCCAAGTAGGTGCAGAACAGAGGAGGCTAGAGTATTCTGAATGAATGAATGAAAGAGAACTGTATCACTTCACTTTCACATCACTGTTACATAATAAATAGCATCATGAATGCAAAACTTGCTTTAAAGTACAGTTTCAGAACTTAAGGATGAAAGCTATTTAGTTTTGAACACCTCAATGTTGTCTAAATCCAGATTAGTCACTGTACAGATATTCATACAGTCAATAGAGGTAAAGATGACTCCAGTTCACTCAACCTGTCTTGTACTCTAGTCCTTGCAGTAAGTGTTTTGCCCTCTAAAGGTGCATATCTTCCTTGTGTGGTCCTGAAGGTCACTAATTCCTGAAGATGACAATAATCTGGGTTAACTCTTTAAGTTTAGACAAATAATTTTCAGGTGTCTGAGTTAACTCAGATGAACCCCCTGCAAATACCCAATAGCATTTGAGAAAAAACCTGTATCATTGTTGTATTTAAAGCCTTGTTCTTTTTCTTTTTTGTTTTTGTTTTTGTTTTTTTTTTAAGGCCTCTGTTTCTATCTACACCTCTCAACAGTAAGCATTTGTATGTCACAATTTATTTAAGAAATTTCAAAGAGCTTTAGAAAAAGAGCTATAGAAATTTTCTTTTAAACTACTTATTATATTTTGTATTACTTACAAACACAGTACAAACAGTTTCTCTTCAATAAAAATTAAGTTTCAAAGTTCTACAGATTAATACAAATAGAATTGAAAATTTATAAAAATAGAAAGCACAGTAAAATCTTGTCCTTTGTCACATATTATCTGAAAAAATGAATACTCTGGCTTCACAGCATTTTCCTCAGGATGTGTGACCACTATCCAGAACTCAATTTTATCAGTCTATTTTGTGCTGCACCTAATTAACAAAGAAGACTTCCTTCCACTGCAAAAATGAGAGGAAGATATTGCTTTTATGAAGAGTTGGCAGAGCTATTTTGCATGTACCAGAATATAATCTTACCCAATGATATGGTGCTTAACTGAAAACTATAAAATGAAACAGAAAGTTAACCAAGGTTCCTATTCAAGAATATTGGGAAATTTGTTAGACATGGCTCATTAATGTAAACTACCTGAGAAGCATTACAGGGACGTTGCAAGGTTGACCCTTCTTCCTCTGCAAACAGTATTTTATATTTTTAAACACTCCCCAATAAAACAGAACATTTCTTTTTCAGCTTTTGACTGTCAAAATGTGAGCTGCTTAACCCTGATGTTCCTTTAGAGCTGTTCATAATACTTTTTTGAAGTCTAAGTTTAGTGCATATATGTGACTTACTCAATAATACTTATAACTTAGCTGATTCCTATTTAAGTGGAACTAGACATTATGAGAGTCAGTGATGGGATAGACTAAAATAATTCTGAAAGAGTAATAATCAGGGGCTAGAAGGAAATTGCATACCCTCGAAAGAACTGTTGAAAATTGAAATATATTGCATAACTTTTTTTTGCATAGTGGATGAGATTATTAAAATCAGATTTATTTTTTACAGATTTCAACTCCTCAGAGAAGAGAATCAAAAGGCATGTTTTAAACCTCATGCACACCTGCCTTGGAAAACAGCTTGAAAAGATGTGGTTCTGTGACCTCTTTCAGCACACCACAGGAACTAAACTCAAAGGGTACTTCGGGCTTTAAAGAAGGAGATAGCTTAGCAACTGGTTAAATTTTAAACGCAGATTTCCCTCTTGAAGGGAAAATATGCATCAGAGACATCTCTGTATTTCAAACCCCATGACATGCATAAAACATTTAACCTCTGTAAGCATTTGCTAACACAAAAAGCAATCCTTACCTTTCTCATAAGAATATACCTAAAGTATTCTGTGCCTTTGTTTTCTTCTTTCTCCTCGTCATTCAAATCCTAAGTGATAATTATACATTGGGATAATGAATAAGGGCTGCTGGATCTTCCAGACCGGGAATGTTTATGCTGCACCCAGCAGTTTACAGACTTAAAGACCCCTCGACACAAATTTGTATCACACCTTTAAGTATTTGGATCTCCATTTCAACTGAAAGAATATACAAAAAATCAATCAGAAAAGCATTTCTCACTTTGCTACACAGCAGAAAAGGTTCTAATTATTAATGCAAATAAGTAATTAGAATAAATTATGGCTTCAGGTACCCTTATTTTAGATGCAAAATAAATTGTGAACTGTCAGCTAAGCATAGTTCAACATCAACAAAAATAATCCTATATTCATGTTCTTTTTAAAGGTAGATGAGAACTGCTAAACTCTGTGGATGTTTATTAGTAGACAAATCTGCCAAACCTAGGAATCAGAACTCAAGACATATCCCTTTATTCTCACAACAAATCTTACAGCTCAAATTCAACTTGCTCTAACTACAAATGGAACAGAATGGTAAATACAAGGATCTGCATGATTTAGGCAATTACAAGATCAGTATTTTTTAATTCAGGACACACATTATGTATCCAACAAATAACTTATTAACTCTAGATATCCATTCAGTAGAGCTAAAGGGAAAATCTTTCATAGATAACAGGATCTCTGCACGAAACCTCTCCAAAGCCAGTATACAGTTTTTGCATGAGAAATTATCCTGGTGAGAAAGTTCTCAACAGTAACCTAACCATACAACACCAGCAGAGATATTGGCAAAATCAGTTTTGATTTCTGTGGCAGTTGACACATCTATACAACAGAAGATATTTCCCCTGGTCTCACAATTTTTAAATTTTTCTTTACTTAGATATAAAAGTGGTAACTTCTAAAAATGCATTCCTATGGATATACTTATCTTCTATATAATTTAATCACAAGCTTTAATTGGCCAAGTAGATCTCCAGCATCCCATCTTCTGCTCTGTACACAACTCCATTTCCCAAATTTAGGATCACTGTCTCATAGTCTTTTCACACTGCTTGAATTCCATAGCCAACAACACAGAAACACGAGGGAACAGACATGTCCTTGGAGGCAGTGCAGCAGGTCAGAAGAAAAAAGAAGGGGGTTGTGCTGTGAAGAATGTTTGCACAAGTGGTGGGAAATGGAGGGCCTGGTGTTTTAGGAAGGCGTACAGGGAAGCAAAGAAGGTAATGGTAGTAAAGCCAAGACACAAAATATTTACCTCCAGATCCCTTTTTTCTTTTAATCAAAGCATAACCAATGCATTCAGTCTTTCACGTTGTCTTTGTAAATATTTCTCACCATTTTAGCTTTCCTCCTTACCTGTTTTGCTCATCTAATTTAGGCTTCATAGAAACAATAATTCAACTGAACTAAGCGAAGTCATCAGGGGCTGTTGTCTGGCCGAAAAAAGCAGAAAACCCCAACCCTCCTACTTTAAACAAGCAGACTGAATACAGTAAATGCAAGGTAGGGGGGCAGAATGTTAAATATGGTGGTTTGGGGTTTTTTTAGCAATTTAATAACAGATGGACAAAAGACCAGCAATGAAAAAGCTTTCATGTGGCAAATATTTGTACTTCATAGTAGTAATATGGGATTTATTACACCAGGACTTGGATATCTGGGCTGTCAAACTCCACAGGGAAGTGTTCTTTGTCTAAGATGAAAAGTAGAATAGAAAGCTCAGGAGAAGCTTCACACATCAAAACCAGTAGCCATCCACAGCCCACTGCATCGTGGCTGCACAGTCTACTGTGAGCAGAGCCACACTTTCTGCCACTTATTGCTTCCTAACCAAAAACTTTCACAGATCTCAGGTTACTTAAGCCCAACAGGTCACCATTACTACTATAGATTCTAAAAGTCACAAAGAAAAGTTGAAATCTAAGAACACGGAATCAATTGACTAGTGAAATCTTTATTTTCCCTTCATATCTTATTCAAAGTATTCCAAAAGGAGGGATGAAAAGCCAAATTATAAGTAAATTTAAGTCAGCAGTTCACCAAGGGAATTGACTACCGCTGTTGACTTTGCAGTTGAATTTGTTTCTTCATATTGCTTTGAGAGGCAGTAGCAAATCTATGTAGATTGCTTGCACCCCCTTGAGTAATTTCAAATACAACCTTTAAATGCTTATCTTCAAAGAAGCTTCAGTGCAGCTAACAAGTATTTCTCAATGTTTACATATAATTTGCAAACTAAAATCCCTCTTCATCCCAACATATTTATGTTACTGCAAACAGCACTATTTTTTGAATGGCTTTTGGGAATGGGAATCAAAATGCATATAAAAGAAAATAATAAAGTGAGTGACTACAGAATTTTTTCAGGAAAAACACTTAGAGGCTATTCCAACTATTTTTGCCTAATTTTCCTGATTCTCTTCTGAAGGGTTCAAATGCTACAGAGAGGAGGAAGTTTGTACACAGTTATTTGAAAATGTATCCTTTTATCCTTGATGTAAACAAAACGTATTCTTCATTTTCTGTAAAAAACTGCCTCAAGATTTGTCTGAGAAAGGGTTTTTTTAATTGCAAAATTAAAAGAAATAAACTGAGTTATATCTCTATAGTGATGTTTGAATTTTAATTATGTGCTAGAAATTATATATAACAATACTGTTAACCTTTGACGGCAGCAGATGTTACACAATAAGTTACAGCCTTTCAAATTTGGGTTTTAAGGGTGGTGGTATGTCTTCCGAAGGTATGCTTTTAAAGTGTAGAGAGTTTTCTCTAAGGGTTAATCTAAAATAGTACAAGAAAATAATTTTTTTGAAGGGGTTAAAACTGACAAACTTCTCTGCCAAGCCACTGATAGGCTAAAGTTTCTGTATGTATTCTATGTAAATTATACTCATTTTTTCCTCTTTCTTTTTTTTTCATATTCGAGGGGCCCAGACCAAATGTAGCCTCAGAGGATGAAAACTGTTAGTCTTTTCTTTAACTTTTGTTGCAGAAGACAATTCATACCGTTATTCATATCCATTTCTTGGCAAGCTTTTACCAATTATAATTTAGACTACAGCAGTAGTGAGATTGCTGCGTGTGCTCCTTGACACCCCAAGGATCTCAAACTCCACCATTTCATGGTCATCGCAGTCCAGGCTGCCCTTAAGCTTCCCATTCCCCCCAGCCCCTCCTTGCTGGTGAGAGCAAGGTCAAGCACAGGACCTCTCCCCAGTGGCTCTACCAACTGGAGAAGGAAGTTGTCCTGAACGCTCTCTAGGAACCTCCTCGATTACTTGTGCACTGCTGTGTTGTCCTTCCAGCAGTTATCAGGGCATTGAAGTACCCCATGAGGGCCAGGACTTGTGAACTTCAGGCTACTCCTAAACTGTCTTTAGAGGGCCTCATCTGCCTGGTCTTTCTCAGTGGGTAAACTGCAGCAGAGCACCACTACAATGTCACCTGTCCCTACTTTCCCTTTAATTCTGACCCACAAGTTCTTGGTCAGCTTCTCATCCATCTATGGGCAACGCTCTATGTAATTCACCTGATCACTGACACAGTGGGTAACAGACCCTCCTCATCTCCACCCCCTGTCATTCCTAAAGAGCCTGTATCCTTCCATTCCAATGCTCCTGTCATAGGAGTCATCCCACTGCACAGGATTTCTTTGGACAGTTATTAGTTCCGTTTTGTAGCTGTGATAATCTTGTGTCTAAGATTTACATGGAGATTGCTTTTGCAATTTTACTCACTGAATTAAATTCAGTGCAGCCTGAACACAGGACCCTGGCTCGCTTTTGCTAGGAAATTGGTATGAAGGAATAAGTACCTGAGCTAAAGCAATGTAAGATAAGAAAAGCAGGAAACAAAGTATAATAGTTCAGATGGTGACAAAAAAAGATGCAAGGGGGCAAATACTGACAAGAGACACCATAAAAACTAATCCAAAAAAGCCTCCAAAAGAGGTCAGCAAGATGCAAGGGAGATCAACATTTCCCCACCTGACTTGCTTGAGTTGCTTATTGAGTGTTTTTGTGGGGATTAATCTTCAGTATCTACTGTGTGAACCCGTCAATAAATACCTTTCTTTCAGAGTTCCTCTGTAAGCATTAAAGGACACTGGAACATAAATGACCTATAAATTTCCATGCTGGAAAATCCTGTTTAACCCTTGTAAAAATGAGCAGCCCTTCATTTATGCTGCCACTTTCAATGCTTCTGTTCCTGATGGCACTTCTATTGCTCTTCTCATGCATGTGACTGGGAAACCATGACATTACCTGAGGGCCATTTTTGTGTTATCCTCATCCTTTGAGACGAATCAAACAAAGCTAGCCATCCTGGACAAGGTTCAAATCTTCTGGATATGGGAGGCATTGACCAGAGCATCCAAAACTGCCAAGGAGTTGTTTGTTACTTTCTTGAGTTTTCCAACATATTACTTATACAAAACAGCCATTTAAGGGCTTTCAGGACTCTCAGTCATAGTGGGTTTTCTTATGAGAAGGATCTATTTGGTTTGGTCCAGAAGTCTACCAGCAAACTTGCATTAATAACCTGCCACAAAACAGTGAGCAAAGCAATCGGACAGTGTCTTTTTTTTTGATACATTTTTAGTACTGATTGGGCAGAGCCAATTTTTTATTTCACTTCTTTTTTAAGTACTCCAACTACTGAAGTAGTGGGTTACATAAACAGAAAATCTCGCCTTACCACATTTTTTCAGTAAAGGGCACAATGAGTTCTGTCCCTAGTGGTGAATTTAGTTCTCTAAGCAGAACTACCGACAGGGCCTTTTAGAGGACTCAGACAGAGTTTATGAATCCTAAATCACTATCAGCAGGAGACCAGAGAAGTTCTCATAGTGGTCTCACAAATACTTCTTAAAATAACTGGTCAATAACTAAACTGTTATGACAGAAAATTGAAATTCACTAGTTCTTATAAGTTTCTAACAATGCAAATCTATGGACTCAACTAACCATTTTTTGCAGTATGTTAAAAACGTCCCTGATTTTACGATGTGCCTTTTACTTTGGTGTTTTTTATACCACAGTGGAGCTTATTATGATATATTAGAAAGAAATTCTTTACAGAGAGGGTAATCAACCATTGGAATGGGCTGCCCAGGGAAGTGGTGGATTCTCCATCCCTGGAGGTTTTTAAGATGAGGCTGGACGTGGCACTTAGTTCCATAGTCTAGTAACCACGGTGGTGTTGGATGAAGGGTTGGACTTGATGATCTCAGAGGTCCTTTCCAACCCGTCTGATTCTATAATTCTATGATTCTGTGATAGCAATTGTGCAGCAGTTTAAGGGTTAGGATCACGTAACACAAGGTATCTCACTTTTGTGAGTTTCCACCATAAGCCTAGAGTAATTGTAAAAGAATTAGGGTTAAAACAGACAAAAAGTTCAAAGAAACCTTGCCTGACAGAATTGGTTAAGTACTGCATAAGTCTATAATTCCTAATAGTTGTAGGGTACATGTATATGTATGCTCAAACACTCTCCACTATTGAACAACCTTTTATTTTTATAGTGGTCACAGCAAAAATGAAACTTAAGAAAGCATAAGAAAATGAAAAAAAAAATCCAGTTTTAATTAATTAGTTACTCGCATACTGGCTATGTGGAAAGAAAGCAGTATCCAAACAATAATCATTAATGAAATACAGGAGATAAATTTACTGTAAAGTGAAGTTTTATTCTTTTGAGAATAATAGTAAAAATTCCCATTGTTCTCAATGGGAGCAAAATTTAGCCTACAGCTTATATGACATTCATCAAAATATTCATAAGTTGTAATGTAAGATTTAATAGAAATATCTTTCATATTTCATTAATATGTCAAGGTGAAAACTAATGGACTATAGACATCATGAGTTTAAGAGCAGCTTTTTTGCTCATGTTTGACATTTCTCTCCTTGACCCCTTTACACTTTCTGGGTTATGCAGAACAATCACATTATTTAATTTGCTCCCCCTGCCAAAAAACTCTGGAAATACAACTCAGTGAAAGAAGTGGAAAGACATGTTCCGACTTTTGGGGGACTGAAACAAGCAAATGTCACCGATTTAGAAATATTCCTTGTGGAGGAGCCTTTGCCAGTAGCAATAATTTTACCGTTCATAATGATTGCATCAAGTTGCACATGACAAGCAGCCCTCCACACAGCACTGTGACCTGCAGGAAACCATTCCATTTGTAAAAGGTCAAACATTCTTCGCCTTAAGCTTTTGAAATGAAGCAGAGAAAACAATTTCAGGGTTATTTACTACCCAGTTCTCTGGCAGCTTTTTTCCTAGCTTCCTGTAAAAGATATTTGCTTTTAGTTACAATCCTTTAAGTAAATATGATGCTTGTGGCTACGGAAAAAAAAAAAAAAAAAAAAAAAAAAAAATTTTGCTTGGGTTTTTTTGAGTCATAGAGCTTTTATCTTGTTTCTAAATTCATAAAGTGTGCCTAGCAATGCTTCTTTTTTTTTTTCAGAGTTAATGACTGATGTCCTTTCCATACATTTTAGGTAATCAGATAAGAATTCGGATGATCACAGAATAATGCTAGTAATGTACAAAAAGGTTTCTAATGGTTTTGCTACTGATGTTAGTATGTCCACTCTCCAAATCAAACAAAATTTTTTATTGCCAAGTACCAGTTTTATGCTGCATTTTGAATTCTCATCTTTGCTGCTGACTTTGGGGGAATATTTGGAAAAGAGATATAAACTCCTTTCAGTACTATTTAAACACAAAGGTACATACATGAAAAATATAATGTTTAAATAGACAATTGAATCCAGAAAGAATCCCAACTTAACAGGTAAAATAAGAGTACAAAATCTACCAAGTAAACCCTATCTTGTTAAATGAAAAAAACCCAATGTCTTATTCATATTCCTGTGCATATTATTACAAGACAAAATTATGAGACATCTGTGGTGACCCTAAAGACTAGCAAGCCTTTTCAGTGTCAGAAAACCAGGGCACAACAGACAACTGCTGGCACAAAACTTTGCCAACAGCAAAGGGAGGCATGGAATGACAAGAGGAGTGTATGCCACAATAACAGTAAATTAGCAAGAGATACTGCCAAAGTTTGCACCAATATTGCCCACAATATTCTATATCCCAGAAGTTTCAGTCATTTGCATGGGCGTCCTGTTTCTCCCCTCAAAACCGAAAAACTTCTAGTGTCCGGCAACACTTTGCTTTTCAACAGTTCCCTTTTTCCTACTGTTTCCTTTTGAAAGCACCCTTAAAGCACCATCAGGTTTATGAATCCATAAATCTGCAAGAGAGAATTACGGTGAAATAATAGCCATCTGCTTCTAAACTAAAACTCTATTATAACACTGGGGGCTGATATCTATAAACTTGCTAAAGCCTAAAAATAAAACATTAAAAGGAAGAAAAAAATCTTTCCACAACATGATGTATCTGACATAATTATGATGTTACTAAAAGTCTTCAGTGTAACCATGAGAGAAAAATAAAGAATGAAGAAGTTTGAAATAAGCTGTTTATTTGTTTGTAGTTTGCAGCTATGCTCATGATACTTGAGAATGTGTCTGAAATTAAAGCTCATAACTGTTTCTAACAATTAGTGCAAAACAATTACCTTGGCATTAATGATATACCCTCTAACTAAGGGTGCAAGTTAGTAAGCAAATGGAATGAATGAATAGGTCTTCATATGTACCCTTAAAAGGGTTAATCAGTAAACTTGGGAAGAATCACAGGAGAATAGATTATAGGGCACTCACTGTTCCCCTTTTCTGCTGCCTTGATGCAGTGGTGGTCTATGATAATGTTTCATATTTAATATGCCCTAAAATTTGTATATCTCAGATCTTCTTGGTTCAACATTCATATGTATAATTATTCAATGTCTTCATGCCAGCATTTTCTAATAGAAATCTGTTTCATTTAGGAGTTTCCAATAATTTCTGTTAACAAAGGTATTCAGAGCTTTAAATATTGTCTAGACTAGAGTTTGGCTACCCATCCAAGATAGCCATGAATACCCTGTTGTTTTATTTTGATTTGTTGTAACGTGAATGTGCATAAATGGATTTTCTTCACTGCATAATAAACTTCTCTACCTTACATTATTTTTTTTTATGGTGAAATTGAATGAATTATCCCTTTTGCCTGAGCTCACCTTGGGCTCAGAGGTTTAATTAATTCTACCTCAAAAGGATCAGGCATTTAAGAGAATAGATACTGACAGGACACTGAAATTTGACTCTACAGGAATTAGTGTTGTACAGAATATTCTTCTGAATTCTTTTCATTATCAGTTCATTTCATCATTGTTTCATGACTACTAAGATTCTTTTCTAATATTATCCTAATTCATGATCTAGCAGTCTGAATTCTCTTCATATCACAAAGGTCTGTGTGACTTTAAGTGCTGATATTGAAACATCTGACTAGAGCTAATGTAGACATTAGGTTGTTGATTGTGAGATGATTTGTTCAGGATTGCCTAAAAAATTGTAATTCAGTGGAATTCTCTCTTTCTCATACTGACAATTCGATGCTGTCATGTTGCCATTTTAGTCCCATAGAAAAGTAAAGCTCTAACTACTCAGTTTTAACATCAAACTATTTATTTTAATTTTAACAACTTTTGGGATTCTTATTGCTCTTAATTTATGGTATCATATAGACTACATCTAGATTTACTAACTCAAATAGCCTCAGAAAATTCTCTTTGAGATTTTCCAATAGCACCACACAAACATTGAATTCAAACAAGATGATTCCTATTATGGGAGAGTATGGGAACTCCACATGCAAAATAACAGAAGTACATTCTCATAGAATTGTAGAACGGTTTGTGTTGGAAAGGAACTTTAAAGGTCACCTAGTCCAACCCTTCTGCAATGAGCAGGGATGCCTTCTACTAGATCAAGTTGCTCAGAGCTCCGTCCAGCCTGACCTTTAATGTTTCTGGAGGTGGGGCATCCACCATCTCTCTGGGAAACCCATTCCAGTGTCTCACCATCCTAACTGTAAAACACATATTCTTTTTATCTAGTCTAAATCTACCCTCTTCTAGTTTAAAACCATTACCCCTTGTCCTATCACTAGAGTCCATACTAAAAAGTTTATCTCCATCTGTCTTATAAGCCTCCTGTAAGTACTGAAAGGCCAGTGGGAGGCCTTCACGAAACCTTCTCTTCTCCAGGCTGTACAACCCCTACTCTCTCAACCTTTCTTCATAGGAGCGATGTTCCAGCCCTCTGACCATTTGTGGCTCTCCTCTGCACCCACTCTAACTGGTCCATGTCTTCTGCTGGCGACCTCAGAGCAGGTCACAGTACTCTGGGTGGAGGTTCATGAGGGTGAAGTAGAGGGGGAAACCTGCTAGTCATGCTTCTTGTTATACAGCCTAGGATATGGCTGATTTTTCGGACTGCAAGCACACACCACCACCTCACATCCAGCTTTTTGTCCACAGGCACCCTGAAGTCCTTCTCCACAAGGCTGCTCTAAATCTCTTATTCCCCAGCATGTGCTGCACCTTGCACTTGGCCTTGTTGAATCTCTTGATATTCCCATAGGGCCAATTCTCAAGTTTGCCCAGGTCCCTCTGGATGGCATCCCATCTTTCAGGTGTCAGCTGCACCACTCAATTTGGTGTCATCTGCGTATTTGCTGAGTGGTTGATCCCACTGTCTATGTCACTGATGAAGACATTAAACAGTACTGGCCCCACAGTACTGAGGGACACCACTTGTCACTGAATTCAGGAGAAGTCAGACAGAAACTTTATTACCTATGATTGTAACGAGAGAGCCTTACAAGTGACTGCAGAGATGCAGGCTGTGTAGTGTTTCAGAAAAAAAAATAAAATTTCAGTGTTAACAAATCCAGGTATCCATCCCTGGGACAGACTTCTTAACCACCTTGTTTACTTCCACAAATTTAAGGAATCAAACAGTAATAATATGGAGAGATGGTTCTTAGTAGCCTACAGGATTGGTACACTCACTGTCAGCTTAGAAACAATCACTGACTGTTAGTTTTTAGTTAAAAGGAGTGATTTTTTTAGTTAGGATAAACTTAGACATACCTTTCAAATCTTGAATACTAATAATTTTACCACCACACTATCCTTGATGATAGTTATTTTATAATAAGGAAATGAGAAGGAAAAAGGAAAAATAATAAAGTCCTCTCATCATCCGTTCCCTAAATCCAAGACATCTATGTAGAAATAAGCAATAGATATTTGATTTAAAAGACCAATAAACAACATTTTTCAAGAGTTAGATTTAGAATTTGAGGATTGCAGTGAAATGTAATCCGGTAGAGGCAGGACACCTTTTTCTAGACCTGAATATATGCCTTAGCACTAATGTACTCTAATTCACTCTACAGATTTGCTTACTCATGCTTTCCATATGTATTTTTCTTTGTCTTTTTTGCTCTTCTCCTGTCTTGTCTTTTCACAGTAAGTAGCAACTGATTCATTTGTAACACTCTCTTTTGGATTAGCCTCTTTGTGTTTAATTGATTTTCTGACTTTTTAAAGGGATGTTTTTCAAGACTTCTTTTTTTTCTCTTGCCTGAATCCCTCCTAACCTTTCTGAGTAAAATAACAACTCTGAACTTCTGAATTTTCTTAGGCTCAAATATCACCTTCAAAACCTCTCAACTTTTACTGCTGTCTTTGCAAACTTATTGTATTTTTCTTTCATAGACAGCGTCCACATATAAAGCAATATATCATTTTGTTGTGTCATCTTGCAGTAGCTAGTGGTATTCTCTTTTTTCTTCCAAACAAAACTCATATAACATTTCCAGTAAAACTGAAAGATTACATTGCTTTCTATCACTTGTTAATGCAAATGAAGAGCATCAAATTCTCAAAGAAAAGTGTTATTTGTCAAGATGACCTAGTAGAAGGTAATATAATCTAAGGTTTGTTACAATATTTCTTTCCAGGGTAAGGGCTCCTGCAAACCTTCTTAATATTCTGTATAGATTAAAATAAGGAAATAAGTGAAGTTATTGTGTCATTGTTTGGAGTTTTGGGCATCATATCATGTTGCTTCATTCATGCTGAATAAATCAGCCCAGATAGAAGACTCCTACTCCGTATTGTATGTGTGTAATTCTCAGGTATTGTTTTCTACATCATGTTCTTTTGTACCATAAATATATATACATACATAGTGAGGATTGGTTTTAACTAGCAGCACAGTAAAAGTGCTTCAGTACTTGTCCCTACAACATCATTATGAGAAGATAAAGGGTTTATTTATCATGAACATTTTTAACAATTGTTATTGTATGAATGCCCTTAAGATCCTGATGTCCACATTACTTGTTGCAAGGGATTTGTCTTACATATTTTCCGAGTAGATTAGTACAATTTGGGTAAACAAGCTAAAATCTATAATTCATTGGAAAGTGACAAAAGATTCTGTCAGTGTCCTTTAAGCACCTTTTGCGAATACAGCAGAAAAGTAATCCTCCTCCTCATAATTGTCCAGTGAGAGCAAAATAGACCTGTGCCTTAATGTGGGGAAAATGAATCCTCAAGTCACAAAATTCAAATCCTAATAGCAAATACAGAAAAATCAGTATTACATATCAACCTCAAATGATCTAACCAAATACAAAACAAATAATCACACAGCAAGAAAGACTGAACTGGTAAATCTGAGCTACTAATTTTGTCCATAAAAAGTGGATGAATTAGTAATTATTAAAAAAAAAAGTAACATATCATTCTAAATCAGAATTATTTTGTCTTTATCTTTTGTTTGATCTTTTTTCAATGCCTTCTATGTAGTTTAAAATAATAAAATTGTTAGAAGATCTGGCACAAAGAACACAGGTTTTCCCCCCATTGCTTACTGGTGTTACCTTTCAAGATCATTGAAAGTTGCCAAAAATACTTTATGTGAAAAAGTGTGATCTAATCCTTTTTCCTTGCTATAGGACTGGTCCTAACATTCCGGCAAATCAGGTTTATTATTCTGCTTCACTGCTTAATGTGGCCTCAGATTAATCCACAAAGTGTCAATAAATCATAAACTCTTTTATTCATGCTCAAAGTGCATTCAATCAATTTTACCCACTACTGAGCTTCTGGTATTATCAAACATCTGATCTATCTTTGTGCATTTACTAAATAATTTAGGAATGTGATATTGACTGATTATACATTATTTTGAAGCACATGAAATCTATAGTTATATTAAAATTTCTCAAGCTGACAAAAACTTGTTCATTTTTTGTTGGGAAGATATGAATAGCATGTTTCTTAACAGAGAACAAATGGTAGCTTTTACATAAAAAAAGGTCTACTTATACAAAAAGCCCTTGTTAACATGTTTCGGTGTTATACCAAGATTTTAATCTACACGTCATTTTCCTACTCTAAGATTTCAGACTAGCCTGTAGTATTCAGACAAAGGAGGCAGAAAAGCCTTATGAAGCCTTACTGCTTTTATTCTTTCATTTAAAAGATGGCAGAGTAATAAGAAAGGTGTAAAATGGGCAGATAGAAAAGATAATGAGCATGAGATTTGGCTGAGGTGCACTGTAATAGTCCAAAGGAAGAGGATGTCCCTACACCTACTGAGTCTATCTATTCTGTATGTCTTTCATACAGCCTTTTGTGTTGGTCATAAAACAGGAAATTTCAATAAAATGTGATTTTTAATTTTTTCTCATCCTACAAGGAACACAACTGTTCAGTGGTATTGATAGGGGATATTTTTATTAATGTGAACACACAAGAGAAAAAGAGGTTGACAAAATGGTCGTATCACTTATGATGGAAGGTGCTGAACATTGTTCTTGCAGGACTTCATAACATCAGATAGTATTTTGTACAAACTGTAGACTGATGACGAGTGTAGCTAACTTATAAAGTACTACCATAGTTGAGTGTGAACAGAGTGAAGGTCAGCATCATAAAAGTCTGGGTGTTGTCTTACCTCTTATCTCAATTCTTCATTTGCTTTAAAGAATTAAATAATATCTGATCTTGTCCACCAGAAAAATGGGTGTAGGTACTTACCCTCAGGCCATGGATCTTGACGGAAAAAACAATCTGAGGTATGCTAGAGGGGAGCAGAACACTCTCTGTTTAATGCTCCCTATTTGCTGAAAATGGCAGCTCCATATTTTGTATCACAGTTTTTAGGGTGGACCCCTAAAGAGATTTTTTTTCTTACCGATTCTACAGTTCTTCCAAGCTTATATCCAGACACCCAGCAAATAGTTGGAAAATTAACACTGTGCCTTGAGGCAGGACAGCCCACCATAAATCCTGTCTTGAACATTCAAACTGCTAGCATAATGAGTTTGAAATGCATTCGAAATTATAAATTTGAAATTGAATTTTAAATTAGATTTATGGTGCCTATACAAACCTAATTCTGACTCCACAGTCACGTCTGTAGTTATCTGTGTTCTGTGCTACTTTTGAATTCATTGATAAGTTGAAGAAAGTTTAGTGGGACTGGCAAACCTAACAGCCTTAAAGAAGAGGCAGAGGAAGTTAAATTTCAAGGTATTATGAAATCTTGATAGAGATTTTGATAGGCACAGCAAGAAGGAAGAGGTGTCAATTTCCTTTGGAGTAAGGAAAATGTAATATACTTACAACTCAGAAAAGTCAGAAACAATGTTGATAAAAAATTGAGACAGACAAAAATCATAGAAGAAATATGGGAAACGTTTCTCATAGAAACAGATTATGTTTTCCTTTTCCCAACACAGGATTAATAGCTGAATGCTTTAATGAGGTTTTATTTTACTAAGGCTTCATTACATTTTCAAGACCTGCTACTACAGAACGTTTATTAGCACATTATGAGGTGTTATAAATAATTGAAACTAAGCTGCCTTTGTCAGTTGAATAAGTGCTTGCAATTCATAATTATTACATTTTTTGCCCTCAGTAGTCTGTAAAATTCAAGAGTTTTCATTAAACGTGGAACTTCCTACACCAGTGCAGACACTCCCTCACTGAGCTGGCACTCCTGGCCTTGTCAGCTTGGGACAGGTGGGCGGTAACTTGCAAGAAGGAAAATGCTGTTTGCCTGGATTCTCCTCTGTACTTGTGTCACAGTGACAGAATAACTCAGAGAGAGGTTATCTGGTGCAGCTTAACATTTGAGCAATGCAGTTCGCTGGGCAAAGTAGCATTCATTTTGGAAATCCTGAATACAGGAAGGAAAACTGAAGGAATGCCCTCCCCTTAGGAGGGGCTGCGCCTCAGTAAGTTTTGATCGCTGCAAGTGACACAAAAATTATCTGAGGACTTTGAAAATAATAAAAATACTATCCCAGATGTTCTCGCTTATGACATAATCTCATCCCACACTAATTATTAGATGGCATAAGTTTTTTGTATTTTGATGTTCAGCATACCATCTTTACTAGAAAGGCAGTAACTGGTGTGTCATCCTGATTGATTCAGCCATTTCTTAATTTAGTTCAGAGAGTCAATCAATATTTTTTATAATGTGGTATGTGTTTTAATAAGCAAAGAATTGCCTTATGAATTGCTTCTTAGGCACTGAATATAAAGCCACCATATCATTTATTATTCCACTTTGATAAACCACTGTGCTTGAATTGGTCATTGATTAAGCAGAGCTCTGGTCTCAGATTACAATAAAAATTTAGTTGTTAGTCCTTTAAAACAGTAGCCACAAAAATCTAAGCAGTTCTTTCATTCCTGTAAATTCCAGGAACTGTATATGATTTGGTATCCAAGACAAACAAAATCATGATGATATTTTCTAATTATTTAAGTAAGTATATTTCTTTTGTTGTATATGGTGTGGAAACATGAATGATATTAGAGAACCACTTATCAGGTAAGAGTTCTATATTGTCAAGTGTTACACCTGGAAAAGTCACCCAAAATTTGTAGTTTTCATAATGAAAATGTACTCTAACTCCTGCTAGAATGTTCCATAGGCATACACACCTAAGTGTTTCCCATACTTGAAAACGTACGTACAGTGTATGTGTAAAAGATGAAAATCTTCTGCAGACACCAGCATATGTAAATTATTTTGTTATTGTTGTTAAATATAACTATGCTTTTATTTTCAACTGCATTTACTGAAGATTTTAATCAATTTATTAAAATACATTAATTCTCATGAGAATTTAACTTCCTACAAATTTTTATTTACAAAAAATGGAACAGTAGCTTCTGATTGGTGTGTAACCTGAAAAGCTCACTGATGCTGAAAGGTAGTTTGGAGTAGTACATCCCATTTTAGATTAAGGTAGAAACCTTTTCTTTATACATCTTTAATAGTGAGGTATTTACATGAAAACAAGCTCTATCTTTCAATTCTTGCAAATTCAACTGTTTCTGATGCTTTTTCTCTAATCCATATCATGATGTGCCTCCAGTGTCAAAATTTGTTGCTGTGAAAACAATTGTCATATCAAAAAACAAGATTATTACCTCAGGTGAGGAGTAATCAGGAGGAGTAGATAAACTCTTCTGGCTATGAGATACCATCAGATGGGTAGAGGAAATATTTAAAAAAACAAAGCTTTTATATGTTTTTAAGATGATAAGATTTAATTGAAGATCCATCGATCTGTTTGTCTTCCCCTGGAAAAGATTATTGTCTTCAGGTGTTGCATACATAACGTGTAAAAACCCCCAGAAGGAAGGTAGCTTGAGCAAAAACATTTTAAAAGTGATGGACAGAGGAAATAATACTTTCTGCCAAAAAGCACAGGATGAGGAAATTTTTATACAATGTAAATCAAATACTGTTCTTACCGGAGTGGTACATGTACTTGACCTTCAGTACACACTTCTGTGTATCTGCAAGCTAGATCAGGCAAAGGACAACTGCAGTGGCCAATTACTAACACTCGCTAAAGAATCCTGGATCAATGAAAATTCTAAATACACAGAAATATATTCTATTCTGCAAGGAATGCCATAATTTTGTTATGTTGCCTATTACATGAGAGAAATTAAATTTTTATTCCCTACTTAGAGTGATGAAATTTCACTATTCAAGAACTATTTATGTCTGTCTGTGTAATCACTCTCAGATACTCGAGATCCCAGAGCATCTTAACTGCTTACAGTGTTTGTTTCTCTCAATGCTACATTGGGAATCTTTCAAATTGCCAGCTAAAGTAATTAGTTGTGACAGGTCTAAAAATGATCCAGTAATAAATCCTGAAGAAGAGCTGGGAACAGAGGAATTATGCTGAGTTTGGGAAGGGTGGGGTGGGAGGAAAGTGGTTTAGAGGGGTTTTGTCTTTGTTTCTCACCATCCCACTTCATTTTAATTTTTTTTAACTGGCAGTAGATTTAATTCATTTTCCACAAGTCTATATTTCACATGAGAGTAACTGGTAAGGGAGCTAGTTGAAGTCAACCTAACATGTTCAGGTAGTTGTCCTGAAAAAATAGATATTGCTGACACACCTTGGATGACTAGGATATTGCATGACTCTTCCATTGGGTCTTGTCACAGACTACTGTACCTGTTAGATTTTTCTCACCTCTGACTCATTTGGAGAGTAAAAGAGAGGTCAAACAGTGACTGCATATTGCCATCTCTGAAACCATTTGACTTCTCTGACACAGAGAGGGGAAGAAGGTGAGAGGGAGAAAGGGCAAGTGCAAGAGAAGAAGAAATAAAGAAAGGAGTTGGCTGTGCATCCCTTTTCTGTGCAAACTGCGAGTGGGATCCTCTTTCCTAAACTTCAACACCTGGTGTCATTCAAGGCCACTTCATTACTCCTGTGTTACTGCATCTGGCCTCTGACCACTGCTCCAGAAAGGGATATTTGCCTCATTTCTGCCACTCTTGTTTGGCTATCCTGAACACACACACACACACACATATATATGTATATATATGTATAATCTCAAACAGGCCTGAGCACATATATTTATTCAAGTAAATCATGACCCTACTCTTTATTGAATCTAATGGAAGTGTAGGCACCTAGAACAAATTTATGTATCTTAACTTTCAACTCAATCCCACTCCCACGTTTTTCTATATTAGCCTCAAACTGAATTCTGCTTTCATAAATCTACTTGTAGCTTTCTGGACAGTGGCCAGATTCAGTCTAGAAGCTGCTTAGCTGTATTACCAGGGCACTATATCTCCTCAATTCCAGCTGGGGAAATGGATTGTTTCCCTACTGTTGCTCTCATTCTTTTCTTCCTTTTTTGCTGGATGGGTATAGAAATTGCTGCCTTGGCTTAGGGTCAGGAAAGCACAGCAAATTAGATTTACACATCCAGACATCTCACTATGTCGACAGAATAAAAGTGTGGCTTGCTGGTCTTATCAGTATACATATGCTGACATTTTGATCAAAATCAAAATAGAAATGTTTTGATTCTGACACGGAGATGGAATGGAACAAAAACCTGGGCCTCCCTTATTAAACTTTCAGAATTAAACAATTCTTCATTGCTCTTGCTGTTTTGAGCAGCCTGTCATTTTTCTGAAGACATTTTTGCCAAAACCAATAAGAACCAAGCAGTGGAAATAATCTCTCGGAATATACACTGAAATTGTGCTTTTGTAATTCTAAGATGAGACTTGGAACAATTTATTTTTAACAAGATAATTTAACAGAACAGTTATTCATTAATTTAAAAACAAAATGCTTCATCTCCTAATAAATTATATGCTCTGTATCTTTTGAAGAAAGAATAAGGACCATAAAAAGATTACATCTATGATTGACAGGAAAATTAATATGTTTATAAAAAAATAAAGCATGCCATGATAGGACAGGTGCCCTTATTCTTTTGTTACTCATTGGTTTGGCTTCTGTTTTGTATTAAAAGTTATGTCTGTCTACCTTTGCTGAGAAAAAAAAAAAAAAAGGACTTTCCCCCCACACTTTTTTTATTGCTGGCACCTCACATTTAGAAAGGATTTAGTTAAATCCTATTTCTTCTAGTACCTATATCATCAGTAGAATTGTACCTAAATTGTAATTTATGAGGCCTTTCATTTGCACACGAGAAACAAGAGTGTAACTTAGGACATGATGAAACCAATAGTATAAGAAAACAGTATTCTCTAACTGCAGGAGAAGGTGTAATTTGTCTTCAGATTTTTTGTGGTGGAGCTATATCACAAGAAAGATTGAGACTATAAAGCTTTTGTTATCGCTGGTTGCTTTTTCTAAGCTTGCTAATAGTGGGAAATAAGCATTTTGTGTGAATTTAAACTTACCACACCACGACTTTTACAATCAGTCTTCTGAAGCCATCTGAAACACTATTACTTGATGTTATCTTGCATGTCCATTCAAAAATTAGTTCAATATCAGTTATGTTTGCAACCTCTTCAGTTTCCTACTACTGCCCCGTCACTGGCTCTGCTAAGTTCAGTTAAGGACAACAAATGGACTTGTCCAACATGTTTCAAATTATTCACATTATTCCAGAACTTTCTTTATTTCGCTTTAAGCAGTTTGAGATGGAGGCTGTCATCTGCTGAGGCAATACTGCCACAAAAGTTTGAATGAACTAAGATTGTAAAAAAAAAGCATATTTATAAGTAATCCTAAAGTTACAGTCACACTCACCATCACTTTCCTCAAGGTACACAAAGAGTGTGGGAGGTCAGATGTAAAGACTACGTTGGCAGCTGCAGGGCAGAACTGATGAGCTCTGCTGTCCTGTGCTATGTAGCTGTCCTGAAGCAGCTGATGAGCCAGAACTTTTGTTTCCTGAGGGTGTAAAGAATGTGGATGTAGTTCAGAGCCTGTGCTTGGTCTCATGCTGGTGCAGCCGCATTCCTACCAGTGCTGTTTAAAACTAAAGTAGGCATGTCCATATAAACATACACGTATAAAAGTGTATAAGCAACCAAAAAGCATGTGGCGATTTACAAGATATAAGTAATATAGTCTTATAAGTAATATAGTCTTATTAAGTATAGTCTTATAGTCTTATTATTTAAATGTCTGTTAATAATAACATTCTTGTCCATTTCCCATCACAGTCCCTGTTTTCAGCAACTTGTTTGACATACGGTCACTGTTGTTGTGATGATGTTGTTTGGAAAGCAATTAACCTGCAGACCATTCACTATTTGTGAAGATAGCTGTAAAGGCACTGGCACACAAATTTCACTGAAAAATATTTGTGCCTGTTCTTTGTTAATTTGTACTATTCTTTAAGAAACAGACCAATCAACAAAATCTCTAAGTTACTGCGAAAAAGATTTTGGAATTGAACTATGCTTGTGTTTGAAAATTTTAAAATCTACAATAGTATAATTCTCAATCCTGACCATGTCCTATGATCTCAGTACTTTAGGGATGACTGTGAATACACATTGTATTGCTTCATGATGAGGTGACTGTGAAGAAACAAGAGGGGAGCAGAGAGAAATTGTCATTTGTTCTTTTCTTGCACATTTGCATTTTTCTATGCTGTAATATCAGATATATCTCCCAAGAGAGACATTTTAATTTGTTTGGCTTTACACATGAGTTGTGCATTTAAGTCCAAGAGTAGAATGAGACCCTAATTGTCAGTTTCAGATCTCTACTTTCATTCTTACTTTTTATATTATCTTAGAATCCATCACACTAAATCTAATACTTGCGTAAAACTTATGCCAGTATATTCATTCCACTCTCATAACCATTGAGCCTTTGCTCTTGATGTTTTATGTTCAATTAAGTCTGTTATTAAATGTGACCTTCTAGATTTATTTGGAGGCTCTTTTCCTGCTTTTAGTAACTGTATTCTGTTCCTTGCTTCCCAAAGAAATTGAATGCCTTCATTGCCATTCTTTTGCTAGCAGACAAGTTAGAATATTTTAGCAACTCCTATAACCATTCCTGATATTTACAAAAATGCATCAGTTTTACCAAATAAATCATTATTACTGTCTCAGCAGTTGTGTTGTCCTACAAAAAGAACAAGCTCTTCTTCAAGCTTTCTAACATTTTTCCTTTCCAATAGTTTACCTTAAACTATAGTTTGCAAGTACCATTTTGGCTTTTTGATTTAAATCATTGCATTAAGTCAAAATATTATTTACAACCTAGAAGTCATCCACCTCTGAGCTGTTATATTCTAATTTGAAATATAGTTTAGGGGTTCCTTCATTCATAACAAATAAATAAAATAAAATAAAATAAAATAAAATAAAATTAAATTAAATTAAATTAAATTAAATTAAATTAAATTAAATTAAATTAAATTAAAAAAATAANAATAAAATAAAATAAATGAAGGCAAAACTTGCAATCATATTACAAGACCAGAGACAGTGAGAAAATTCCACTCTGCTTAACTACTGTACAACAATGTGTAAATAATAAATATTTTGGAAGTAACAGTGAAGATATGATTCATATAAAACAAGTATAAGGAAAATCAGGTTGCATAACATATATGTTACATAATTAAAGATCATATAAAGGAATAGTACAAGTAGTCATGACTAAAATTTTAAGGACTGAAAACAATGTCTTTCAATTTAAAAGACAGATAAAAAATTATAAGGAAAACTTTAGGAATATATTGAAAGTAAGAGCACGAGGACAGATGTGTAACAAAGAAAATAGTGAAGGATACAGAGGAGAACATTCTTTTTTTTTTTAATCTTTCTAGGAAAAGTGAACTGTGACCAGATTCACTAAGTTAATTAAAAATTTGAGTAGAAATTTAGGTCAAAATACAGAAAGAAGAGTTTAAAGAATCTTGAGGCATGCAAGTTCAGAGAGCCTTATTATTGTGTCTGATAAACTAAAGTTTCTCTTTAAAATTTCTCTAAGAACAGACAAGGTATCCCTGGGCTGAAAAAAAATTAGAATCTAAAAGGATAAAAAAGATATCTTGAGGAATTCTGAATAAATCAGTGTACTTCAAGTACCTTGAAATATTCTTAAACCAATGAGAAAACACTTGCAGAAAACTAAATTCTAACGAGGTGACAAAAAAGAAAATGTAATTTTTTCTAGATCATGACAAATGAGTCTAAATTCATTCTTTGACATGAAGGGAAGAGGAAATAGATGTTATGTAGAGAGAAACAGAAGTATTTGAATGATTTTGGCACTATCCTACATGACATCACAGTAGAAAGGTACTGAAATTTTCACTGGAAATTTTGAAAACAAATTGAACAGATTTTTGCTGGGGTTATCTCAGGAAAGTGAATCTATCTCATTGCAGAAGCTGGACCGGCTGATTTCTGAGGGCTTGATGAGTCCTGCAGTTCTTGGTTTGTATCCTAGAATCGGACACTCTTCACATTGCACTGTGTGAAAAAGGAATAATAGTGGGATTTTGGCAATAAGTATGATTGCTTTTGCACATTCGTGGGAAGACCACATTGAGTAAGGCCACTTTCTCCCCATATTTCTGGAATCTACAGGCTACTGGCTGCAGTTTGAAGAGGTGGCAATGACATATATGAACATGCTCACAAATAAGCTTGTAACCTGCTCGCCAGCTTGTCAAAGTAGAATTGAATTCAGTGCACGTTAAGTATTGAATTTAGGGCAGTTTTGCAGGTAGTGTTGAATATTACGTTGCCAGGGCAATTTTTTTTCACAGTATCTAACACATAACAGCTAATATAAACCTGATTTATCCACTACATTGAACATAAATGAAGCTGGCTTTAATAAAAGTCATATATTTAGGTACACAGTGGATGTATCAAAAAAAGAAAAAAAAAAAGCCTGACAAGCACAACATTCACAAATGTTCACAAATTACTCACAATGATCATTTCTACATCTTTTTTTTCATGGAAGTGAGTTTTTTTCTTTGACATTTTGTCTAAGGTTGCAAGCATATGGATATACCATTATTCTAAAATCAGACCCATAGAAAAAAAATGCACCATAAAATACAGATTTAGATGATACAGTGAGGTAATCAAACAAATGAATAGAGAAGCAAGGTGAGTAAAGCAGGAAACATTATAAAACTCAGAACTTTCAAATGCAAGTGTATTGAATGAAAATTGTTCCGTGTGCCTTGTTTGGCTCCACTTACAGTAACAATTTATGTACAGTGCTTGAGCAAGCTCTTATTAATTTTGCTCTGATAAAGACATCAGAATCTTATATCTACACTGGAAAAGCTCAAAGACACGTGAGTTATTCTAGATGCTTTGAGTCTTCAGCTTTGGATATCTGATGAAGAAGGCAATGATATCCAGACATGAATTAATTGAAGTATTGATTAAGGAAGTAGCTAGTCTAACAATGTGTAATACCTTTAAGAAAAGTTTTTCCTATCTTTACAAGCGTACTGAATTAGGTATTAAGTTTAATACATTCCAAAACAAGAATGAAAAAAAAATTATTTTATTGATCCGTATAGCATCTAAATTTTCAGAAGGTAGGGGTCTTTCTTTAATGTTTCTGGTTCACAAAAGAAAAATTTAGTTGGTTTCGCTATAATTTAAAGGCTGTTTGCCTAGTTTTGTATAAAACATATTTTACAAGAATCTCATCCCTCTCTGCTTTGTTTTAATAAAATTTAATAAAATTTATGATCTACAATATTACTGAGACAAATTCAGACATCTTGCTCATACCCTAGGTTAATCTACATTGAGAAACAAGTTTTATAGCTGATAAGAACATGGATTTTGAATCACACTTTTGCTTATGTATGATTATGAAAGCAAAATAATGCCACACATGTGGGGCAGTCACAGTAACAGAGCCCCTATCACAATTTCGGCATTAGAACAGAATTTTTTTCTGATTAAAATGAGCCAGCATTTGATCTTTATCTCAAGGGCACACAGAGAAATAAAAACTCTCCTTCAACCCCCAAATTATTACTTCGTGTTTGTTTTCTTCTCTTTGTTTCAAGCAGCTAACACTAGCTGGGAAACAATTTATAGTATAATTTTCTCTTTTTAATTATTCAAACAGTCTGAAGCTTCCAATTTTCCAGCCAAATTCTTAGTCTCTGCATGAGGTAAATTTTATTTGCAAACATACAGCAAGTAAAGTAAATCTTTAGCCCTTCTTAATTATCTTATGAGGGCAATCTTTCAAAAAGGCAATAGCCTGCATAGTAGAAGGCCAAAAATTGTAAAGTGTAATTTGTTGGAGAAAATGTAACCCAGGAGAACTTTGCACAAATTTTTTCCAGATATAATTGGTTTGAATAGGCTGAGTTGTTATTATAAAGGGTGTACTGGTTTTCTTTTTTCCTTTTTTTGTTTGTTTGTTCATTTGGTTGGTTGGTTGGTTTTTGCTGTGCTCTACTGATCTTTTCTTGCTCTTATTGAAACAAATGGGTTTGTCATTTAGCAGACGTGGACTGATATTTAAGTAGATGAGTGTTTTTTTCATAAATGCACATTTTAATTAGTGTGCATTAATTCTTCATGTAATGTTAGAGTTTACAGTGTGGATGTTTTCCCTTTTTTTATCATGAAAATCTATTCAAATTCTGTCTATTCCCTTCAGTCACCCACAAAATCTATTGTATTTTCAACTTATTGTAACATGGTAAATGCAGGAGTTTCCCTTAAATGAACAGAAGGATTCATAGGGATTTCAGTAAAAGGAAGAGAGCTATTCACAAAATACATTATTTGGAAAAGAGGAAAAGAGTTCAACTGATGCATTGTCAAGTCAGATCCTGTTCAGCATCTGAACAGGTGGAGATGAGCAAAATCAGAAATATGGTTCTGAGGATTCTAGTAAATCATGAATGGCTCAGAATATTTTCCTTAAAGTATAAAAAAGTCTCAAGAAAAGAATGAAATCGGCTGTCCTGAAGTCTGGACTGAACAAAGAGCTGGACTGTACATTCTGCTTGATATCAGTCTCAACCATGTTAATAAAGTTACAGTACACTTTGTTTGAGTTGTAATAACCTCTGTCTTTCATCATGCATTGCCAGGTACATGTGGTTTTTGCTGTCTGAACCACTGTCTTTTAGATAGGGTTGTATTTCTAAAACTTCTGTGATGACCAGGAGTAAAGTTATTAGGTATTTTACCTTTCACTTTGTACCTTACTTTCTCAACTGCATGATAAATCCTGAGCAAAATTTTTGCAAACTAAGGTTTTCAGGTTAATCAAGTTTTTGTATTACTATATTAGTCATGTAACTACTTCCTATAGCTCCAAAATATGTTACGTTAAACACTCCTGAAGCTGAGGTGTGTGTGTAACCTGAAGTTTTCTTCTCCTAGAAATAAGTGACTACTACAACAGAGATGTGTTCTAGCTTTGAAAAACCATGGATATTTACAATTACAACAAGTCTTCTTTTATTCAGATTTTTGAACTGCAGGTATGGGAGTTGTGATAGCAAGGTACAGCATAGTAATAGCCAGCATCAGCTGTGCACTTTGCACATACATATGGCTGACTGAGTAAGAATGTACCGATACAAACAGCTTAAGAAGACAAACTATTTAAACTGGCAAAACACATGGGGAAATATCCTCTGAAAATAAGATAGGAGAAGGCAGTGTCAAAAGTTTAATCCGAATTTATATATTTGTCTTCCCTTGTGGCATGTGCTCATAATTATTAAAGAAATTCTTCTGAAATCTGCCCCAAGAAAACCTTTCCTACATCTTTCCTTTCTCCTTTTTCAGTTAACTTTTGTTCCTAAGAAAAATTTTGTTCCTGAAAATCCAGTTCAGCTTGAGTTAAAAGGATCTGGTTAAGCTCTAATTCTCAGAGGTCTCAAAGATTTCTGAATTAAGTGGACAGTTCTTGAAATGACTGCAAAAGGTCAGTGGAATAAATTTGTAATGCTTGAATATCTTAAAGCCTTGGCTCTGACCCAACATTCTTTACTTGCTTTATATTTTGTCTGGCCTAATCTATTTCTCATATGATTTATTAATGGAGTTTATTATACAGGAGTTGTGCTAACACAGCTTTATTGTTGCCAGTGTCAGTGGAGTATTTCTACAAGGCACAGCACTGCTGATAACTATAGCTCTCCTCCCTCAGTACTGCTGCAAACTTCGTGTATTCTTATCCTCAAGGTGCCTCCGTGTCATGGGTTTACCAGGCCCTCCCTGGGGGTAAATGGTTAATTCCAGGTAGATTTCCAGACAAAAAGCCAAACAAAAGTTTCAGTAACAGCTCTGTGAATAACATATTTAAGAAAATGGAAGAAAAGCCTGTTGGGTGGAAGAAATTCTAAACTGGAGAAGAGCAGAGGAGAACAAGAGACAGCAATGTAGCCTCCAAGGTCAGTGTAGCAGGAGCGGGGAGGAGAGGCCCGAGGGGGGGACCCCTCTCCCCCTCCAGCAGGGGAAAAGACTTAAAAAATAAAACCCCTGCTACCTGTGGAAGATTACTGGAGACAGAAGACCCTCCTGCAGCTCATGAAGTAGCCTGTGCCAGAGCAGAAAAGTGCATGGTGAAGCTGTAGCTCAGTGGGAGGCCTAAGATGAAACAGAGTCTTGCTGGAGACCTGTGACCCTTGGAGAGAGAAACCTACGCTGGAGCAAGTGTCCAGGGTAGGGCTTGTGATCCCAGTGAGGGATTTATGCTGGTGTAATTCANGACCCTGGTGCAGCAAGTTGTCCCCTTGCAGTCCATGGAGGACCTCACAGGGCCCGAGTACCCCCCAGCCTCCGGTCCTGGCCCGGCAGGGAGGAGCAGGGACAGTCCTGAGGTCGACGTGCAGCTGAGAGAGAGAGAGAGAGAGAGATTTCCAGCTACAGCTGATCGGAGCTGTCGCCCTAGAGATAACAGAAGAAAACTTTCAAGTGCTACAAATCTGATTTAGAGGAACTGTAAACCCTGGAAGTAGAGAACAGACTTTTCTCCTCCTGGACTGATATAGGGGGGAAGGGGTTATTTGTATATACATAGAATTTTCTTCATAAGAAAACCTAGTTAAAATTGTTGTATATAGTCTTCTTCAGTTTTTATCCTGCTAGTAATAAATTTAATATTATTCCCCCATGTCAAGTCTCTTTTGTCTGTATAAAACTGCTCTCAACTTGTAATAATTATGCAAAGGATTTTAAAAAAATCGCTCCGGAGTAAACCCATGACACTCAGATAACCTAATACACAAGAGCACTTTGATGGGCACTATTATACCGTATCCTACCATGGGGAGTATTAATGCCTTAAAAGAGCTCACAAAGTGTCATCCCATGGATCAAGAAGCTACTGAAAATTATGAATCTTTGTAATTTTGCACGTAAAGCTAGTCAACAAGAGGAGTGCACTGCGTAGGGACCACTGGGTAATTCTACACTGAAAGTTTAGGGTTGTCTCATGTTCTGATTCATACCTTAAAAAAATAAATAATTTTATTAACTAGCTTTAGTGCTCTAGAACTAAAAGTATTGAAGTCTGGGATTTCTAGTATTTCTTCTTATGCCATATAAATGGGAGGAGACCTGTCTCTAATCCAGAGTTCTGCAGAGAATTTCATCGAAACTGTTATCAAATCACACCTTCTGTCATGCAATAACAGCTAAATACAACCAAAACCAACTTTTAATTTTTTTAATGATCCTTGTGACATGAACACTCTTTGATTGCTTTTAATTTTGCCCTGAAATCATCCAAAAACTTTCAGAGACATTACAGAAGAGACCTGAGAAAACTATTTATCTCAGGTTTTAATTCTTATGCTAGGTTGATTGCAGTGTTGTTTCACCTATGAAAAATGTTTAGTTTGCACTAAGATACCAAATGTAGTGTAAATTTGAAAACATCCAGTGAGACAGGTGTAGACCAAAAGCAAAACTGATGATGTAGGGGCTTGAGGATTTTTTTGTTTGAGGTTTTTTTGTTGTTAGTGGTGAGGTTTTTGGGTTTTGATGGTTGGTTGGTTTTGGTTTTGGGGGGTTTGTTTCATAGAATCATACAATATGCTGCATTGGAAGGGACACATCAGGATCATAGAATCATAGAGTCACAGATTATGCTGAGTTGGAAGGGATCCACAAGGATCATCCTGTCCAGCTCCTGACCCTGCACAGGACCATCCCCAAGAGTCACGCCATGTTCCTGAGAATGTTGTCCAAATGCTTCTTGAATTCAGACAGATTTGATGCTGTGACTACTTTCTTGGGGAGCCTGTTCCAGTGCCCAACCAACCTCTCAGTGAAAAAGCTTTTCCCAATATCTAACTTAAACTTTCCCCGACTCAGCTTCTTCCAGTTTCCTCAAGTCCTGTTATTGTTAATGACAGTGAAGAGATAAGTGTCTGCCCTCCTCTTCTGCTCCTGAGGATGTTGAAGACTGCAAGGAGGTCTCCCCTCAGTCTCTTCTTCTCCAGGCCGAACAAACCAAGTGACCTCAGGTGCTCCTGATATGGCTTTCCCACAAAACCCTTTGTCATTTCGTTGTCCTCTTTTGGATGCCCTCTAATAGATTAATGTCTGTTTTTTATATTGTGGTGCCCAAATCTGCAGACAATATTCAAGGTGAGGCCACACCAGTGCAGAGCAGAGCGGGACAATCCTCTCCCTCGACTGGCTGGCGATGCTTTGCCTGATGCCCCCCAGACACGGTTGGTCCTTTTGTCTACTTTTTGTTTGGGTTTGGCTTTTTTTCAGTGAAGTCCCAAGGTTATCTTTCTCAGGATTACCAAAATGTAGCCATACTAACTTGAAAAGCTAACTTAAAATGTATGTCAAATAAATGCTTTTCTTATAAAGTGTAAGAGAAAAGGGATAGGAGCACCACAGCCTTCTTCTGAGATCCTGGTATGAATATACCAAACTATGGATAGTCTATTGATATCTGACCTGCACTCCAACAGGACAGTGTCTGTGAAATGTGGCTGCAGTGAAGAAAAAAAGCAATGAAACAGTTCTGTAGGCAAATGGTTATATGATTGTGTCATGGTTCCTGACCCAGTTCCCAAAATATGATATAATCACTGACTAACAAACTAGTGCTAATAGAAGCAACAATGCACCATTGAAAACCTCCAAAAATTTGTCACTGCAAACTAAAGTACTTAAAAAACTGATATGAGCTGGACAAAAGTCTTGGGGATTGTATTCTTGGACCGATGTGCCTTCTTTGCTTAGCTGTCTGGTCTTCGTTTTGTGTCTGGCTTCTGTTTCCTTCCATCTTCTTGTAGGTTATGAAAAACTCCAGTTGGATTCAAGGTAATCACAGGGAGAGCATTTATTAAAGGACATGTTATGCGAAAGTTATTTTTTTCTGAGAATATGTATTGGCCAAAATGCACGAATTTAGAAGATTAAGATTTTACTGCCAGTTTTTTACTCATTTCTTCCACAGTCAGTATATGAATGTGTTCTCACTGAGTCATTACCAAATTTCATTTATTTCTTGGCATACTCTCAGACAATCTCCTCTTCCTCTCTCCTACTCAGCCACCTTTGACTAGTCAGCCAGGTGGTTCACTAACTGGCTTAATAACTTATAAATTCAGCTTACATTACGGTTTCTGCTGAATACATTGTCTCACTAACAACAGTTTTCCCAGCTAGAGTAATAAATGGGGTTACCTCAGGGTTTAAACAAATGTGAAGTGTGTCCTTAATTCAACCAATTTAATCAAACACATCACTGAGTTCTTCTAGTATACTATTTTCATTTAGCTCACAAGAGACCTCCATTATACGTTTGATCAATTTTAATTCCTCAGAAACTTTAATCCCTGGCACAGGTTAAACCTCCACATTCACAGTGAGAAATAGAATAATTCCTGAGAATTCTATATGGAGAAGGCTGGACCTTTAATGTGAATGCTTTGTGACTTCATTTACTGTGGCACGCATAGCATTTTTAAACTTTCCCATACTTCCAATGAAAAGCCAAATTTGGATATCCCTTATTTAGTATATAAAGCAAATGCCTACAGAAGCTTGCAGCTGTAATAATCCAAATTTTTGACAATTTTTCTGCTTATCGAATACTTCAGTTACATCTATTACTGAAACAGTCCAGTACATTTCCGGCAGTACAAAGGATTCCATGGTGTGCTTAACTGACAGGTTCACCATTTGCTTTCAAAACATTTGACAGCATTTACAACTGAAGATCAAAATTTCTACTGAAATTTGTCTATGAAGAAGTACAACAGATTATTTTGCTTGCGGCCAAATATAAAATGGTGAAACTAAACCAACAGAAAATAGACAATTTTAAGTTCATAGGTGGTTGGGTTTTTTGAAGTGTGATACTTCTGTGTCAAGGGGTCAGAGAATCACATGGGCCACACAGTGACTGATTTATTCAAAACCTAGTAATAAATTAGGCCAGATGCTAAAAATAAAAATCGGTTGGGAAAATGTGTTTGCATTTCAGGACAGATCCAAGTTCGTCAGATTGTTCCTACTCAGTGATAGCATTTTGTTCTTGCATAGTCCTAACCTTCTGAAAATTAAGAAATGTATATACCTCTACACCTATTGAGACAGTGTTTGGCTGATTGTTTTGGTTTGTTTTTAAATTTAATACATATCTTTATATATTCTAGGAGGTTTGATTTTGGCTTTCTATTTCTTGTATTATGAAAAATATCACCTCAAATCTATGTGTTGGCTTTCTGATCACTGTCACCAGCCATATAAGCATTTTGCACCTCTTTTCATACAGTGTTCTGTAGGTCAAAGAATTCCCTCGCATCTTGACTGCTCAGACTGCCATATTCTGCCTAGACCTTGTTCCCACTTCTGTGTACATCACAGTTTAAGATAAATCGTATATGCATCATATGAATTATGTATCAAGTGAGGAAACATGGTCCATTTTTGAGGAAACCCCTCATTTCTTTATATATACCTTATATAATTTGTTCCACATAAATGAGGTAAAGTTTGAAATCCAAAACCTTAATGGTAGCATTTTACATGACAAAGTAACTAACTTACACTTTTAAAAAGTAGAAAAACTGAGAAGCATGGGCTAGATAAGTGTACAGGGAGGTAGATCAAAAACTGGCTGAACTGGCAAGCTTAAAGAGTTTTTACCAGTGACACAAAGTCCAGCTGGAGGTGAATCACTAGTGGAGTTACTCCAGGGGTTGATACTGGGACCAATATTGCTTTAATACCTTCCTTGATGGCCTGGATGTTGGGAAAGTCTTCCATCACCAATTTTGAAGATAGCATAAAACTAGGAAGAATAGTTGATATATTGCATGGGTGTGTTACCACTCAGCAGGACCTTGTCTCACCACAAAGGTGATTAAGGTAATGAAGCATCTGTCACAAAGAGAGGCGGAGAAAATTGGATCTGCTAATCTTGAAGAAAAAGATGACTTAGGAAGAATCTTATGAAAATGTATAAATATCTGACAGGAATCTATAAAGAGTACAGAGCCAGGGTTTTTTTTCAGTGGTGCCCAGAGGCAAATACTTTAACACAGGACATGCCATATGAACATCAGGAAACACTTTTTCACTGTGAGGATGACTGAGCAATGGCACAGGTTGCCCAGAGGGGCTGTGGAGCCTCCATGTTTGAAGATATTCAAAAAACCACAGCCTGCTCAAGGTTTCTCTGCTCAAGCAGAGAGGTTGGACTAGAGGCTGGACAGACTCCAGAGGCTCCCTTCAACCTCAACCATTCTGTGATTTTGTGATAGTAATTTTAAGAAAACCATAGTGAATGGACAGGGAAGTGGAAGAAAAACAAAAAAGAAAGGGTTGAATTAGAAGAAAATAAATTACATGACTGGTAATTTCAAATAAGGGCAGTTAAGCTTACTGACACCATGGATTCAATATTGTTTTCCATCAAAAGAGTATATTCAATATGCATTTTTTCTGATATCCACTTTTAACCTAAGCTCTACTTTACTAATGATCATTTTCCTACCCATAAATTTGCCTAAGTGGAAAAAAGAGTATTTTGACAAAGCAATAAAATAAATAGTTTGGTGAGCATAAGGGACAGTTAAAGTCAGCAGCATTATAGAGAAAATTCAAATCCCGATTTTGGTTGCCTGTCAATTATTTAATTAGATTTGGTGAGATTTGGTTAATTTAATGGAATCAGTTCCTGTGACACGTTTCAAGACAATGTATCCTACAGAGAAACCAGTGTAAATTCTAGGCAAACACTTCTAAAACATTAGTTCTTTAATATTCAGGGCATATACTCTTAAAAAGTCTTTGCATATTTTAAATATTTCACTACACATCCATGTGTTGTTGTATTTTTAAGGTCCTAAATGATATCCCACAGGAAAACTTACTATAAAATTCATTTTATCCTTAATTGAATACTTTTTTCCTACAAAACTTTCAAATAAATTAAAGTAATGTATCATGTTAAATAAGGTGTGAAAGAAGTCACTCCCTAAAAAATAATATTATTTTAGAATCATAGATTCTGTTAGGTTGGAAAAGACTTCTAAGGTCATCAAGTCCATCATTTACCTAACGCTGCCAAGACCACCACTAAACCATGCCCCTAAATGCCACGTCTACATATCTTTTAAATACCTCCAGGGATGGTGACTCCACAACTTCCCTGGGCAGCTTGTTCCAATGCTTGACAACCTTTCCAGTGGAGAAATTTTTCCCAATATCCAACCTAAACCTTCCCTGAAACAACTTGAGGCCATTTCCTCTTGTCTTGTCATTCCTTACCTGGGAGAAAAGACCAACCCTGACCTCACTACGACCTCCTTTCAGGTAGTTGTAGAGACCGATGAGGTCTCTCCTGTACCTCCTTTCCTCCAGGCTAAACAACCCCAGCTCCCTCAGCCTTTCCTCATAAGACTTGTGCTTCAGACCCTTCAGCATCTTTGCTGCCCTTCTCTGAACACACTCCAGCACCAAGGTCTGTCTTGTTGTGAGGGGCCCAGAACTGGACACAGGACTTGAGGTGTGGCTTCATCAGTGCTGAGTACAGGGGAAGGATCACTGGCCTGTTCCTGATGGCCTCACTATTCCTGACACAAGTCAGGATGCCCCAAGCCAGTAGCACTGCATGGCGTTGTTGTGGTCCAAGTGATGATGTATTTATGTAAACATTTTTATTGTCTTTTAATGGCAGTAACCAAATCAAATTCTAGTTGGGCTTTGGTGTTTCTAATTTCCTCCCTGCATAACCTCATTATATCCTCACAGTCCTCCTGAGTTGCCTACCCTTTGTTCCAAAGCTCATTTTAACAGACTTACAGTAAGATATCTTTCTGAGCATCAGATCTTTGGTCTTCAGCAGTTCAATTCTTGGACTCCTCTTGAACTAAAGTGTTTGTCAGTACTACCAAATATACCAGAGCTGAATCAACATTTTCAAAAATCAAGCTTCTCAAAGAATGTCTCTAAAATGCCAAAACAGATTTGAAACAGAAGATGAGAGGCTTCATGCAAACAAAGAAAGACATTAACAAACACCCTGAATGGGATAACATTTTGAAGAGAAAAAATGGAGCAGTGAAGAATGGAGGGATGCTCTTACAGATGGAGAACAAGAGGTAAGGGATGACGAGGGAGACTGAAAGGAAGAAATATCAGGTAGCAGGGGAAGAAAACATGACAAAGTTTATAGTGATTAGAAATACTGGATGAAATATGAAAATCAAGTGAAAGAAACAATAATAACCTCAGGAAGTTATCTTCTGAGTAAATCAAGAGCAGTCTTCTGGTTTTGAAGATTTGCAGCATAATAAATTAGATATTCTCTAATATGCCATATGGGGTTTGAGATCATTAAATTCACATTTCAGTGCTTTCCATCTAGAAATGTCCTTCTAAAATAATAAAAGTTAATAGCTTTCACATAGAAATATGAATGGTAACTTTAAGAAAAAAGCAATAGTATTGAGAGTAAGGATAAATGGGGGGAATGAAAAGGGAGAATAACTTTAGGAAGAGAAGGAAAATGTGTAAAGAGGAATATGGAAAGGTATTTTGGGGAAAGAAAATATCAAATCACAGAACTGCACCCCAAAATGATTTTTTGTCCTGATTTTTTTCAGTGACTGTTCACTGGGTTCCATGTTAATCTTCTCAATTTATCTGATGTTTTTCAGAATTATTAAATCTTCACAAATAAATATTTCTAAAGTATCTCTCTGCCAATGTGTGGAGGAAAGAACACAAAGGAGAAGATGTAAAACTGCCGCAGGAAATGTGAAGAAAAGGATTCATAGAGATGAGAGAGAAGGGGAACAAGGAATGAAGGCTACTTGCAGGCAAGGGGCAGATAACAGTAAAAAACCAATGTCAGTATTAATACTACTTACTTTTTTTTATTAGAATGCATGTTTCATTGTTTCTTTACTCTCTTATTGCTATTTTATTTTGTCCTGGAATTTAATCTATTGAAATTTTGTGGGGAAAAAAATGCAAAATTCTACTGTGATATTACATCTGAAATAACTTGTATTTAAACAGATAAATTGCTTCTGTGTGGGATTTAGATGAACAGGCATTCAGGATGTAAAAATAAGGTTTTGTGAATCTGTTATACTGAAAAATATGAGACAGGTGAAAGCTACAACAGAGACTGAGCTTATCGCACACAGTTGCCTGTCAAAGGGCAACTATCTCATATTAAGTGAAATTGTTGTCTGCTTACAGTCTTTGGGCAAAGAAAGTAGAAGAGAATGTGTATACCCCCATTACTTGTAGGTCAATTGAATTCATCTATTAGAGACACCCTTTAAAAAGTGAATAACAGCACTTAAGCCAAATGTTGTGAAAAAGATGGCATTTTCACATTTCAGGTCTATAGCCATGATACAAGGATGCTTTTAGAGACATTTCTAAACTTTCAAAGACAAAAAAAAAAAAAAAAAAAAAAAAAATAATCACACCCTGTGGCTACATGAAATCCAGACCATTTAGAGGATTTCTTAGAGATTTACCATTTCTCAGTCACGCGTAAACAGGGAAAGCTGCAAAGACACATCTGTTATGGTTCTATGTTACTGCATCCTGCTGAAGTTTCTGGCTCATTTTATCCTGAATTTTAGTCTTTTCCTGTTAAATGGTGCAGGAAAACCTATCATGTAGCAGCAACTCCGATGGTTTTGTGAGGCGAATCCATAGAGCGAATTTCCTACAGGTTCCCTAATGGATCTCTGGTTTCTTTCAGTAATTACTTGGCCTGTCAGTCACCACATGGTTAAATAGCTACCTGTGTCATGTTGAACCCTTGAATCTGACAAGGGGTGGATAGAGAAGTTAGCTTGGAAAATAGTTTAAAACAAATCACTCCAAGCGCCACATCAGTCGTCAGTGGTCCTCTGCAATCTTCATTAAAAGGACAGCAGGAGATCAGATATTATAAGACTGTTGCAAAGTTATGCAGGCTATTTTTAATAACCCATCACGCATAACAGACAAACACCTTCACTCCACTCATCCCCTCCTCCCACTTCCCCACAGCTTTATATACTGAGCATGATGTCACATGGTATGGAATATCCTTTTGGTCAGTTGGGGTCAGCTGTCTCAGCTGTGTCTCCTCCCAACCTTCCTTGCACCCCCAACTTCCTCACCAGAGTGGCAGTACAAAAAGCAGAAAGGGCCTTGGCCCTGTGAAAGCCCTGCTCAGCAACAGCAAAAACATCTTTAGATTATCAATCCTGTGTTCAGCACAAATCCAAAACACAGCCCAATACTAGCCACTGTTGAGAAAGGTAACTCTACCCCAGCCAAAGCTAGAAGAGAATAATAAATGCCAATCACACTGTCTTGGAAGAATAAGATATTGTAATTCAATCAAGCCTGTAAGTAGGAAGACAAACATAGCTGAAAAAATTAACATGTCAAAGAATCTTTGCCTGCCAAATGACAGACCATCCCTTAAAATTTTAAGCAATATTTTATTTGCATTTTTCAAATGACAAAAGTCTCAAGAAAATAGCACTTTTCCCAAATAATCTAGGGGAGGAAGGAAAAGATTTTCTTGGGAAATCTTTTTGGAAAAATGTTTATGTTCATGGACATGCAATTATATCACATAGAACTGAAGGAAAAGGGACCAAGGCTGGAGTTCTATTTCTGAATGACAGGGCTTTCAAAAAGTGGTACTGGTTTGGTCCTTGACTCTCATAACCTTGACTCTCATAAGAGCTGCATCAAGTTGCCTAAGAAACAACTGGGACTATAATATGCCTGATGTCAATCTCACTGAACTCTCAGTATCTCCTGGTGGATACAATATGACAAGCTCAGGTGTATTTAAAAAATCCTTCCACCACAGACAAAGCTTAGTTTGAAAATTTCACGTGTATGCTCTTTTGAAAGAACAGCATGAATTTTCTCAGTGCATGCATTCTTGCTTCCTCCCTTCTGTGTTTCATTTTCCCCGGTAACAAACTTGTTCAAACTAGCATGAGTTGTGACTTTCAGCAGCCTCAGTCTATGTACACTTCAACACAGACAATGAACTGAAGCTGAAGCATACCATATCACAAAATCAAAGAATCAACTCAGTTAGATAAGGACCTCTGAGGTCATCGAGTCCAGCCTATGACAGAACACCACTATGTTAAATAGACCACAACACTAAGTGCCACGTGCAGTCCCGGTATGTTGACTCCACCACCTCCTTGGGCAGCCCATTCCAGTATCTAATCAACCTCAACCTCTCCTGGTGCAGCTTAAGACTATGTCCTCTTGTCTTGTTGCGAGTTGCCTGGGAGAAGAGACCACACCCCCATCCGGCTACAATCTCCTTTCAGGTAGTTGTAGAGACTAATAACATCTCCCCTGAGCTAACCCCAACTCCCTCAGCCAGTCCTCATAAGACTTGTACTCCAGACCCTTCACCAGCCTCTCCCTTCTCTGGACATGCTCCAGCACCTCGATGTCCTTCTTGCCACGAGGGACCCCAAACTGGACACAGGACTTGAGGTGCAGCCAAGTACAGAAGAAAAGATTATGTCTTCCTGTTGCCATGTCCTAGAACAGTTCAACTTTTTCCACAATAACATATAAATAGGAACAATAACACACAAATAGGAACTCACTACAGCTGACTAAGATCCTCCTGGGTCTATTGCTTTATTTGGTCTGGTATCATGATGATGTGACTAGACCTTGCTTGTGGGTCACTTTTCATTTTGTTGTATGGCCTGGCATATAGTTCTTACTCATCTCAAATGGACAGGTTTGATAGTAACAGCTTAAATTATTTTCCAGTAACAGACATAGACATGACACCCCCTATGTGGACTTTACAAAGTCCATCAAAATCACCAGAATCCAGGTCTTCTGAGCCTTATTGCTATTTTTAGGAAGAAAAAACAGAACTCTCCACTAGCAGGTACCAGTTCCTGCTGAGATGCATTTGCAAATGGATGATCATAATACCCAAATCAATTTAAGCAGGTGCTGCTGTATTAGGAATTTAGCAATCATTGGGATTCTTTTTTTATTTTTTGTAAATTGATGTTACTAAATATTATAGTTCAAACAAAAAAGCTTTAAATCAAATTGCAGGATATTGAGATTACATTGGAGAGCCTCAAACTTTTATTATCCTTGCTATAAAAAGAGAGAACATCTGCTAAAAAGAAAACCTCAATTAGATATTTCACCTACACAAAAGTAAACCTTTTTAAAACTGGAATTACTAAGCAGTATGAGGAGACAGCAACCAGCAGGGACCCAGCTCAGCAGGAAATGTGTAAATAAAGATATTTGTGAGTGGATGCAGGAACACTTTAGAAGAAAGATAAAAAGTCATCACAAAATGCAGATAACTTCAGAGACATACTATTGTACAAATCTCAAAACTAAGATGACTGGGAATGTTTAAAAGAATTTTATTTAAAATGCTATTATAAATTTCACAGTGCTCAGCATTAACTTCTAACACTTGCAAATCCCATAGTCTTCACTGAACTTTTATTTTTAATGTTGAAAATATTATCCTCAATGCATTTGAATGTCCTAAATATCTCCATTGAAAATGTTATTTGGTATAGCTTCTATGATATACTAAAATATACATTTTAGTACTTATCTTACCAGAACACCTATAATACCTGATATGCCAGTAAAAACAGTAAAGTTTTATTTTATCCACATTTAACATCACAAAATTAGACGTGAGAGAATGCTGAAAGCTTAGCCTCTTAGTCCTCAGGTCTAATTTATAGGCAGCTGCAGAAGATCCCTCTACTCTAGAATGTGAATTAAAACGCCAAAGAGTTCCCTGGCACTCTTGGTACCAAGCTCTAAGATCTGGGATTTTTTTTTCCATTACTTTTCTGCTTCATCTGATTACAAAAATCTTCCACAAAAAATCTAACAGGATTCTATTATCTTTTGAAGATCATCTTGCCATGTAACTTCATTATTGAACAGCTGGCATGGCTGTCTTTCAGAACTGGGAGAAAAAGAATAAAAAGGAGGACATTTGAAAAATCAAGTGAGAATTTTCACACTAGTTCAGTAGATTTTAAAATTGACCCAGAAAAGCAAAATCTAAGAGCAGTAATAATACAGATTTAAAATGCCCCAGCTTCCCTAATAACTTGTATGCAAAATTTAATGAGCTATGCATCAAAGAGATGATTCTGATACCCTTAACACTACTTATTCTAATACTGTCAAAATATTACTTGTGGAAGTGGCTGTAGTACTTGCAATTAAAATTACTTAATGCTTTGAAGATGTAACAGCCACATTACACAGCTGAAGTTAGGAGCCTAGAACACTAATGGACTCAAGCAGGAATTGGTGTCCTGCTTTGTGTTCTGCCTACACATAGAATTCGGGCTGTTAGATGAGGTCCCTAAACACTATGTGGTGTGAATACTCCCTCCTTACTATAACTTGTTTTAAACTCCTGTTATTGGTAGAGATTGGTCATAATTTATTCATAGGGTTTTGATATTCAGTTTCCTTCCATCTCAGGCTGCGAGGCTCTGAAATACTGGGCAAATTAAAATAAGCACACATTTCACTCAGGCAAAAGAGTGAGTGAAAGGGGATCAACATTTAATTTATAGTACTTAGAGAGAATTTGTCTGATAAAATACAGAAAGATCTACTGGCTCCTGAAGATCCCATTTAAACAAACTGTCTAAAGTAGTCATATAAATATTGTTATTAATTGACATAAAAATTGGTCATAGTCTTGAATTTCTATTTTGGCCCATGCTTCTTCCTCTTCCAGAAGTCAAATTAAGGTCCAAAGATACCGACTGAAAAACTACTGTTAAATGCATTCACACTTCCACGCTGGTGATTATGTAGTGCAGTTACTGGTATATTTTGCTTGGGTTTGACTGAAGTTGATTGGAGTTTGTTTTACATCAAAAGGACTTTGCTAGTGCCTGTACAGTAAAACAAAATTGTTCTAATAATCTTTCTATGCATTCAAGCATTTGTACAGTATTGAGGTTGGCAGTACTAGGTTTCATATTAACTAGAGAACCTGTATTTTTGGACTGCCTTTAGGGTCAGCTGGAGGGAAAACAGTGGAATCTCTGCCAGAAGCAGACTTGGGTTTCTTTGAGACTTCTAAAAAATCTATTCAGTGTTTCTTAAACACTACTGATTTTAATGAGGGCTTTAACGAGCATTTAACTTGATTAACAAACTCTTTATAAAGATAAAGCATGACTCTGCCAAGGAAAATAAGGTGATAATCATACCAATAACATACCTCCACTGTCGTGGGTTTACCAGCCCCCTACCCCGGGGTTGAAAAAGTTAATTCCAGGTAGATTTCCAGAGCAAAGCCAATCATAAGTTTTAGTAACACCTCTGCAAATGACATATTTAAGAAAATGGAAAAGAAGCCTGTGGTGCAGAAGAAATTCCAGCCCAGAGGAGAGCGGAGGAGAACAAGAGATAGCAATGTAGTCTCAAAAGGTCAGTGAAGCAGGAGGGGGGAGGAGAGGCCCAGAGAAGCCCCCTCTCCCCCTCCAGCAGGAGAAAAGACTCAAAAACTAAAACTCCTGCCACCTGTGGAATATTATTTGGAGTGAAGAGTCTTCCTGCAGCTCATGAGGTAGCCTGTGCCAGAGCAGAGAAGTGCCTGGAGGAAGCTGTAACTCCATGGGAGGCCTAAGATGAAACAGAGTCTTGCTGGAGACCTGTGACCCTTGGAGAGAGAAACCTACACTGGAGCAAGTGTCCAGGGTAGGGCTTGTGATCCCAGTGAGGGATTTATGCTGGTGTAATTCAGCTGTGACCCTAAAAGACAGCAGAGTATGGAAGAACTATTGTCCCAGGGTAGACTCACGCTGGAGAAGCTCATCCAAGGCTGTCTCCTGTGAGAAGGGACCCCACAAGAAACAGGGGATGGACTCGATGCCATTATCCCCTGTAACAGTGGTGAAGACCCTGGTGCAGCAAGTTGTCCCCTTGCAGTCCATGGAGGACCTCACAGGGCCCGAGGACCCCCCAGCCTCCGGTCCTGGCCCGGCAGGGAGGAGCAGGGACAGTCCTGAGGTCGACGTGCAGCTGAGAGAGAGAGAGAGAGAGAGATTTCCAGCTACAGCTGATCGGAGCTGATGCCCTAGAGATAATAGAAGAAAACTTTCAAGTGCTGCAAATTTGATTTAGAGGAACTGTAAACCCTGAAAGTAAAGAAAAGACTTTTCTCCTCCTGGACTGATACAGGGTGGAGGGATAATTTTGTACATACATAGAATTTTCTTCATAAGAAAATCTAGTTAAAATTGTTGTATATATTATTCTTTAGTTTTTATCCTGCTAGTAATAAATTTAATATTACTCCCCCATGTCAAGTCTCTTTTGTCTGTATAAAACTGCTCTCATCTTATAGCAATTGTGTAAAAGGTTTGAAGAAAATTAATCCAGAATAAACCTATGACACTCCACAACAAGCTTCAAGAAGCACCTAAATCTGATATTAGGTTTATTCCCTTTAAAGAGTTTTTTCTAGAGAGTCTTAATTGAATTACATCTATCAAAATGTTTTGATACAATAAAACTTGGAGACAATTTAAAAGCACAGATAATGATCATGTAGAACATAAGAAACTTAAAACAGCTATCAGAATATTTCATATGTATTTGTTGCATAGAAAAGGAAATAGATGGGAGAATAAGTGATTACAAAGTGGATACTGTCATTTACATAGAAGTGATTATATTTTTTTGAACAGTGCAGTAGTACCTTTGACAGACGGGTACCAGAAAAATTACTCATAATTTTCTCCAGCAAGAGTTACTTTATTTTAATGCAGTTCAAAACTGGAGCCTAACTGCATACTTCATGCCTATTATTGCAGCTCTAAGTCTGTTGCCAACTTTCAATTGCAAGAGCCAAGCACTAATAACTCCCACCATGGGACATTTTCTTTGGCCATAATAACTTCAGTGTATACATTGACATAGGCTAAAATAACACTATGCCTCTGTTTCATCGAAGTATTTCTGAGCATAACAAATTTTATGCATGTTTGCCAATTTTTTTTTTTAAATGCTAGCATTTGATTAGTTTCTTTACTGAAAATGATCCTTGGGTAGACTAAAATTATTCTTTTTTTAGTCCTTTAGTTTTTTCACTATTTCCAAGTTAAAGCATAATGCAGAAAATTATGCTTCCCTCTGAGAAAATCAATTCACTCTTATCAAAGTCATTTCAGTAGAAAAATCTAAGTGTTCAAAACCAAAGTCAGAACCTGTTTTTCTCAGAGTGAAGTTTTGCATTTAAATGGGGAGTTATATATTTGTAAGGAACATGCAGTATGTATGGAACAGTCATTTCATATCTTTATAAAATGTATTGCAGACGGATAAGATACTTTACTGGCAGAATTAAGCCACATTGCTTCTCAGAAACTTGAAATACATTATATACTTAGCACTAAAACTGTCCTTGTCTTATCTTGGTAAACTTGACATGACCTGGTATGGAGAGAGGTGACATTACGCAAGATGGAAGAAGATCACCAAAAGTCTCATGAAGTTGCTTATTTTTCATTTGCATTCATTGCCAGTGAATCAGTGTAGTCAGTGAAAGTGATGGCAAATCTTCCATTGACTTTAATGAGATGGAATTTCAGTGACATGTTTTTGTCACTTGAAAGTAAGTTTCAGATAGAAAGATGTGTCACTGTGGCAGAGACTGAAAAACGCATCATTTGAAAGGAATTTTAAAGAGGAGAAAAGACTCTGAAAAATTCAGGCAGGATTAAGATATTACTCAATTAAAATTAGGAAGCTTGAAAAAAAATTGTGAGGTAGGTTGGCCATAGATGGTGGAATTAGATCTTCAAACACAGAAAGGTGAGATGCAAAGTGCACATACAAGCAGTGCAAAGCTGAAATGTTAAAACTATATTATCCAAACTATTTCTAATCTTACTGAAAGTATGTGATAAGAATAAAATTATGAGAACTTACAGGTGAAGTAACTTACCACATGGTTCCAGACCACATTTTCAGGTTGTGTATACCTCAGGGACTGCTCTGAACTGCAAAACTGCTATGCAAAACAACAAACTAGAGAAAATTTACAGCAGCTCTGAAATTCTAATGTATAGTCATTTTAAGCACAAGACATTGTAACAGATTGGTAAAAGAATGATAGAACTACAAAGTAGAAAACTCAGAAAATAGGAAAGGCTAGAACAGAGATAGCTTTTACAATTGATAACCTTAATATTTTGTTATAACAGTCTTAAAAATATTGCATATTATGTAATTACATGATCAAAATTGTGTATGGATTCTTACCTCATTTAGGACAGGAGCTAGATTATGTTCTGGGGATGGGTCAGGCTGTGTCAACCTGAATGTTTTAGGCATAGTATAGTTATATACAACAAAAGGCAAGTTATTATAATAAGAAAAATGAGATAACTTCAAGTACAATTGTTTTCCCTATTAACTCTGCCTTCTATGGTTGTAGAGTTATATGACAGGATGATTGACAGCAAACCAGTATACAATATAAAGAACTTATTTTCAGTCATGTATAAACACATGCATTTTATGTCATTAAAAACATATCTGGTTCTATTTGCAAACTGAGGGACCTGTTCCATCTTGTCCTTTAAGCAGTTTTCAAGCAAAAAAGTTTTTTCCTTAAAGAGCTTTCTTTAAAAGGTAATTACTCTTCTGTGAGTGACAAATCTGAAAAAAAAATTAAGTCATTTTGCAGTACTCAAAGAAAATAAGCATCTCAACGTTTCTTTCCAAAACATGAAACTGTCATTTTTCCCACTCAGATAGTTGTAAACCAGAAGCATTTAACTTTATCAAACTCCTTTTCATTCAAAGAAAAGAAATAACCTTGGCATTGAAAACATACCGGAAGAAAGGTCATCCAAGCAAGCAGTAATTTTCCATTTAGAAAAGACTCAAAATAGTGGCTTAAGAGAAAAAACATCCTTTGACCATTCCAACAACCATTGTAATTGCATTATACATATTATTTTCAAAACAGTGTATGGCGATCATATTGAAGATCTGACTAGAGGCAAAGAAGGTAAAATTGTGGCTCCTGGTGAAATTAGTAAAGAAATTTTTCTTCATTTTTCCCTTCAAAAATTTACTGATCTTGGGATTGTGCACGAGACAGGCAGCACCATTTTGCTTTCTGTCATACCTGGTTCACGAACTCCTGAATCAATCAATCAATCAGTGTTGGGACAACTACTGAGTAGCACTACAGCAGAGGGAAGTGACCAGAAGATGCCTTTCAGTTGATGATGCCTCTCTTACGGATTCAAGAAAAGAATTGGAATTACATAAAATAACTAACTTCCACAGCAGGTGTATGTAATCAAAAAAAAAAAAAAAAAGGGAACCTGTAGAATACCTATTCCACATATTGCTGATCCCAATATATTCCCAACATTTCGTGTTCAAGTGAAGAGCCTTAAAAGACTGAAAGCCACTATAATGGACTGATGTAAGAGAGAAAATCAACAGTATGAATAGTGCCCCAGTTGAGAATATTTTGGGTAAACTGGTAGCACTGAAACTAACCTGTTTCAGTAAATACATCTCTTTCTCTGAGCCCCAAACAGGAGATGGGAACCTTCATGCCCTAAGTTGACAATCTGGGCACAATGTCAACCTGGAACTGATGTGCTTGGGAGAGAGAAAGAATTCATATCTGAGTTTGGGGATTCACTGGCTCCTCTTCAGTGCTATGTTAGATTCACAGCCCAAAGTAAACCTGCCTCTGATCCTTATTGAGTCAGTGAAACTGTTTAATGAATACACACAAATGGAGATTACTTTCAAACAAGTTCAGCTTTAGCCAGAAGGGTTGCTAAGGGGACTCATGTTGATGACTCCTAATTTTTTTTCTCCCAGGATAGCAAATGGATAAAGATAGTCTTCTCTGAGGACAGTCTGAGTTCAGGTTGAATAAAATGACAACAACACATAATAAAAAATTATCTGTTGACTTGTAACAGAGGCAGCAGTTCTTAGGAGAGCATAATTTTCTCAGGCCATGGAGCTCTAGTGAAGTAGTAGAAAAATGGTGCAGTAAAACCATTAGTGTGGTTTTATTTGAAAAAAAATCCACAACAATTCAATCTAGTACAAGAGACACTGGAATATGGAATAAACTGCTGGAACTCTGCTGAAAAATCAGTAAATTGAAGTGTTTGAATTATTATTTCTTATGTTTCTCATACTTCAATAATGCAAGTTCTTTATTAAGCTTTATATTGTGGGTAGGCTTTAAGTGGTCAGGAGTGGTGGCTGCAGAGGGGCTCTGTGAGGACAGGCCGGGGCTGCCCCGTGCCCGACACAGCCTGTTCCAGCCGGCTCCGACCCACCCAGTGCAGGGCACAGCTGAGCCCACAGCCGAGGAGGGTGCCAAGGGGAAATGTATTTAAGAAAGGGCAAAAACACTGCACAGGCAGGAAGGAGTGAGGTGTGAAGCATCAGTGTGAACACCAAGAACAGTGAAGGAGGAGGGGGATGAGGTGCTTCAGACACTGGGGCAGGGATTCCCCTGAGCCCGTGGTGAAGTCCATGGTGGAGCAGAAATCCACACTACAACCCATGGGGGACTCCATTCAACCTGCCTTTGAACATTTTTGGGTATGGGGCAACCACAACTTCTCTGGACAACCTATTCCTGTGTCTCAGCAATCTCACAGTAAAGAATTTTTTCCTAAAGACTATATAAACAGAAGGGTTTGAGCTACTGTATAAAGAAACAAGTAATGACCTCACCCAATGAACGAACTCAAAGTTTCCCTGAATACTCAGAGTTCCTCTGTGAAGTCATATGACTGATAAAATATTTTTTTACATTAGCAAAATGATAGTCTGGTCTTTAGTTATGTAGATTATGTAATACACTCAAATAACAATCTTTTTGGGTTATAGATAGGACATGTGTTCATACATTCACAAATTTTTATTCTCTAAATCTATGCTGGTTAGTATAATATACAGATACACAGATTGTAAGAGATCATTTTAAAGGCATATTGTTGAAGTAACTTCACTTTGCAGTTCCACACGTAGGTTATCGTAACAAAATATCCTCTATTCCAATAATTGCACTTAAAAAGAATCATTAAATAATTTTTTGTAGGACTTTCAATTGGGTGTTCATTTATTATAATCTACAGTTGGAGTACATGCTGTGGTAATTAATAAATCTATATAATGTCTCTTTATAGAGCAAAGCAAAAAAATAAATTTGCCTTTTTAAAAATACAGCTTAATCCAAATGTATATGAGCTTGCCGTAGCATCTTTATAACCCACATTTTGGCTGTTCAGTGTGATGAATAATCCAAATTTTTTTGCTGTTCAGTTTAATAAAACACTTCAGATAACCTCTTCAGGATGATGATTTGTTCTTTATGACAGACTGAACTGTTAAACAGAACTAGCTTAATCATAAATACTGTCAGGTGTATAGTTTGGGAATTGTCACCTTCCTCACATCACTGACTATTGTAATATTCATTCACATCACTGGAAATGAATGAAGGTGCAAATATTCCCTTAAAATTTTCTCAGTGCAGTCCAAGCATAAACATGTACATGTTCACATGAAGGATAAACCTCATGATTTTAAGAAAGAGTATTCTAGACCACACAGATATCCTGAATCTATATAAATGCAAATACAGAAATGTAAATATAAACCAAACACAAATATCTGCTAAATAAAACCTTACTAAAACTACAGTTGTGGTGGTGGTGTTTGTTTTTTTTTTTTTTTTTTTTTATAATTTAGTGAGACAAATACATGAAAAAGATACGGAGCTTATCTTTCAAAGTAATGACTGATGAGCAATGTCAATACTTTTTGTATTGCTTTCCTTTAAATGATATTTTTTACATAGTTCTAACCCAAATTACACTATGACTTAACATGATTTTATTAAACAAAATCTTTAATTTAATTTGGCATTGCAACAAAAAGGGTAAACTTGAAGTAGTAATGCACTGGAGGGACATGTAGGCAGACTCCTTCACAATGTAACATTTGAGTGGGAGATATTCTAATGATAGATTATTCGACAAATGCTGAACAATTTTCAGTAACAAGTTTCTGTTAACAAAAAACTCAAAAGGTACGTTAATCCAAATCAAAAGGTTGGTTAAGGAGAGTTATTTATTATTGCAAGTCATTTCAGATAGGAAAAACAATGCCACTCGGGTGATGCTAGAGTTTATGTGTTTTGTTCGCAGATCCCATGCTGGAGTTGCATCATACCTGCAGCAGGGCCAGTAGAAATCTTTCGCCTTCTTATATAAGAATAAAAGATGGACGGTTACAGAAACCAGCACTACTAGGTTGCTCTGGTCCCTGAATGGACTCCTGATCCAGCCCTGCCTGGACACCTTTTAAAGATTAGTTTGTGTGAGTGATTTATGAAACCCTTCTTTTTTCATCTGTCTCAAGGAGGGCAACATATTTCTTGGGCCTGTTGACCATTGCACAGTCTGTTGGAACAAGGAAAAGGTCTTGTCATTTGTGATGCAGCAGTTTAAAAATAGGATTGAGTGAAGAAACGTATCACCTTTTATCACATGCTGCCTGAAAAAATCAGACCATGGAAGAAATATTTGACTTTAATAACTTATTTTATTTGTAAATATTCAATGTACAAAGACTGAATTCCATTGAAATGTAGTTGCAATACTTTTTTCTATAGCACAGTCAGATATGGTTGTACTCCAGTATTGTTTATATTACTTTATGTTCAACTTCCCCCAATTTATTGTTACAATTTCAGAATAAATTCTTCACAATTGTACACAGGGAGGGGCAACATGGTTCCTGTTTATAACCTTGATGGAATTGGCCTTTTCTTGTAAACTATTATATTCGTATTTTATAATTAATATTCTCTGGGGAAGATTTCAACCAGCTCTAGTAAGAATTCTCCATAACCATCCTTTTCCTTGAAACAGTGTTAGGTACAAGACAGGACTGGGGATAAAATGATTGGACATTTTACCACTCAGGGTTGACCAACTGAGACCTTAACATCAACTTGCTCCCTGACATTTACCTGCACGTACAAGCGGTCATCTGTTCTGCAAATCACAGACTGAAGTATTCGCAGGGCAACTAGATATAAGGACATAAGTTGGTGGTCAGCTATGAAACATTTAGATTGAGGGACAATTTGTGCATCATGCAGAAAATCTGAAGCAGATATGGGGAAGAATTCTCCCAGTTTGTTTTTTTTTTTTCTTGCACAGCCTTGCTTCATTGATAATCACCGTCTCCTACTGAGGCAATGTTTCCCCACTGACCAGCTTTGTTCTCTGCACAACTCTAGCAATACCCCAGGTGCCATATATAATGAACTTGGGATACTGTCCAGGCCTCACTCTTCCCTAAAAAACATCCTATGGATCACATAATGAAACACTGCATTAAAAACATGTAAAACACAAGATAATGCCTACAAGCAATATGTCCACTAAAATTCTGCACATTTAGACTGTAGGATAATACAAGTACAGTCCAGATGCATACAGGTGCCTTGTGGCACAAAGTATCTTCGGGAGGGATGTAATCACTGGATAATTTAACAGCTGGTCTCAATTGAATCTCGGTAAGTTATGTGAGGAAAGTGGTTCTTTACAGAGAAAATAATTTTGCCATAAAAGAGTGATTGTCCCTAAAATAAAAAAAAAAAAAAAATCAAGATAGCTGGGCAAAATCAAAATTTCTAATGAAAAATCTGAAAGAATTATAGGTTCTTAAGTCTAACTGTTGCTGAATAACTTGTTAATATGGGAAAATAACACATTCTACTAATCTCAGTCTAGAAAATGTTGAATCTCTTTTCCTAAAACTTTCCATTTTGAGACACATATCCGGCACAGGAAATTTCAGCCAGAGCAGATAAGGATTAACAAAGTAACGTACAAATGAAAGCAGGATGCTAGGATAGGAGGAACTAAGCAATCAAAATAGTAGTAGCATTGCATAAACAGATAACAACATGTCATACTTCATTCTGCACGTGAAAGTGAGGAGTCCTGTTTGTGCAGCTTTCTGCTGTGCCTTTTTATGAGGAATTTTTTTTTTCTCCAGCATATGCATTATTCCTTTTAACTTGCTAGAGAGCTTTCTCAGATTGGGTTGTTTTGTATCATTATTTTCTCTGTACTGTTGAATTTCCCTGAAATGTGGAGCAACTCTTTTAGGTGAATTTCACATTACATAGCAATGTAGCAGAATATAGACAAGGGGCAGATGCTGGGGTGACTGAAACAGGGGCTTCGGGGGCTATGGAATTATAAGCACAATAAAGGTTTAGCATTCTGAGTTTATTTATATATATATATTGCATATCTTGAAAAAGCATTCGTAGAAGTCAGAGAAAACCAGTTCCTGATCTGGGTAGGGGGTTGTGCTGCACAAAGCTGTTCAGACCATCAGGCACCTTGGAAGTGTGCTGAAGACACTTATAGAAGAAGTAAATCTATGACTATAGAAATAAAGAACTCTCAGAAAAAGTTACATACAGCCTCGTGCAGTAAGGCTCTGAGAGAGCGCCATATTTGTAATAAAACTGCACATGTTCACTTGACCATGTAGAGTGCTAAATTGTAAGTGTCTGCCATGGCTCTAGCGTCAGCTAACTAACATTCTCCTTGGGTAATTCTATGATGCCCTTCGGGAGCTAACTCAGCCCATGGGGGCAGTTAGGGATTAGGAAGCTTCTGCTGGAGGCCAAGACAGTCTCACAGTACAGACAAGGATAATCTCAGTGTGACCAGGGCCACGGCATTGAAGAAGGGACTTGGAACTGCAGGATTTTCTGGGCTGCACGAAGTCTGAATGCCTGCTGAAGACAAAAACCTGCAGAATGGAGACCAAAAATCTGATATCTTCTCAAAAAAAATTTGAATATCCTCTCACCCCACTGTGTTAATTCAGAGGTTTCTGCTTTACATACATCTTTTGTCAATATATACATTTGGTACAAACTTTAGATATGAATCCTTTCTAACAAACCTTGTCCAAAACAGTCTCTGTTGGGGTCATCTTTTGAGTTATCATTTCTGACCCATCATTTATAATCAAGTAAATACATTCTACATATTAAACCTAGCCTGAAAGTTGATGGGTGAGTCTTCATGAATCACAGTTGCTAGGGAGTTAGATGTCTGCACTCTGCAGCCAAAACAAAGCACTATGGATTGACACAAAGCTTAAAATCTAGCACTTACATGGAGAAGTGATTGGATGAAAAATGACACAGTGTTTTTAAAGTGCAGATGTGTTAACTTCAGATGAGGCCATATCTGCACACAAAGCACTGCCAAAATAAAGAGTATAGTCTGCTGAAAATTCTGCTGACTTTACCATGTGCAAAGATCCGCCAGCTTTTGAGCTTCAGAGTTCCTTCTTTTTAAAGGGCAGCATCTGGACTAGCCAAACTGTAGAGGAAATTTTTTTAGAAAGAAGGATATATGTTCTTTTTCCTTACTATTATCATTACTTTATGAACTGAAATTACTTTCTGTTGGAACTCCCACTTATTTGGTAGAATTTTGGAGTAGGCTGGAAAAAAAGTCAATAAAATTTTAAGAGATGGGAATATGGAAACACTAAGATATATGTCATTTGAATTTAAAATGTATCTATAGTTTGAGTTGAAGATGTTTGAACAGGAAAAAATGCTACATGTAGTAAATCATAACTCTACATGTGATAAAAAAGAAAATTTTTGTATTTTATATACATAAAAATTATGTGTTTATACCTGCTGAAGATACTGTTCAATTGAAATTTATGGGGCAATAAAATCCAAATACAGTTCAAATAGAAACCCAAATAATCAGGTGGGCTAAAGAAATTCTTTATTTACCTGGAAATAGTAAGAAAAAAACTAAAATCTTTTTAGTACAAGTTCTGCTGTTTTCAAAGTCTGTATCGATACAGTATCATTCATTATATCAATATAGTATCTCATTCATTAGAATGGCGGAGTTTACAAAAAATTCTCTTAATTCAATGATTGAAATATGTTTTTTAAAATTTCAAAGGTCTCCAGCAGAATGAGGTACTATGATACTAAGCCAACATAAGAAATGCCACTCTGACCTGACAGTTGTGTAATCTGAATAAGAAGGGACGAATGTGATACATGGAAAGCCTAGGACTGCTGCAGTCATTGCAAAAAAAGCTTGTCACAGGATGTGGTCCAGTGATAAACAAGGTCAGGCTAACACACCATCTGCCCATGGAATATAGTGTCAATGTGTTATTCTGTGACTTTTACAGCTATATTGTTTCCAGTCGTTTAGCAAAATTCCACTGAAAGAAAAAATGCTTACTTAACAGCTAACCAAATGCAGAGCAAAATAGGCAAAAAACAGAAACACAAACATTTATTCTTTGCATGACTCTGAAAGCTGGAGTTGAAAATACTGCCATCTCACACCGCACATCAACTATAAGTGCTTTAAATGGGAAGGGATGAAGGTTCAGCTGCCCTTCTTTGGACCGTGTCTTTCTGGGAGCTGTTACTTATTGGCACAGTGCTGCATTTTCTGGGCTCCTGTTGCAGGAAAGAATTATCATTCCTCAGCTGACTGTCTCATGCTCTGTGCACAGTGTGACTGAATTGGCTGGAGTAAAGCAAACTTTTCAAAGCGGTGTTTAAGACTGTTTCCAGAACAGGACTTTGAAAACACACCACTACAGAGTCAAAATGATGCCTTTTGCTTTCATTACACAGAAGGATTATTCGCAGTTCTACAGTTAAAGGTACAATGAAAGTGCAGGCAGAGAAAATATAAAGTCCTTTTTCTGTTTTATCTTTCCTTGTAAAAAGTGAAATTTTCTTGCATCTGATCTTTTGAAAGCAAATAATTAACTGCATTAAATAAATATATGTATTAGTATTTCTCAAATTTTCTCATTTTTGGCACAGATTATTCCACTTGAAGAGATACCATTCCTATTGACTTCATATGTGAGTCAATCAAGGAGCAGCTGGCACCTTGTGTTCTTTCGAACTAATTGACTTCTTCTTCAGGACACCATCCACTTACACCGCACCCTAAATTCCTCTGTAGAAAGGTTTTAGTTTGAGGAAAACTATACTGGCAAAAATAGAAATGTGAAAACCATAACAAAATCGGAGATATTTTGTTATACATGTGTTTAAGATCTGTATATGAATGCATTACACAAGCAACTATCCTCATTACAATAATGAAGCATTTCTATATTGGGATATAGGAGACCCCTTCTTCTCCTAAACCAGGGACATGTTCTGCCTGCCCCCATTTGAGCACACACCAAGTACTGGAAACAGCCTTTATAATTCTTCAGCAAATTACAGCTCTTGCATTGCATGCTGCTCAGAGGTTGCTCATTTTTCTTCTTTCTTGAGAAACATGAATATCAGAGGACTGTGAAAGGATGAGCAGATGGTAATTTGTGGCCTCACACACTAGTCAGCAGATCTGGCCAGCTTTATCTTGGGGAAAAGAAAAAGATTTCTACAGGGGAATCAAGAGCAATCCAGCTTCCCTGCACACTCAGGTATATATCTCAGAGCTGGCACAGCCCTCTAACTCCTTCCAGATTTCACACAAATACAGTCAAGTGCAAAATCAGATGTGTAGAATACCTTTACAATGAACCTATTTCAAAAATTCATAGGTAGCCCAAAGTTTCTTTGCTGGTTTTTATTTTGTACTGCATATACATGGACATACTTTTCAGTATTTTTAAACTGTTATTTCCTCCCTCTTTCTAATTTCAGTGTATATATTGGCATATTAAAAGTTTATCAAGTATTTATATTTAGTTATGAAGTATATAAAATATATTTGATAAAGAATATGATATACAGACAGACATATTGAATTTCAAAGACTGTCATGATGGATTCTTTACAGAAATAAATAAATGGGTTCTTGATGAGACTTTTGATACTGGTTTTTACCATAGGTAGATTTTCACTTGTTATTTTCTGAGGAAGTTCTTACCAGTACTTCTAAGAACACATTCCAGTGGTTTTTATCCTTTCTTTATTTGATGGGTGATCTTGGCAGTAAGCACCATACCACTGTCCAGAAAATCATTTCTGTACAACCTAATGGTCATGGAAATGATTTTTAAGGTCAGTTGCATAACTAAGTATTCAAAGGTATGCATAAACTTTGGTCTCTAGATAAGAAAGTTCCACCTTGAGAAAATCCCCATAAAAACAAACATTGTATGTCAAGGCTAAAAATAGTGCACAGATGATCAATCACTGTTTAGCAGAATGCAGATGATGACCCAATGTGTCTTGGAGGTCTTTGAGAAGTGCCTAAGATCAGAACTCCACAGTTCTATTCTCCAAATCCACGGTGACTTTATGATGCAGAAAGGGAGCTGGGAGTTTGGATTGACAGGAAGCTGAACACGAGCCAGCAGTGTGCCCAGGTGGCCAAGAAGGCCAATGGCATCCTGGCCTGTATCAGGAACAGTGTGGCCATCAGGAACAGGGAGGTGATTCTGCCCCTGTACTCAGCACTGGTGAGGCCACACCTGGAGTGCTGTGTCCAGTTCTGGGCCCCTCAGTTCAGGAAGGACATTGAGGTGCTGGAGCAGGTCCAGAGAAGAGCAACCAGGCTGGTGAAGGGACTTGAACACAAGTCCTGTGAGGAGAGGCTGAGGGAGCTGGGGTTGTTTAGCCTGGAGAAGAGGAGGCTCAGGGGAGACCTCATCGCTCTCTACAACTCCCTGAGAGGAGGTTGTAGCCAGGTGGGGGTTGGTCTCTTCTCCCAGGCAATCAGCAGCAAGACAAGAGGACATGGTCTTAAGCTGTGCCAGGGGAGGTTTAGGTTAGATATTAGAAAGAAATTCTTTAGAGAGAGTAATCAGCCATTGGAATGGGCTGCCCAGGGAAGTGGTGGATTCTCTGTCCCTGGGGCTTTTAAGATGAGGCTGGACAAGGCATTTAGTTCCATAGTCTGGTAACCACAGTGGTGTTGGATCAAGGGTTGGACTTGATGATCTCAGAGGTCCTTTCCAACCCATCTGATTCTATGATTCTATGATTCTATGATTCTATGATTCTGTGATGTAAATGGACAAAAGAAGCATCTTTTTACTTGCTCAGCACATTTGCCAAGGCTCATGATGAAGTTTAGGGCAGAGCTGTTGCTTAAAGCTTCCTGTGAAATCAGGCTGAACTATTAGGCAGTATCCTGTAGGCTTCTCCAGCTATATCAGATCTTCTCCAGCTATTTCAGAAGACATTGTTGAAGAAGAAAGTAGAGATAAGGCTCCAACTTTGAAAATATTAGGGAACTGCATGACTTCTATACTGTCTTCATGTCAAATGAAAGAGATTCACTTCCATTTTTTCTAGATAATTAGTACAGAGACAGACCTATTTGCTTCCATTGCACAAAATACGTGTTAAACTGAAAGTAAGTCTTTGGTTTTATATTTCTCAGATACTATTCATAAATTCAGTTTACAACAGAAAAGAAGGGAAGGGTTACTTAATTTTCCACATGAATATTGGTTTAAATTCCATTTAAGTATATTCTCAAATTATGTTTAAAAGTGTGACCACAGAAATTTAAATCCTGTATTCACTCTTGGGGTTAGAATATGTTTCCTAAAGAGACTTTCTAAAGGAAAACAAGACTTTATCTCAGCCCTTATTCTGCAATGTTGACATTTTTAACGTCATTCTTTATATATTTTGTTGTTTTGCTACTAATCTCATGCATCTGGTTTTTCACCACCAAATTTCAAGTGCTTCTTGTTCAGTTCTGTTACAGTTCAGTACTCAGATTTTGCCTTGAATCCCTCCACTTCAGGATTTTCCATTCTTTTGTTTCTACATATGACACTCATCTACTCTCTGAAATTACTCATGTTTATTACTATTCATTTTACTTCTCATATACTTATTTTGAGTTTATTCCACTGCTAACCACCAATATTTCACTGACTTCAGTGAAGTTTTAATTGGTTTCAGAGGAGCTTTGCTGAGCTTCAGAAGTTTGTTTGAAGATGAGTGGTACTAATTTTCAAAGCAGGACAAAAAGCATATTAACCCTATCAATAATCTGTTTTGTGTCCAAAGTTGAACAAGAGACAGTCCCTTCCAGAGCCTTGAGAGTCTGTATATGGACCAGGCTCCTCTCAGAGATTTATGTAGCTATCACTGCAGGAGGAGGAATGGTCACTTTCCAGCAGCACAGACCAATATTTGGTGGAGATCAGACACACAGAAAGATGCACTGTAGTAGTAACAGTGGTACTAAAAGTCCTGTTAAAAGGAAAAAATGGCACAGTGCTTTCTCAATTAAAGAGAAGGCAGAGAGGAAAACATACATCTGTACAAGGCGGGAATGGTTGAAAGAGATTTGTTCGCTGTAACATTCTTAGAGGAACTTTTCAAGGTGAGTAAAATTGGGTATCACTGCTAGTAATGAGAGTAGACAAGAGAAGAAAGCAGAGATGGGCTCTCCTAATAAAGGAGAGTAGTATGAAAAGCCTTGGAGAACAGAAGTGACAAAAGCTCTTGTTTCCTTTCCAAGTGTATTTGACAAACTAAAAAAACTTTGAGAATAAAGACTGATTTTATTGCCCTTAAGTGGGAGCAGTGTTCAGTTCTTGGAAAGAAGAGAAAAATTAAAGAAACTGTAGTAAGAGAATGAAAGACACCCTTAATCCACCTGCCTGGCAGTATGGCTTAGCCTCTCTTATAAATAAACTCAACTCGTGTGAAGGGAAAAGTTCACACCCCTGCCTCTGATTGTATTTTTCATGGGATAAGGGAGAAGTTTAATATAATCACACATTACACAAACTTTCTTTTCCTAGTGTTTTAAAACAAATACAGGTATTTATTGTCTGTAAGAAACTTTTCTCTCTCCCTTAGGGTGCATTTTTGACTAGACCTGTACGAAACATTTATGCATCTGTGACATTTCTCAAAATAGTACACAAAATTCAGTTACCACCCCACAGTGTTGGTGATTTTGTGAAGGCATTGTAGAAGAATTTAAAATTTTTCATAAAATACCTCCTGGTGTACACAGGGATACTCCTAAGTCACTTAAACTGATTCCTCCTCCTTTCCAGTATATGGTAGGTGAGAATAACTTCTCAGAAATGCCAGTGAAATGTTTCCTCCATTCTCTTCCCCAGAAATGAAAGGAAAATAAAATTCTGGCTGCTTCTATGACAGTTGAGGGTAACCTTAGTATGATTTGCATGTGAGTTATCCTAAAGAAAGGTACACAGTAAAAAATCAGAGAAGGCACAAATCAGAGCAACAGCAGTTTTAACAGTCTTTCATAAGACAGTTTTAAAAGTCTTTCACATGAGACTGTTAAAAGAAGAAAGAAAAGTATTATACAATGGATGTCTTTTTTCAAATGGCAAACTCAGCCAATGAAGCAACTGTTTTGGTGGTCTCGACTGCATTGGCAGTCCACATAGAGCCAACAGGAATACTATGGAAAAACTAATGATAATACAAAGATAACAGTTTGGTGAAGAACAGTCAAAGGAAACAGACACCTGTAACACACAGGTAACCGAGTTCCTAAATATCCCAGCATACCGACACGGTCATCATGCAGAAATGAAAGATAACTTCAGATGACAAACTTCAAAACATAGACACAGTGACAAATTTTTGTCCTGCTATTATTATATTCGATCAAAAACTGTTTACATTTTGTACTTCTGGACTATTTTCTGTTTCTGTTTCTCACATATAAGCCTTTGTTTTTTAAACACATTTTCAGTTTTGGTTCTTTGATCAGCTCTAGCCATTGCTTATGATTTTATTTACTCTCGGTGCTTTTAAATCTTATACTTAAGATGCTTCCTCCCATGCTTTCAGAAATACTTTCCATTTTTTTTGCAAGTCCACACTTAATCTGTTTTGATGTTTTAATGTGATATTCATTTCTTATTCTCTTTATGTTCCACGCTTCTTCAAATCTTTCACTTCGTGATCTTCACAGTTTTTGTGCTTATTATGCTGGTCTTTAAGTCCTACACTTGCTGCACCTTTGTTTAGCAAGAATTTCTTTTATCTTGCCCATGGCATTTACTCCTTCAGCCTGAGGAATTCAAAACAGATTCCCTACTGAGTGCTATCTTAATCAGAAAGGGAGCACTCCAAGGCTCGCTCTCCACTAACAAGTCCCTCTACACTGCATTTCTCTTTAAGCCTTTAATGTTTTACTCCAATTCTACAGAAATTTAAAACTTGAAAGATTTACTAGTAAATTAAAATGTTGGATATTTCAGCTTTTTAAAGACATTATCCAGCATTTCTTCTCTAGAGATGTATTTCAAATGTTCAAATATTGCAATTGAGCTCTTTAACAGAGCATAGGCCTGAAATTCAAAGGAGGAATACTATTTATGAAAAGACATAGCCAGAAATATTCATATAAGTTAAGAATGGACATATATCACATTAGATAATGTAATTTTGTACACTTTTATTATACATCAAGAAAAATAATCTGAGAACTGAGAGGAACTGATTAATTGCTTCCCATAAACACAAAGAAGTACTAGAAATTAGTGTTAATGAACTCATTATTCTGAGTTTTATTCTGGAATTTGATGTATAAGTTTGGAAGACAAGAACTGTAACACATGATGAGCACTGGAACAAAACAAAAGTTAAGTTGTGGTGAGCATAGTTAGTGGAAAGATAGGAAAACTATGGCTTAATTATTTCTCCATTAAAAGAAATGGAAGTTCTATCACAGACTTTAAGAGCAGAAATTATTTCATTTTTTTCTTTTTTACTAGTATTTAATTCTACATCTTACCAAGAGGAATTAAACAGTCTAAACAGAGATTATTAAGATTCACTTTAAACTGAAATTGTGAATATGTTGATCTTTTCCCCTAGCCATAGAAAGCAGTTCATGAAATTTTTGAAAACTGAGACAATGCCAGTTAATAGCACTGAAGAGATATTTCTGCACAGCCTGGATCACAGTCAAACCAAACTAAAACTGTCTAGACAAATTTGTCTTTTAAAAATGGAAACATTAACATATCAGAAAATGAAATTTATTGCTTTCAATTAAGATATTCACTGAAACATAACTTGATGTTCAGTGATCACTGCTCACCCAAACAATGTTTCTACAAGCACAGAGAAAGGGAGAATTATAGAATGACATGAGGTTATATATTAAATTTTGTAAGTGATCAAATTTCCTCTGTCTCTGAGCTGTAAGATGGTTACAAATCTTTATTTTAAAACTCCAAATTAAATCTACCAACCTAACTAGAAAATCTGTAGTCAGTTGTGGTACAAAAATGAGCATTGCTGATAAAGAAGTACAAAAATGTTGACAATGTTACTGTCAAAGCAAGATGTTTTATCTGCTTAGGTTCCCAAGAACAGTGGCATTGCACAACCTCAATCTATTGTCAGAAGTTTATTAAACTGTCCATGTTCTACATAAGTCATCTCAACAGTTTTATATGTAGATTAGAATCCGTATATGGTTCAAAGAATCAGAAAAATTGCTTTGAGAAATTGCCTTCTCTCCTATGATTTAAAGAAAAATATAAATCCAATTCTGTTCACTGTCATTCAGTAACCAGATTCGTAAACAATTTACACTTTGCCTGGAGTCAGATAATCCTATCATTATTTAATCTCTTTAAGCACAGACAAATATCTAGATCTGGATGTGCGCATCAGAAAGTGCTAAGTAAATAACAAGGCAAAAAAAACCCTGGAAAAAAACCAAGAAAAAAACTATTAGAAATATAAACATTTGCAAATACTTATAGCTCTGGAAAGTAACGGGTTTTTTCAGTTGCTTCAAAAATTGTGGAGTTTTTTATTCACCCTTGCATAATCAAGCACAAGGAGAGAAGATGAACAAACAATCATACACAAAAGGAAGACTATTTTTTGAAAAACAGGTTGGGATTCCTCAATTACATCAGCACAGAATTCTTTTCAGGGCGATTTTTTCCTCATTTTTCATGACATAAAATTCTACACTCTGAAATGTGACTTTGTAAAACTGTAATATTCTTACTTATCATTTGTCTCTGTCTGATTAGCATCATATTCATTCATTAATTGAAAACACTATTTTTCTTCTTATGCCACTTAGGTTTCGATAGCAAACATGCTTGAGTTTCTTCTTTTGTGTGAATCCAAGTATTTGTAAAATGCTCTATTATCAACTTCTTGGCTTTGGGGGTTATAAAACAGAAGCAAGCCCACTCTCTTGACTACCTGTCCTGTTGAGCAGCAACTCAAGCAATAGTCATTAAAGTAGGAAATCCTCAGCTCTCCCTTACATGCAATGGTGCAGGTTAGACTGAAGAAGGTAGCATGAATCACTCCTCCTTATTCCTACTGTCCAAAAACTGGATAGGAATAAACTGTTCTGTGAAAAGAAGTGGTGCAGTCATAAGTACTTTGGAAGAATAGCATTAATTTATTCTTTGTCTTCCTGTTGTGTCAGTGTAGCTCTATGTCACCTTTTATAGTCAAGAATCACTTTATGAGCTAAGCTGTTGGTTGCATCTTGATTGACTTGTATGAAGTTGTAGAGATGTCTCTGAGAGCAAAATTCAGCCTCTTCTTACTATATTGCTAAGAGTCATAGAGAAGATACAAAGAATCGACTTTGGCTCTGAAAGGCTGGATTAGAAGCAATAAAAGAAGAAAAACCAGCTTTTTACTTATGAATTTTCACATGTACTATAGATGCCCTTAACCAAAAAATCCTCTGACTCCACAGAGCTACATCTACTAAATAATTTGTCAGAGATAAATAATGCTATAATAATTTTCTGTATTAGCATTCCTAAAAAAAAAAATTCTTTATATTTCAAGTTGACTGATGTGCAAGTTCTTACCTTACACTGGACAAATCTGCACAGTGATTTAACAATCAATTTAACAATTTAACAATCAATTTAACAATCCAATAATAGGCTCTTGACCAAAGTGCCATCAAGCTAATATAAAAATTTTTCTTAAGTCAAATTCTGTGAAAAAATGTTTTGGGGGCATTATCTGACAATTCATCATGCATCTTGCATCCAGGAAGCACACGAGTAACTATTTCAAAAACTTTCTTCACTGTTAGAAAATTGTTTTCTGCCATTCACTGAATATAACTGACTGACAATATAAATGTTTAGAATACAGATCTTCCTTTACTGTGTTGTGGGTTTACCAGCCCCTGCCCCAGGGTTGAAAAATAGTTAATTCCAGGCAGATTTCCAGAGCAAAGCCAATCACAAGTTTTAGTAACGCCTCTGCAAATGACATATTTAAAAAACGGAAGAGAAGATGAATTGCACAGAAGAAATTGCAGCCCGGAGGAGAGCGGCAGAGAACAAGAGACAGCAATGTAGTCTCCAAGGTCAGTGTAGCAGAAGGGGAGAGGAGAGGCCCAGGGAGGCCCCCTCTCCCCCTCCAGCAGGGGGGAGACTTAAAAACTAAAACCCCTGCCACCTGTGGAATATTATTTGGAGTGAGGAGACTCTCCTGCAGCTCATGAAAGAGCCTGTGCCGGAGCAGAGAAGTGCATGGAGGAAGCTGTAACTCCATGAGAGGCTTAAGATGAAATAGAGTCTTGCTGGAGACCTGTGACCCCCGGAGAGGGAAACCTATGCTGGAGCAAGTGCCCCAGCTAGGACATGTGATCCCAGTGAGGGATTTATTCTTCTCAAAATCATCTGTCAGCAATGATTTTGTAATGGATTTTTGAAATAAATTTCAATGTCAATGTCAAATGCCTAATATTAAAGAACAGAAGAAACAGACCTGGAAACATTTCCATGTGAGCAGAGCTTGCAGCTGTGCACAGCAGCCTGAAGGAGCAGGAGTAAGTAGTTAAAATTATTTTATGGTCAATCCTTAATTTTTCCTGACAAGTTCATCTAAGCATTAACACACTATCATATCAATAACTGAATAATTCATATTTTTCAAATTTCACTGCAGTCTATAATCAGTAAAAAAACAATCACAGTGGGTAGGAGGCTTGGGAATTTTGTTGTGAATTTCTTTTCATTTAGATGCTTAGGAACAGAATTGCATTTTAAAATATTACAACAGTCTTTCAAGATTAAAAAAGAATATGCACAAAATCATCCTCAAAACAAAATGAAATGGGAAAAGAGTGCCAAGTAATGTCATTGCTACTTAGCATTTCAATATGGAAAAGATTTTTAATCTATCATGCTGCCAAAATGAAATGGTAACTTATTTCTTCATGTATATAAATAGGCGAATATTCAACTACTATTTTCAGTGAACACAAAAGTAATAGGATATGTTACTTGAACTGCTTGTTATTTAAAATGCTGAATACTGCATTTGTTCTATAATAGAACATATATAATTTTTTTACATCTGTTAACTTAAAAATGTATCTGAGAGGGCAAAAATTATGATACATTTTATAAAGTACCAAATAACAGAAGATGTTAACTATTAATAAAACAGCATATTTTAGCAAAGTGGCTTTATTCATCAGATGATAGTCAGATGGTGGAAAAAGTCAGAGGAAATAATTTTGAAAGTTACAAGATTGGCATTTGACATTGACATTGAAATTTATTTCAAAAATCCATTACAAAATCATTGCTGACAGACGATTTTGAGAAGAAAATAAAAAACAAGGTAAATATTAATAAATAATTTTATTACTGGGTTAATGAAATTAATAAAAATTAAACCATGAAAAGATAATCAAAGCACACAAACTAGTAAGTTCACACTGCCATGCTGGAAATGCCAATAAGCTAGTGACACTGATGGCAGATGCTAAACACTTGCTAAAGCAGTAGGATAAGAACCCTCAGATATAAGTCAGCATTCATAAATTTTGATGGTGTCCTGAAAGAATGTTATATCAAAATAAGTTTGTGTTCTTTGCTAGAAAAATGCTAAGGGCCTTGAAATTTTCCACAAAAAACAAGTTAAACCATTTCTGTCTGTTTACACATATATCCTTATGAAAAGAACAGGAAATGCAGGAGGAGAACAGTGAAGCTTGTTAGAAGGGCATCAACATGTCCAACTCCATCATAGCTTTGAGACGGTAACCTACAGGTCCCCTTAAAGAATACTTTTTAATAGACAGAAACAAACCTTTTTCATTACAACTAAGCTATATAGTTGGACTCTGACTGTCTCAGAATCTGATTTCCCAATGCCTTAATAGCTGGTTTTAAATCTTGTTTTCTAACTTGGCAAAAAATGTTGGCAAGTTGTTTTTTTTTTTTATAGAGGTGATCACACAGCAGGGAAGGCAGAAGGCAGTCTCTGTCAATACTTGTAATTATTTCTCAAAGTTTGAACATTGTGTCAGCATAGCAGTGTTTCTCTGCACTCCCCAAATTCATTTCTAAGTAACCCAGTTAGTGAGCATTTGCATTAGGAAGGACAGCTCTTTTCAGCTCATGATACAGTGCCCTTATTCCAGAACTTGTGGCATTATTCAGCAATTCCCATTGTACTGGAAGTCTGTGTGCTGCTTAGGTACATACTCATTTCAAATGGAAGTGAGCCCTAAGGCTTCAATATCTGAGTGATTTTCTTCTACAGATTCACTTTTCTCCAGCTTTCTCTGTGGGGCCAGGCACACCAGTCCTGATGCCTCCAAGACTATGAGTCCATGATCATTAGTATCAGACCTGCGCATTGCCAGACCGCAGCAGGACGTGTCTGATCCCCTTCATCATGTATCTGCTGAGTGAACTAGAGCATGTGTCATGACGTTTATTCCAGCTTTATGCTTTTATACCTGCTGGGAGGATAAACAGTATCTGGCATAAAGCAGCAATCCCTGGTCTGGCATGAGGTCTGCTGGTATAAAATCACCCTTTATGAACAGCATAGAGTAAGCAGAAATCATCTCAGATTGGCACTTTAGATTGTGTGATTGCAGTGCTCTCAAACAGGAAGCAGGAGCCTTCGAAAGGGCAGTCTGGGGGCTGACCTGCTTGAAAGCAGCTCTGCAGATGATGACCTGGGAGTCCTGGAGGACAACAAGCTGTCCATGACCCAGCAGTGTGCCCTTGTGGCCAAGGCCAGTGGTATCCTGGGGTGCATTAGGAAGAGCGTTTCCAGCAGGTCAGCATAGGTGACCCTGCCCTTCTACTCAGCTCTAATGAGGCTGCTGTGTCCAGTTATGGGATTCTCAGTGCAAGAGAGACATAGAGCTCCTGGAGCAGGTTCAGTGGAGGGCAACAAAGATGATTAAGGGGCTGGAGCATCTCTCTTATGAGGAAAGATTGAGGGAGTTGGGACTGTTCAGCCTCAACAAGAAATGACTGCGAAAGACCCTCATCATCTGAATGGACCTGAACAGAGGGTGTCAAGAGGTGGTGCCAAGCAACAGGATGAGGCAACGAGCAGAAACTGATGCACAGAAAGTTCCACCTGAATATGAAGAAGAATTTCTTTACTATGCAGGTGACCAAGCACTGGATTAGGTTGAACTGAGAGGTTGTGGAGTTTCCCTCACTGGAGAATTCAAGAACCATCTGGATGCAATTCTCTGCAATGTGCTCCCTCCTTGAGCAGGGAGGTGGAACCAGGTGACACACTGGTCTCTTCCAACCTTACCCATTCTATGGCTCTGTGAAAAGGCATTTCCTGTGTTGCTGCAATGGTCTGAGGTAGCTGCTGCTTTTCAGATTGGGTCCACTGAAGCAAGAATATTAGAAGAGCTGAGGAAATTATAGATACATTTTCTCAATACTGCTAAAATGGAAATTCTTTGTCTGGCAACTTCATTAACTTCTGTGACCTTCTGCTATTATTCCCATGGGCAGCTTTATACACAAGTAATCCCATAAAGGGACTCCCATTTGAAGGGAGGCACAGGTATTGCTAACAGCCTCATTGTGTCCTTTACCTTTCTCCCTCTCTGACACAGTCACCATTTCTCTCTCATATGAATGTGACATCTTTTGTGGAAACTCTCACTGTGAACAAAGACGTGCTGATTTTTATTCTTGCATGTCAGTAAATACAAGTTGTTTTTTGACATGCTTTTACATTTTCAGAAGGAAACTCTAAAATTCTGATTGTCTTCCAAAGACATTTCAGAAAATTTTACCGGTCAAGTCAAAATAACCAGAAACACACTATTTAGTGTAGAAACACATACAAGTTTGCACCACACTAAGTAACTGTGCTTGAAGGATGGAATTTGTTGGCTCATGCAGATTTCAAAGCCTCAGCTAAGAGCACTGGGCAGAAAGAAAGCAAAAAAAAGCATTATTTGTTCCAAAGCACACATTTTCTCAAAAGTCTTAATGTCTGCTCAACCCTGGCTTTTTTCTTATCAGTTGATATTCACACTGAAAGTGTGCAGTTGCATTTTTAGTCCAAGACCGCAGCAGCAGCCATAGTATACCACCTACTACAAGTTTAGAGCAGAGCCTGCAACATGCAGTGATTCACCTCTTTAGTTTCAGGGGCTGGAGGCAGCCCATGGATTGCAAATGGGCAGCCGGGAGAGATGGCAGTCTGGATGGATGGAGTAGGAACTGTATCTGGTGAGCCAACCCAAAAATGGCTAATATGAAAGACTGCACTACTGGAATTCCAGGCACTTCTTTTAGAAGCTTCTCTGAGGCTAGAGTTGGGGACAATCTGTACAGTGAGTTTCTTTGCCTTCACTCTGGGTGTATTCGGGTGAAAATCTGGTGGGAAGAGGTTTTTATCTGTTACTAATTTGGATGTGGTTTGGCAAAGTAACGTTGGTGACTACTGTTGTCTCTTTAATTCTCCCAGTATGTAATAAAAATGGATTACCTCAGTGCTTTGATCTTAATGATTCCCTTTCCAAATATATTTAAATGTGACATCAAAGCTTTCCACAATACAAGATATGATATTGTTATCACTAGATTTCTTTAATGAAAGTAATATAAAATTAAATTATAAGACGGTTTTATTCTGAATGGGCCTGGAGGCAAGCAACAGGAACATCTGATGAAAAGATTAATGAAAAGATTGATAAAAACATATCAATAAAAAGATGCCTACAAACCTGCATAATCCAGAGAAAAGAAATAATAACCTTTAAGCATCCATAAACATTTGGAAATCAAATAATTACAAATCTTTCAAATAAATTACTGCCTGCTTAGTAACTGTATCTGGACATATGCCCTGAAATTATATGGGTTATGTAAGGACCTATAAAGCCAAAGGAAACATGCTGTTCTATAAGCATATTATTGTTGCATATGTTGTGATATAACTGGAGAAACATTTTTCATCCAGAAGTTACTGAGGGAGGACAGTCTGTTTGTTTGTGGGGTTCTAGCTTGTTTCTTTATAAGCAGGATAACTTATTTTTCTGAATATGCAGTTTCAGAACAGTAGAAAGTATTTGTCAAATTGGTCCTAGGCCTGGACCAAAAAGACTATGAAAAGTTAGAACAGTTCTACAAATCTCGCTTTTCAAACTTGAAAAACATGGTTGGGATTTTTTGTTTTATTTTATTTTTATTTCAAATACAAAAAGCCCTATTAAGAAAAAAAAAAAAAAAGAAAAAGTCTTATTACCACATTACAGCTCTGGACCAAAAATTGAATTCTTTAACTAAATCATCCTGTGATTGTTAAAGGGGAATTGTAAATGGGAATGTTGACATTCATATCACAGACTTTTCAGTGCAAGCAGGCTATAATAGAAGAGATGCCTATAATGTAGATGCCTATACCTAAGGTTTCTGCCCGAGGTTTTCATTGGAGTAACTGTCATTGTGTGTGAATCTCACTGTAAATTACATTTAAAATCTGATTAAATGGGTAGCTTCTTTAAATGGCCTTATCTCTCCACTGATTAAAGAGAGCAAAGACAGAAAAGGTAAGCTGAATCCCACCTGAACCACTTAGAGTGGCAGTACCACTCACAGCAGATCATTCACAGCGTAACTTGTGACAGTAAAATGTTAACCTGTAATTTACTTTATTTTTTTTAAATTAAGTTTTAGAAGTTTGGATTTTTGTGCATATGGATACAATATTTCAGTTTGGTACTTGCAACTCTAAAAGTGAAATGATCTTCCTGTCAAACTAGACTTCACTAAATTTCAGGCTGGTTCTCAGAACTGGAAATGCAAGAACTACAGAGAAATGGTGTGCCCACCCTGTAGGTACAACTGCAGTCCTTTAGCTGGCAGCCCCGCCCTGCTGCTGTGTTATTCCTTCATAGCTTTAGGAAGGTGAATCAAACCTGATCTTGCTTCGTACTACACGGCCATACAAAATCTTATTTGCATAAGCAAGCTGAAAATAAAATTTTTAGTTTCACAATACATTTTATTTGGTGGGAAAGCCTATGTTTATTCTCATTCCTACCAATATTCTGCAGTTTGCTCATTGTGAAGAGTGTCCTTTGGTATGGTAGAGGGTGAAAATCAGATCTGGATCCCTCACTATAGTGAAAGAGGGAAATTTATTGAGCTAGCTCTTCCACTCAGGAAAAGAGAGTGTGTAACCACATCCTTTGAGAGTGATCCAGATGGTAAACTCTGAAATACTGCCTTTTTCCCAAAGGCATTGGAAATCTATTTTTGCCTACAATTCTTTTTTCTAGGAGCCTAAAATCTTGGTCTTTGTCCGATTTTAGCAATCATGCTGTCCTGCCAACTACAGCTGAAACTGGCAAATCAGAGCTGGATGGGGGTGATCCTTAACATAATTCATAAATGATACAGAGAAACAGGAGTCATTTCAATACACAGCACACAGGTTGGTCTTCAAAACAGGGAGAAAGAGGCAGAAAAGTCTCAAGAAGGAAGAAGGTATTTGAAGAAAGTGTTTTGCACAGTAGCTCACCCTGTGGCCATTGCACTCATGCAGGAACTAGAAGTCTGGAATTCCAGCTTCAATGCCTTTATCCTGCAGCTACCTGAAAGTACTCAAATGCTCATGTCACATGGGAACAATCTTGGCATTAGATGAGTGCAAAGCATACATTAACCTTGACCAATTTCCATAGATGGGAGTTCTTTTGCTTTGCTCAGATCGAAGCTATGGTTGATTAGTTGGTTGGTTGATTTAGAAGAGGATCATGAGAAATAAAATCCATGCTGGACAAGCAGGAAAAGGTAGAAACTCTACCTCCATCAATTGTGCAAGAAGAATTGTGCTATTTATTTTCCAGGTGCCATCACAGAAATGAGTGATCCAACTGTAAATAGGCAACTAATTTTAAGACTTGAGTCAGATAGGTACACATATTCCTGAGCCTGACATTTCCATTTAGGGAGTTCCAGGAAGCATTGCACATGTACAGAGCTGCAAATATTGCCCTTTGAAGTTTCCTGCAGTCCTCATGCAGACGATGAACAAGATAGTGCCTTACGTTGGCATTCCGCGATGGTTTCCCGCTGACGTGTGCTCTCCATAGGCAGTAAAGGCTTCTATATTATTTGCTCTGAATCATCCTGCTGGTGAATCACCCAAGTTTACTGCCTAAAGCAATGTGAATCTAGCTCATCACGTTTGAAATGCCCATATTTTAACATCCAGCATGCAATATCCTGTAGATTAGGATCAGTATTTTCAATTCAGCATATTAGTGATGGGAATCAAAGTGATATACTGCCATCAACTCCTGTCTAATTGGAAGATTGCTGTTGAAAGAGTGTAAGTCCCTGCATATAACATCCATATTTAAACCTCTGTGGATCTGCAATAGTTTAACCTGACTTAATAGTATTAGAGACTGTTGAAATAACCAGTGGTGCGGAAAAGAATTTACACAGTTGCTCAGTCATTTATTTGGATGACAGCATTGCAATAAAGACATTGCTTCTGTGATAATATACTTAGAAATCAGGCCTATTTGCCCTCTTCAAATTATTATTATTCAAAATCGATTCCAAGTAAACCCCATTTTTAGAGACTGAACAGAGGAAGGAATTTTCATTCTTCAGTTAGTGCAAAATTTTATGGCAACAGAAATTTTAATAAGAAATAAATCTAATAATAAAGGTAGTATCCACCATTTGCAACAGAGCTATTACTGCATCATGATGATGTAACATCTGAAATGAAAGAGGAATCAACCTCTATTGTCATGTTTGATGAGACCTGCTTACTTTGATATGTCTGTCATAGCTTGATTTTTTTAAAAGCTAGTTTTGACACTGTTTCTAAGAATCTTTGAAAGACAAGCAGAGGAACCAAAACAAACAAAGAGATTTGGTTTGTAGGTTTCCACAATCCAAAGATTTGACAGAAACTTTAAAATTATTAAACGGGAAAGAAATTGAAATCATGGGTAAATACTACTTCAAAGGAAGTGTAAGAAAGAGATAAACACTGAAATACTTCCAGTTAATTAAATACTCCAATTATTACATACTCTGTATTTAAAGTGGTTTAGTACTTTGATTATTATCATAAACTCTACTCATGTTTTCACAGTTATTATTATACCAAAAAGAAATTTCTAATGATGACAGGAATTTGTAAGAAAAAATCACATACTTGGAACCTGCTTTCATTTTATCTTCTTCCAACTTTTCCCTCATACTTTCTTCTACTTTCTCAATAAGCAACCTGTAACAAAATGCAAAGTGCAGAAATCAAAATTTAAATGTTCCCACTCCAGCCACAGCAAACACCTGTTTTGAATAAGTTTGTTCCAGTACAATTCTTTTTGTTCAAATGCAATTTGCCCATAGTGAAATCCCATAAACATGTAGGAATTAAGGAGTGTTAGGATGTGGATTTGAATGCCCTCAGATCAGGTCTCCAAGTAGAAGATCCCACTAGCACAGGAAGAAATAATTGGTAACACTGTAAAGTAAAATATTTTAGTTTTGGGTTTGTTTTTTTCATTTAGAGGAAGAAAGAGACACACCTATGTGATTAAAGGTGTTTGAGAAAGAGGCCTCGGCTACAGAAACTAGGAAGGAGGATGATGCTAAGGAATGCAAAGTGGTCTAGTAGTACCAAAATAATAGGAAGACATTTGCTCAGTTTGACTCGAAACAGCCTAGGGTAATTCAAACGTTTTAAATAGCAGGTCCTTCTCACACCTCCTGTTCTGATCAAAGTGACTGACGGCTTGGAGGAGACAATTCTGACTAGGAAGCAGTGATGAATGGGTAGGGAAGAGACCCCCTCACTTGGGGCAAATGGAGTCAGAAGATGTATAATTTTCTCCTCATTTGGACTGATTTTTTAAATCAGAATGCATATGCCCTTCATTACAAGTTTCAAAAGGAAATGTTATTGTTCCTTGTAAGTTCCCTGCTTCTTCTCAGTAAAGAAGATGTTAGTGTGGAAAGGAGAGGCAGAGGCTTTCCCTTTCTTGAATGCTTCTAATGTTTTACTTTTTTCTTTTTAATATTTTTCAGAAACACATGTTCTTTTCAAAATGAATGTTGGTCACTTTTTTGTCCCACCTTTTCAAAAATCATGTTGCCCAATACCTAGCTATCCGGGACACTGCAATGTGTGATCCTAGGCCTAGCAAGGATATCTTAGAATCATAGAACATCCTGAGTTGGAAGGGACCCACAAGGCTTATCAAAGTCCAACTCCTGTCCCCACCCAGGACTACAGTAAGAATCTCATCATGTGCCTGAGAGCATTGTCCGAACACTTCTTGAACTTTGGCAGGCTTGTTGCTGTGACCAATTCCATGGGAAGCCTGCTCTAGTACCTGACCACCCTCTGGGCAAAGAACGTTTTCCTAAGGTCCATCCTAATGCCCCTCTTCATGTTGCTCCCTTGGATCCTATCACTGGTCACCAGAGAAATCAGTGCCTCGCCTTCCACTTCCCCTCATGAGGAAGCTGTAGAAGGAAGTTTCTATTTCTCCTTGTAAATTTAGATTTGCCTAGATTCAGAGTTGATGAGAAGCCCAATCTATGCGAATGAAGAAACAAAGGAAAATTCTGCACAGTTCATGCTTGTTGTTCATGCTGTGAACATCTCTGAGGTTACAATATAAATTAAAGAATAATTATTATTAAATTAAAAAGAAGGAATTAAATGCCATTTTATTTTTGCCAGAACCAGATGCATAGGAAAATATATCTCTTTTGAGTTTGAGATTTATCTTTTCTATTTTTTGCAGGAACTAATTTTTTTTCCTCTCAGTATCATTTCTTCATCCTTAATCAGAGAAGGCGTATCTATAGAAAATAAAAGTTTTTTTATTTTTTTTCCATAGATTCTTAGCTGTATGGACAATCTGTTTTATTGATTGTTACAAAGTATTCAGTCTTTCTAAATGTAAATTTTTGTTTTGACATATACTATGCATAAATTACCAGTAAGTTGACTTCAGGAAGAATGATGTCTTAATCGATGGTTGTAAATCTATGCTAAAATCTTTATGGTACTTAAAACTTATTCATGAAATTTCTTTTCTGCAAATTATAGAATAGCCTCCAAGCACTTTCTAAGCACTGACAGTAAATTTTTTGTGCTTTGCAAGTCGGTATCTTCCACGCAATCAACAGTGAGTCTTGCTCCATTGTCATTGATTCTTGCTACTCTGTTGATGTCATCAAGTTACACCAATGTTATATACCATTCTATTGTTAATACATTTTTTGTACGTTGAGCCCCTGAAAACTTATTATGGTTTTGTCCAGAGTTATTGAAAGGCATAAAATTGACTTGGGAGGAATTGAATTATTATGAAGGCTCCATAGCTAAGGTAGATGTTTGCCCAATCTGTCAAAAGAATGATAAAAAATAGGCTGTCAGACATTACTTCATTTCTCCCTAACCGTGTACTACAGCAAAAAGATACTCCAAAGCTTGCATTGCTGTTCCCTGTGTGCACTGATAGGTAGACTGGGAGACCAGAGACTGAAGGCCAGGTGCTTTCATCCATGCAGGAAGCGCAAATTAGACAGCAATACTGTGCATACAATCTGGAATTCAGCTTTTGTAGCACTAGTATATATAACTTGTATATATGCATATATATATATATATATACA
>VXAY01005670.1:201879-216550 GCA_013399855.1 Oxyruncus cristatus
TATATATAGTGTATATAACTTATCCTACAGCAACTAAATCATATGTTGGCAAAAGCTTTTAAAAATTCCAGTGTCAGTGTTCTCCCAGCAAGAGTTATGATGGCGTCAAAACTGTGGGAGACAGTATTGTAATTGTATAACTACAATTCATTAAAAGCTGGGCAAAATACGACATTGACTTCCTTGTTCCATTCACTAGTGAGCTGTAATAGCACAGTTTTCTATTGTGTGTCTTGGGTACACTGCAAACAATTCTGTGCATTCAAGAAAACAGGAGAGGTGTTACCTCAAATACGATGTTCTTGATCTCCTTATCTTCCCATATTTTAGAGAATCTTAACAAGAAGCTTTCTGTATAATGATTTACAACTGTGATGGTGGGGCTTTTTCACCCCTCAAATTCAATTAACAGTTCAATAGTATGCCAAGGATAGTCCTCATTTATTTTGAAAAATAAAATACTGCCAAGAGAACTAGAAAACTCTGCAAAGTGCTTGCTCCTTCTTTAATTTTTTGATAGTGACAGATATAGGGGTCCATGGAAGCACCTGCCAGCCATCAGTTCTACTTTTCCCAACTATAGTCCCACAAATTTCAGTGTGACATAAGAAAGGAAAATTTTTTATGGTCTGTTTGCACTGTTAGGTTCACAAAAAATCTAGCTCATGTTTCTCATAATCTGAGCTGGCTGGCTGGGAGCAAGCCCTGCTGCAGACACTGTTTGCATGCATTAATGGAGGATGGTGATTCAGCTAAGGAAGCCTAGTCCTCAACAGACATTTTTAGTTCAGCACAATGTCACACCATGACGGATAAATGACTTTGGTTACAAAGCTGTTCTGTGTCAAATTGTGTTGGAAGACAAAATCACCATTTCTGCCTTTTCACTGAGCACCTACAAATATTCCTGGCTTTGGAAATCCTTTAAATGCTCTTTGGAATGTGTTCCCTGCCTCCAAGATTTTACCTTTAAATACAGTCATACTTCTATGTGCACATCTTTACATAATGATTTCAAGAGACTTTTCCTTCAACCAGTGTCAAACAGCATCAACGATCAACATGAACGATAAAAAAATTTCTTTATGCATTCATGTGCTCAGATTCCTGTTCTGGAAGGTAATTAAAACCAGACATAGTTTGCTGTAAATATTTAAATAATTTTAACTTTCTAAAATTATCTGAATCCCTCAGAAATCATGGCTATGAGAAAAAAAAAAAAAAAAAAAACAACTTTCCAATTTCAGTTATTTTCTCATAGAGATCTTTAGCATGTTTAGTAAATCTTTTAAATATTTATCTTCCCCTCCAAAATCTGACTGAAAAGTAAGAGACACAAGGAGGTAAGCTGTAAGACAGTGAAAAAATAATCTCCTCTATTTAATATATTTGAAAGAACTTGTTAATTTGTTTCTGTCTCAGTCTTGAAGACATTGCAGAATATATTGTCTTCATCTAGCAGATCAGGATAGACAGTGCTGTCAAAACATAATCTTAGAAGGGCTCATTTTCCTTTTCATTTTTTTGAGGTTTAATTAAGAAAATGCAAATATGGCTGATATTAGCTTGCTAATTGGCATGCTGTTTTCATTAAGGTGTGAAATGCTCTTATGGAACAAAAAGTATGGAATATGTGAAAGATCTGGCTGTCATTCACAGACAATCACAGCTGTGAAAAGGGCTGGAGAATATAACATCATGGACTGATTCTTCAAGTGTGAGACACTTCAATTTCAGGAAATTTTTGTGCCTCTAGCCCTCACTGCCCACAAAGGTCAAGAAATATTTTCCATTTCTTAAACACAAGTGTAAGGGAAGGGTTGGATTCCAGTACAGCAATTATTTTATTATTACTGCTATTTTTTATGGGGAATTAGCAACAAATAACCACAAAGGTCAAAGTCTGTTATTCAGAACTCATCAGAGAGGAGATAATGCTACAAATTTATACTAAACAATGCTTTATATGACAGTAGGTTATGACCAAGTCCTGTGGAATTCTTACTATATTAGTATATTTCAGACATGGTTACAGGTAAAGAAACATCTGTGAATTTGTGATTCCAACAGAGTTGAAGCACAAAATAGTACCAACACAACTGAACTGATTCTAGAATCAAACTTGAAGGAGGTGTGTGATAAGTGATGGCTAAATGGGACTTGGGCTTTTAAGTTTTACACATAGAGACCTGTGTTCAGATCCCTTCTCCTGAGTCATGTAGAGGACAGGGGTTCTTCCAATGACAGTTGAATGGTACTGAGTGTCTTGACAAGGCATTAATCAAGGTCCTGTCCTGCTAAAGATATTGAAGCCTGTGTTGAAGACACCATCTCTGATCTTTGTATAACAGCACAAAGCTCTGACATTCAATTATCATTTTTCAGTTTTCATCTGTGGTTATATATAGGCTTGTGCTGTGATGAAGCAGACCGATATTTCACCATGGTTAGGCTTCATTTGCCTTGAGTTGTTTTGACAAGTTAAGCAGCAATCCATAACTACCTGTGTTCTTTCAAGATCATAACTTACTCTAAAGTCATGATTTTGTAAAGGACATAAAAGGGGCAAAATAAATCTCTTGCTACAAGGTGGTGACTGGGTGAGAGGACACGGGGCTCAATGTCCTGGTACGCTAATATTCCAAACCACTGTTCTACTTGGTTCTGCATTTGTAACGGATCAGCATTATTCCAGTTACAGAGAAAATTAATTTAACTATAATTAGCTTATTAAAGCAGAAGGAAAAAAAAACTAAAATAGTATTTCTGTCCTATGAAAATTTTATGCTTGTAAATATTAGGTGTTTGTGGACTGCTTAGGGATTTGTGGCAAATGCTGGAAGTATTTGACAGTTACCAATTGCATTCAACTTGTTGGGTTCTTTTTTTTTTTTACCAATAATTTCAGAAGACAAAATTCTTCATTGTTCTTATAAAATAATGCTTTTTCATTATTTTCTCTGTAAAAAAACTTGCTATGCTATTTTCTCTTTTCAAATCAACTCGTCTTCCAATTTGTGCCCTATTTGTATTAGAGAAGTAACTTAAATGAGACAAGCCTAGCAAGGTCAGAAAAGAAGCAGTTCTACCAAGGCTAATAGAGTTGTTTCAGCAGTCTGTTTCTGAAAGAAATAAAATAAGAGTGACTTGAAAAGGAAAATAAATCTGGATACATAAGTGTAAGTTTGGAAGAAACAAGAGAAGCTTGCAATAGCATTACTAGTTAGTGAATAGCAACAGAATTTTTTCTTTGAACAAAGAAGTGACAAAAGTGACAATAATTTCAAGCCATGTGACTGCATGCAAGAGAGCAAAAAATTCTCAAAGCTTGTACTAAGAAAAGGTATTAAGAAAGTTGTATTTTATGATTTAAAAGTTGGAGCATAGCAGTGTGTAATACAGCAAAAAAAAACACCAAAACAAAACAACAAACAAAACAAACAAGGAGGCCAGTGACATTTCCGCATATTTATTTCAAAACGAGTAGTCAGTTCAAGGCTTTTCTCAAAATGTGTAGTTACCTATCTCTAAATGTTTGCTAGGTAAATTTAAGCTGCCTGTCAGCATGGAGGTAAAACACCTTTTTATTCAGTTATGGTGAAATCAAAGGTAGGCATCTTCCTTCAATTCAAATGAAACTTCAGCTTTGAAAGGTTATTATCCGAGACAATTTTGGCAAAAAGTAATAAGAAAGGTCAAAGAACATGACAAATTAAAATATTTATTTGTGTCCTACCTAAAAATAATCCTGTAGCTTTGTAAGAAATACCAGAATATACCAAATACCTCACTATACACTTGCATGTAAACCTTGTATATATAGAAACTGCAGATGTTCCAGAACACAGAGACTAAAACCACATGCAGGGCTTTGCTAGCTTAGGGCACAAAAGCCCATTTATTTAAAAGTATAATATTTGGCTGAAGGTGATGAAAGCATATGGGGCCAATGCTATTTCAGTCATATCAATAGATACAAGAACAGAAATAACTTGGGGCTGTGTAAAGATCTGGGTAGTAACAATCGTAAAAGGAACTTCACAATGAGATATATTAGGTCTTCTCTTGCATTACCAGCTATGAAAGTTTCCCAAACAAAACACAGAAACCCAATCATTTAGGAAAGAAATCTAGAATTAATCGGTGCCTTTTGTATTGGGAGTATTGTCAATGGCTTCTATTCTTAAAAGTTCAAATCCACTATTTATTGCTGTTGTTAGTATTCTTGTCTAATTATTGATACTAAAAATTAGATCAATATGTAAATATAGAACTGTACATTATTATTAAATCATCCTTTTTTTTTTTTTTTTTTGCGGTAGCGATTGAGTTTTCAACTCCCTAGGTGGAAAATTATAAAGTAGTACCTAAGGATGCATTTCAGATAATTAACGAAATTTTAATAAATTGCCAAAATGCAGATTTATCTCCAAGCTAACTACAAAGATACTTTTCTGTAATGAACAAGTTTATCTGGTTAATGATATGCAGGGATTTATTCGGCCATTCAGGGGATGTTGCATATTTCTTAGTTTTTGTTTTGATCACCAGCATTCTGCAACATTTAAAAATTACTTGAAATGAGGTGGAAAGTATATCAGCTTACACAAAGAAACTAAGCTGTTTGTTTCCATTGATCTGTCCTGCTAGGCAGCATTGTGTAGGACTGCTGAGAAAGTTCTTCAATTTCTTCAGCAAATATACGTGGTTAACTGCACTAAACGAAAGGTGAAAAGTTGAGAGAATTCAAGGTAGGCTCAGTAGGCAAGCTACAAAAAGAATTTAAGACTCATTGTGGAATGAGTTGTTCTCTTACATATACAAAAGTTGTAACCTGGATCTTGGGCATAGGCACAGCCATCATCTGGAGTAGTCTCTTTAAGGCACATTCACACAACCTAACTTACCAACTGTAAGCGTGATTGAATATGCTACTTCTTAAATACAGAATAACATGAACAGCATTTCCCAAAGTGAGAATTTTCACTGATTTAGAGGTTGTACTTCAACTAAACAGAACTTTAACTTGCCAGCCTTGCCAGCTGAATGCATAGAGGAAAAAACGTTTTAAATTCTTCCTTTTTTTGCTAGGGTTTCAGAGCATTTAAAAATGCTCTGAGCAGGTAATTTTCTCCACTCAGGATTTAAAGGTCTTAATCCTCTCTTCGAGGCCTTTCTTTCAAAATATGTGATTGCCTGGTAGGCTAAAATAGTGCCTGTGTGATTTTTCATGGTTTTGTATTTTTGCACTTTGAACGAGTGTGGAATACAGGGTATGGGGTACCGGAATAGACAAAAGACTAAATCTTGTGATCAAGGACTAAAACTTCTGACTTTCTCTGAAGCCAGGTGATGATCTCCCCTTCATGGCTGTCATTTTTTCTCTTTGGTCTCTTACTCAAATTGTAGTTGGAGATGGAAGGAACCCCACAAAAAACTTGCAATTGTAGGACTCTCTGGGAAGTATGCTATACAGTTTATGCCCCTTGATCACATGAAGTCCCCACAACAGGGACTCCTTCTCCAGGTCATTTCTCTTTACACAACCAAATAAAAGAGGTGCAGATCAGCACCGTCTCATTTCCAGGTATTTTAAAGTGAAGTAGCAGTCAATGTTTTGATGACTCTAAAGCTGCATTATTAATCCCTCATTCAGTACGTACTGAGAAACATAAGTTTCATGGTCCTGTTGGACCATGAGACAGGCCCTGAGCTACCCAGTCTAGTCAAGCTGACACACACCGACCCTCTCAGAATGCCACAGACAGGCAGCTCTAGGTGGCTGGGAAATATTACTGTCTTGATGGCAAATTTATGGCAACATGATCCCTAATCATAAAGTTGCAAAGGCTACCGTTTTTGAAAGCTTGTTTTCCCTTTGAGGTTGTAAAATAGTCCCAACTTTGTGACTAGTAGCTGGTAACAGCTCTTGTTGCTCACCCCAATGGCTTTGAGAGAGCTTGCTGCTGCTGCATGTTATTTAAGGGTCCTATGAAACAACAACAGTCTCTACTGCAAATATTTACGTTTGCAAGACAAAACTAATAGTTGTCAATGGGTGGTTCAAGGGGCTTTTTCCTGCCTTAAACTCTTGGTCATGTTACCAGCATCTATTGGCTGCAGTTCATGCACCTGCTATTTTGAGCCCAGTTAGGCACTGACTGATATTAATTCACCCACTGTCAGTCCTAAGCAATGGAAGGGATTGAATTTTCTGAGTTGCAAAGCTTTCTGACCCTCCCACTACAGAACACTTAAGCATAAACACAAGGAAAGATACACTAACTTCAGTAGTAAGATATATTTCCCTAAATTAAATTTCTACTTTAGTTTTTTTCCTCAAGTGCTCCTTTTCCTTTGTGGTCCAGTTAAAAATTCAAGATATAGAAGGCAACACTCTTTATATAAATGTCTACTGGCTTGTTTAGACAGAGAAAAATATGATGCACAGCCCGAAGGATATGCCTTTCAGTGTTGCATTCTAATTTTTTGTGATGATCCATAAGGAGCTACTTCAGTGCAATAGCCTGTTATATCCAAATACCTCAAAGTGGTGGAGTATTATTCCTCACAAGATTCTACTAGTATCTGCCTTGTACCAAGAGTGCAGTTAGGCATAAAAAAGACATAAAATTGAGTCAAAACAATCAAAGGAAAACAAAACTGTAACCACGGTTGCAAGGAGAAGAAAGTGCATGGAGAGAACCAGCTGTTCCCTGGAACCTTCTGTAAGACTCTGGTCTTGTCTAGGAGTTTTGCTTTAACATATAAATATGTGGCTCTTTAATACCTCGAGATAGCATCAAGAGAATAAGCCGTTGACTCGTTCCCAAGGGATTTCTTTATTAATTTAGGGGACCAAATGAGGGAACTCGGACAAAGTTTAAAAGGACATCACAAAAGCAAGACAAAAATGTTCCACCACAATATTGACTCAGCATATACTATTAATCCACAACACTTAAGATTCATTCCCTCCAGCTCCAAGCCACTCTAAATATCAAGAAAGCAGCAAAGAAAGAGAAGCAGAGGGAGCAAAAAGAGAGAAGGAGAAAGAGGGAGAGATAATTACCACTGAAACCTTGTAGAAGACCACCTCTCACAAGTCCAATGGCAGAGCTGTGACAGGAGGCAAACACATACCTGTGGTTTTATCTGCTCTGGTCCCTATGGCCAACCCCTCCGGGCGGGGCCTCTGACCCACCAGCCACTCCGGGGTTCCAGGCCAGGGTGAGGGGCAGTGTTCTCACTGTCCCTGACAATCTGAAGCTCGGTGAGGGGCTCCAGAAGGTGTGGGGTGTTGTAGTTTTCCTGTGCTGTTTGTGACTGACAGCTACTCCCAGGCTTCTCCATGTGGGAAGAGGGACTGCCAAAAGGGACATGACACCACTGCACCTTCATGAGGTTCGACCCATCCCTTCCCCTTCCCCTTACACACGCACACACACACACACACACACACACACACATGCACACTCACTCCCCACAAGGTGATTCTGACCCGATAATAACTGATCTTGTGCCCAACAACCTCTTTTAAATGAATGCTGCCAACAGTGAAAATGGCCAGTCTTGCTTTCCCGTAAGAGGGAAATGAAAAGAGAGTTCAGACAGAGGCTTTTGCATGACTGACTATGTTTGGAATATTACTTTGGTAAGAGAAAAGGATTTCAAAGACCTTGAGGACTGACATGAAGGTGAGGAAGAGAGAAAGGCAGGGCAATTTGTCCCATTGACAAGACACTGGGAAATGACACAAGCAGAATCAAAGGAGGGGTTTTTTTTCTTTGTGAGCAGGACAGAAGAAAACCAATTTGTTCCTTGAGCGTGAAGAGCTGTATAGAGGGTACACAAAAGAACATCTGCTCTTAAAACGCACTTGACAAAATAACCTTGCACTTGTGTGAAGAGTACCTCTGTAGCCAGGAGGCTGCACAAATCTCATCATGGAAAAGACAATGGAATTTCACAGGATGATTGAGGTTGTAAGGTGCCTCTGGAGATCACCTTGTCCAACCCCCTTGCACAATCAGGGCTGTCTAGAGCCTGTTGCCCAGTTCCATTTTGGAACATTCAATTAACAAAACTAATAATACATGGGATTCCATAATCGGGTCTCCTGATCTAAAAATAGCAATTTAGTGGCAGGCAGAAAAAAATTCCTAAACAAGAATTATGGTGTGTATTCGAATGCAACCAGCCATTGAAAAAACACCCAAAAGAATTCCATTGAACAAGCAGAATTATTCCTGCATGTCTGGATCATCTGTATTCTGAAATTTCTTGGTTTAATTTATTTATTCGTTTTCAGCAAAAGACCTTTCTGACTGAAGGAAATGCAGTTGCCGTACCTGTGGCCACAGATGGTAAGAACTGAGTTTAGAGATGCATTTTCCCATGTAAACAATGTCAACAAGTAATGTAAACAATATTAACAATGTAAACATGTAAACAAATATTGTATGAGTATTTTTGTTGATATCCATTTGTCATGGTTTAACCCCAGCCAGCAACTCAGCACCACAAAATCCCTCGTTCGCTCTTCCCTATGTAGAGATAGGGAGAGAATCGGGAAGGTAACGGGGAGAAAACTCATGGGTGGAAGTAAAGTTTAACAGCTTAACAGGCAAAGCAAAACAAGAAGTTCATTCACCACTGCCCATAGGCAGTGAGGTGCTTAGCCATCTTCAGGAGAGCAGGGCCCCGTCATGTGTAATGGTGGCTTGAGAAGACAAACATCATAATCCCAAATATTCCCTTCTTCCTCTTTCTCCTCCCCCCCACCACGTTATATACTGAGCATGACACCATATGGTTTGGGATCAGCTGTCCCACCTGTGTCCTCCCCTTAACTCCTTGTGCTCACCCAGACTCCTCACTAGTGGGATGGGAGTGAGGAGTGGAAAGGTCTTGATCTGTGAGTAGTGCTCACCTATAACTTAAACATCCCTAAATTATCAACACTGTTTACAGTGTTCAAAACACAGCCTCATACAAGCTACCATGAAGAAAATTACCTTAGTCCCCGTGAAAAGCATCACATTATTTCAGCCTTGTAAACTGCTCCTATGAGCCTTGAACTTTCTGGATCTCAACAAAGATATTTTGTGGAATTCTGATTCTCTATTTGCAACTTACAAAATCCCATCACTTGTCAGCATAATTAAAATATTTTCTTAAACAAAACCATTTTCTTTTGCTATAAAATGACAAAACACCTACTCTTTGAGCAAATAGGTCTTACCATAGTAAGTAACCTTTACTAGTTTGTAGGGGTGTGTCTGAAGGTAACTAAGACTTAAAAAGCAGAACTGATTGGGGAAAAAAGTCATTCACATGGCTAGTAACATATTTTTTAAAAATCCTTCCCCTATTCTGATAGTCTATCGTCCCATGGCCTGGCTGAAGCTAAGTGAAGCTGCAGAATAGTAGCTGTTTGTAACTCACTGAAGTAATACTCCTCAATAATCCACACATAGAGTATTTAATTTTTGTCCCTGTTGTTTACTTCATCTGTTGATTGTTCAGTTGTACTAAGTCCAAGAAATATTCGCATGAATCTTACAAGACCTTTTGAACAATGTGTGGAACATGAGAACCCTGACCTTACTTTGTGCATCTCATTTTCTGGCTTTGTTAAGAGGTGAGTTCAGTAACTCAGGTAACGTGTCAGATCTAGGTCATCACATGGCCTTGTCAGATCTTAAATAAAAAACATTTCCTGAGCTGTACTGCAAAGTGAGATGTTATGCTGGGGGGAAGTCACTGTGCTTGAAATAGCATTTTGTTGTGACTTACACTAATATTGAAGTGCACTTAATTGTTGTATGTGATATCTGTAAGTCAGTATCCGTATGGACTACTCATCTTCTGCAGTTCTTTAAACTGTAGTAAGTTTATATCCAGTGTGTACTTTTACAAATACATAAGGTAGTAGTTATGTGTTCATGAAAAGGATTTAATGTCTTTATTGACTAAAGGGTTGTGTGTACTTTAAATCAGAGGTTGGATTATTACTTACACCAATGTACAAGAAAATAACATCACAGGCACTTGCAGTGAATCGTAGCCATCACTGATCTTTGTTTTTAAATTCTAGATTCAAAGTCACTGAAGCCTGTGTTTAGACCGAAGCCTGGTTCTTTCAGAAAATTTGGTACTGGAGATTGTTTGCAAGATGGATCATGACATTTCATCTACCAACTATTGCTACTGTTATTTATGGTTTCCCCAGCATTGTTCACATTCTCATAAACAAGGACAACAAAGTAGGTCTATTTTGGGACAAAGATCTATAAAAGACCGAAATGTGGAAAAATTAAAAAATAATGTTCTCTGAAGTTTTGTATTAGACCGAGTTTATCATTCAATTTGGTTTGAGTAATTAATCCACTGAAATGATGAGTCAGAGAAATTACAAGTCAGTGAGGAAACCCAGATTAATTTCCTTATGATAATGACTCTCTCTTAATTCTTTTACCATTTTTTTCCCCACCCTCTTCTGTGATGAGAGATACAAATAAATGTATTATACATGTTAAACAATTAAACAAAGATCTGGATTTCATCCTGAACATTCCCCAGCCATCTTAAATTTGACAGGACCAGATACTTGAAATGCAGGAGTTTTAAGTTAACTGAGACCATGCAAAGAAGAATACAGAACATGTCTATGATTGTTTTCATTTGTGTACTGGATTTTTGTGGCCAGGTTTTGGCATCAGAGGGGGAGCAGGGAGGGGCAGGCATCTATGAGGGAACTCTCATGCTCTTATTATACAATCATCTTAACTCCAGCAACCAGCCCACTATTTAGTGTCAAAAGTGTTGGCTAACAAGCCCTTAATTTTTACAACACCCTTCAACAAGCCCCAGTTCTCACAACACACTTCACTACAGAGTGTGGAGTAGAATATGACAGCCACTCTTTGCCCAAACAAAGCAAAGGAGGAGAGACATAAAGGCGGAAAAGAGAGAAAGAGAAGAAAAAAGATCACAAGTCCTTAGATCCCACGCTGGTCCTGCACATGGATGGTTTGGATCTGGAGAAGCAAGTCAAAGAGAAAGAGAGGGGGACCTCAGTCTACTTCCTTTTATAGTTAACCGAGTGTATGCCTCTTATGCAAACCAGATTTTTCATGGAATTTATTTGCACATGCACAGCCAGCCCTTTTGAGCCCTCCAGGATATTGGTGGGGAGGCAACTGGACAGAAGACCCTCTCCTCACTTCACAACCTTCCTCTCACAACAGTCGTAATGTTTGAGACAAAACATCCATATACCTGTCTACTACAGGCTAGGAAGAAAGAAGGCAGTAAAGGTAGTATTTTAAGGTTTAGTTTTTATCCTTCATTACCCTACTGTGATTCGTCTATTAATAAATTAAACTAATTTCCCCAAGCTGAGCCTTTGCTGCCCATGATGTTAGCTGGTGAGTGATCTTTCCTTACCCTTATCTAGATCCATTGTTATATTTTCTACCCCCCCATCCACTTAAGGAGGGGAGTGATAGAGCAGCATTGGTGGGCACCTGGCATCCAGCCAGAGCCAAATCATCACAGTGCAGGTTATTGAGAAGAAAATGTTGTTATTCTCTGTGGGATTTATTCGATAAATAGTATTAATCATCAGAAAGTATATTAGTAACTACTGTAAAAAGGGGTTGCATATAATTTCAATTCTAATCTATATTCTACTCACAATTTAGCTTTATTTTCTGTACTTGGAGAAGGCTTTTTATTAACAGTTACATATATAAGTAATTTTTCCTCTAAGCATATTAGAAACACTTTATCGTATTGTGTGGAACAACTGAGGAGAAGCTATATTTATCTGAACCTTTCTAGCAGTGACATTTTGGGATAAAGAACTTCCAACAAATCATCAGAGGTGTCAATTCTATGTGGTTTAGCCAACTTGACATATAACTCAATAAGAAATTATATTTTGTACTTGGTGAATATATATTTTAATGCATACAAGAGCCTCTGTTTGGACATAAGAAAAAGCTTATTTGCTCTGAGGGTTATGGACCAGCACAGTTTGCCAAAAGTGTCTGTGGAATCTTCTTCCTTGGAGATATTCAAAAGCTGTCTGGACACAGTACTGGACAATCTGTTTAGAGTGAAACTGCTTGAGCAGGGAGTTCGGACCAGATGATCTCCAGGGATCCCTTCCAAACTCAGTGATTCTCTTTTACACAAACCTACTGCTTTGTAGTGAATTCTGTATTCCCTACAAAGTAATGTATCACCCTCTGTTAACAGTTTATGGTAGGACATTGTCATAAACCTGTTCTTTATTCAGGGACTGGGGAATATGTGTGCACACAGTCTTAGAGTCTAGAATGTCAGGCAGACACTTTCACCCTGAACACCTTTTTCATTGGGCAGAAAGTGGCTCCTCTTGGTTTTTTTCCTCTGGCTCTTTTATTGGCTAGAATAATAAGAATCCTTCCCTCTTTCCTTGTACTCAACCAAAAGAGCCAAAGTTAAAACACTGTTACAGTATGTGATTTCTGAGCAGACTATGACAGGAATTTAATCCAAGTCATCCATTTCAAGAATAATTCTCTAGGCAAAAGGGATACTTCATGTGACAAGGAAGTTCTCAAAGCCAGTGAAGGTCTAAGCCATTTTCAACATACTCGTGTCAAGATCACTAAGCCTATGCTTTACATACCTAGAAATGGATTATATTGATATTATCACCTTGTCTATCATTTGATGTTTCTTGTGCTTCCTGCAGATTGGTGTTCTATGTCGAATTAATGACCAATCCCTGTGAAAATAACGTGTTCATCTCTGGTTTGCTCCCTGGAACAGGTGCATATACGTAAAAACTATTCCTTTGTTTTTGAAATGAACCTACCTTAGGTTGAAAGAGCAGTCTATTATGCTGAAATAAAAGTAACAAAATCTTTTTTACATAGAGAACATTCTTATGAAGAAATTTCAAAAGATAAAACAGTGTAGAAACAAATCAATAAAACACTACTGTAAGTTTATACAGTCATACTTCAAGGGAGATTTATTTATCAGTTTGCTAATCCTATCATGGAAGCAGCATAGCCAGTAAGCAACAAACTATTGGCTTTAGAATACAACTCATTCAACCAATACCAGTGAGAACTCTTTCTATACAATTTTGCAGTCTCTGCTCATGTACTTTTAAAGCTAAACTTTGACTATAATTTTGTGATATATAATTTGGGAATAATGGAACATGAGTTACAAAAACTCAGCAAAATACGTGCCAGTGGAATTCTAAGTTAGGCTATTGGTGTGAAACAGCATAAAAGAGTTTATATAATCCTATTGTAAATACCTAAAATGTAATAAAGGAAAAAGGAAATCCTAAGTTGCTTGACAGCGCTCACAATTCATGGTTGACCAAATGTATTTCTAAGGCTGTAAATCTCTTTGGCGAGTGTTTGACAGATTTGTGAAGGTTAGTTAAAGACTAAGTCCATTGGAACACAAGGAGTTAATTCAAAAGCAATGGCTTTTTTGCTGTTCAGTCTTCTTTCAGCTAACGCAGCTCAAACAACCAGGTCGGGTAGTAAACAGAAATTCGCTGGCATGCATTTACTGATTTAATCATAATCCAGGAGAAATAAAAAATCAATCTTAAATTGTACCTACAGTTATTTAGAAAATCTAGTAAATGTATCACAAAACACATAGTTATGAAAACCAATTCTAACCATATTCTTGACATCAAAAAATGTTTCTGTGTAAAATTGTATTCTGAGATAAAACCTATTAAAATACGTAACTGAGAAAAGCTCTTACATTAGCTATATACGGGCACCTTGGTGTTATTAGAGCGAGGAGGAAAAACGTGGGCCTTGCAAAATTCTTTTTCTTTTACAGATCCATATCTCAACCTGCTGCTCTTTAAGGACAGTGATGCTGGAGTTTAAGATCAGCTACTTTTGCATGCCTTGGATTATCTGTTACAAGTGAAGCTTGCAAACGTGGTCTCTGACTTGTATTGGAATGACCTTAAGAGAACGGCACCAGTAGTTGCACACTTGCAATTGATTAAATGTGAAACGCCAATTTCTGCTGTTGTTTCTTTCTCTGAAGGACAATATTTGTCCCTCATTGATCTTTCATTAAAATAATAATCCTTCCTTCAGTTGGATAGTCCTTCCTATTTTTTCAAAATAGCTTTTGAAAAAAAAAACTTATTATTACCTGGTTAATCAGAATGCTCTAAGTAGATACACTACACAACTTCACTATTATGGATCTCCTAATGTTGTTAATGTTGATGTTAGCTTGTTTTAAGCATCAGAGGAAATCAGTAGCTCAGTGAAATTTAAAAAATTCTGACTAGCTTCATGAGGGTGCAGAAAAAAATCTGATTAACTCTTGTCATGATATAACTAATTCGTACTCTGCAGTTTTGTCAAGCTACTGCTGCTAATCATACACAAAAAAAATCTACTTTATTACATAAAACCAGTTTTCCAAGTCTATCTTATACATTTTATATAACTTTTAATTTTGGTGCAGAAACAATTTGTTCTCTGTGCACACCTCTCATAACTGCACTTTTCTTTCTTAGTCGTCTTCCATGGAGCCCTAAGAGATAGCCCAAGAAACTTCAATCGCACATTGAATAAACACAGTACTGGATGTTCTTTGCAAAAAAAAAAAAAAA
>VXAY01005670.1:216601-272666 GCA_013399855.1 Oxyruncus cristatus
AAAAAAAAAAAGAAGCAAGTTCTTTTTGATTCTACTTTTTATTTCACAGGTGACCGTTCACCCTTAATGCATTAAATGGAACAAAATAAACAGGTGGAGAACTCAGTTCTCTCTGTCACTTCTTTATATAAGGAAATGTCATATTGATGTTTTGCTTTCATCTGTGTCCTATAACTGTGTGTATACAATGAATACTTAATAAATTAGTACATTTTCTTATTTAAACCACGAAGTTCCATAGCATTTAAAGGCAATCAAAACCAAGAGTTTTCTGAAAGCCAGCTCACTACTGTTATGCTTAATACTGACAATTTCTTCTAAATGCTTTTTTTGGTATAGGCAACTAGACACTGGTGGACAAGCTGTAAAGGATATTGAATCGGACAAGATTAGTACAGCTTCCTGAAATTGCCTTCTCTTACTTTGGTTTATATTACTCAATAGTTCAGTGTTAGATCTTTAAATATTCCCATCTAACTCATTACTAAGGTGGTTGCCTATATGTAATCTTTCACAATTGACAAATGAAGAAACTCACATTTATATCAACTATCTTTTGATTTCAGTAAAAGTGTGCCTGAGCAGACCTTTTAGGATGCAACTCTGTTAATTACAGAAATACTTGGGTAAATCAGACCCTTTTCTCTGGAGTTGCTACTGCAGATTTTTGCTTTAGAACAAAACAGAGTCCCCCAAATGCTTAGCAACTTACTCGTAACTCCCTTGTGACATGGGAAACATAGAAAAAAACTCCACCATATGATCAGCATAAAAACTGAACAGTAACAATGAACCAACAAGGATTTTGGGCAGGCCATAGCCTTCATTCTGGGGCACATAATTATGGTGCGATTTTTGTCATTGGTTAGTGAGAGAGAGGAGGCATATCACAATCACATATCACATCTCACTGTCATACCATACGACAGTTCCACCAGCATTGCATCACCTGAGAATTGTGGCTCACAGTAGAAAAATAGCATCGCATCACACCAAACATGCTGGCCTAGCACCCCTTTGACAGGTAGGATATAGAAATATAGCCAGTGCTGAAAGTACCTACTTGCAGCTATCGGCAAATCACCATAGAAACGACAGCATAAAAAAAAACCCAAACAAACCCAAACTTAACCCCAGTAAACCACTGGTAGTTCAAACCAATAAAGGAGGATTTTTCCTTTTTTTTTTAGAGAAATGTATCTTAGAAACATCAATTTTTTTGTATGAACAGGTAGTGTTATACTTCAGTGTGTATTTTCTTACCAGTGTTTAAGGAAACTGGTCACAAACTGAGAAAAGTGATTTCCTGGTACTGCTTTATATTTCTCTAATTAGACATACAGTGTGTTCATTGATAGCCATGTCTACAGTTTGATTGGACTCTCAGCATCACCAGTTGCTGTTCTCAGTACTTTTTGCTGCAATAAATCTGAATAATTCAGATTCATTGTTTTAGTTGGAATACATGGACTGTCATTCTGTTCTCACGGAGATTCAATTTTTGGTAAATGCTAACAGCCACAACCAAATGAAGTTATTAATTGAACTTTAGGAAACTCTCCTATACAAGAGGCGTGAGAAGTATCTTTTATTTTTAATTGCTTTAAAAATTCAGAAGTGTTTTATCATTGTCATCGAAACTGAGGGATTTTTCCTTATAACAAGGACTTCTCTAATGCCTCATTTCTCTTTTCTGAACAAATAGCTGCTCAAGATGAATGCATGAGCAATGCCTAGCACTGATAGTAGTGATAACATTGCAATTAACTGTCTGATTATTCATTGAGGAAATATTGTTGGCTGAATGTGAAGGAAAAACAAGTTAAACTTGGACAGGTTGTGCTTCATAGAAGCTCTGTACCTAGCCAAAATCTGCAAGTTGGATCCAGAAATGGTTATCAGATTTAATATTCTGCAGCAATTAAATTTAGTATAATAGGAATAAACTCTTCAGGACAATAGAGATCTTTCGAAGGACTCACACAAAGGTGTCGCATGGAATCATGTAAGAACCAATAATGATGGAAAGTAGACTAGAAAACACGTTACTCCATCTTCCATGGTATTGCCATTAATGTCCACAGTCAGTTACAACCATTAAAAATGCTGATAAGTATTTAATATTTTTATAGACTATTCAGTGTTCAATATTTTTCCCCAGCCCATATTAAATTTGTGATACAACTTAAGAGATCATGTGGAGAAGAATGTTACCACCAGATATAAGACACTAGCTCACATAGAATGTGAAAATTAGTTGCATAAGTAAAAGATCTTTTACACTTTTCTAATATGCATCATTTGTTTTTTCTGATGGATTCAAATTTCTAATTTGGGAATTATCCTTTGCAGGAGAATGGTAGTTCTGAACAAAGATCCTCTCCCGTAAGGTCTTTTTCACACAAATCTCATTCCTAGAAAGCACTGTTCTCTTCCTATTGCATATGCACACAGAGTGAGACAAAATGTTGTTGCTGTTCCTCCTCCCTCTCCATCCTCTTTGTTGTACTTCTCTGTCTTACCTTAGCAGCTCAGCAAAGTATAGGTATTTGGGGAAGGGTGGAGCGGGGGGGTGGTGGTAAGGATAGCACCACAGAAATGAGCTTTATGGGCTGTTTTATTCTTCTGGTGTGTTTGACCCTTCCAAAATCTGCTTTTAAACACAGCAAACTCATCAAAATCATTTATATTCTATATACTTCAGACAATATCTCACAACTGCAACTGTGCATTATTCACTACTTGTGAAGTTTACAGAAAAAAAAAAAAAAAACAAAGCAAAGTATAACACAGTGCAGCATAGTATATGGAATATTGACATATTTCAGGGGTGTGAAAGGGTCAAATCAGTCTGGTACAATTAACACTTTTTGGTAGAAATAATGAGTTCTATTTAAGCTATATTATTTAATAATTTTTTGCCTTTCAATAAATTGTTCTTTTGAAAAATGTACTAGACTATCTGTTTGCTCTGTATGACTAGATGGACAGATGAGGTCTTTTCAGCACCAGACTAATTTATGTTTTGGCATTTAAAATGCCGTGTTTTCTTTAAAAATATGAAAGCTGAAAGTAAAAATATGAAAGCTGTAACTTAGTCAATGATATCTCAGTGGAATTAATGTGTGTTACGTATTTCTGATAATTATTATTTATTGATTCAGGCAACTTCTGCAAAATTGAAAGAAAATACAAGGAAGCCAAACAATCTTACATTTTGGTATCTTAAGCATTTATTGTTAAAGGAATTAAATCACCTTTTTAATTTTCACCGAAAGGAAAGATTTTGCAACAAACCTGACCTATGGAATTGCTATGTAACATTTTTGTTTTCAGTTTTCACTCCTTTATGAACGCTATGAAGTGCATATTTAACTAAAATTTCATGTTGTTGCATTTGTCAGCTACAAATTAATTTGTATGCATGAGATAATTACATTTCTTATCACAATGGATATTGTGCCTGTCCCCTAAGATCTTTGGAAGTAAACCCTTCAATTAAAATTGGAAGATTTCCAAAATAAATTTTTAAATTTACATCTTGTTTAAAAGGCATAGGATTCTATTCAGTCATCATTTTGATATGGAATTAGTACAGAATTCCTACAGTGTTCTCACATTAGAAACAGAAAAGTAGAGTATTGGGATTTTCCAAATATTTTTTTCATAGATCACAGGACTCCCTACGCTTTTTCTCTCTTTTGCACTGCACTATGAGTGCCGGCACAGGTAGAGGAGAATAAATGAACCTTTTAAGTCATTTATCATTTTTTCCACCCATATAAAGTTGTGCAAGCATTTTTACTTTTCAGGCAACAAGTAACTGAAAATTTTGCCATACTTCAAGGTAAATTGATACTGAGCTTTTGGACATATTCAGGTAGTTTTCATTAGTTCTTTTGACACTACAGGACTGAAAAGTAAGCCACACACTTATTTTGAGTCATTGTGTTTTATTAAAACAGGTCTGTTAACTGACAGATGTGAAAGTCACAGCTATCTCTGACAGCATATTATGTTTTGGAGCCTTGGTCTCATTGTGGTAGTTGTGCTGGAAAACAGTATGAGTATTTAGTGGCAATAATGACACTGGAGCTGGTGGGTGATTGCAGCACATGCGCCATTTCTTTCTATGCCTGACTGTCCACATTAAATAACAGGATCATTACTTTACACTTCAATTGCTAAGTGAAAAATACTTCTCTAATTGGCACATAAGCACTAAACCCATGATAGTGTCCTGTAAGGAACTACGAATAGGTGGTGAGACTATTTTTTTCTACTTTCATAGAAATTATGTTGAAAGGCAAAACGTATTTGTAGAACATCGCTCATGAGTTAACTATGAGAAGCTGACCATGACAAATGATGCACTGCATACACCATCGACCCCGGGTAAGTGAGAGTTTCTAGCTCTTTAAACACCAATTTCTCAATTTTTAAGTGTTAGGTTTCTAGCAAAGTAAAGGAAAACCTTGTTCTTCTGATAAGCAAAGTCCTTTGCACCATCACTAGCTCATCATTTCAGCAGGAGTTTTATAATGCATCTGCCAAATCTTAAAAACAATGCTATAAATTCCTCTGTCTTCTAAATATCACATCACTGAAATAAACAACCTAATACAAGCACTAAGAAGCTCAGCCAAACTGATGCAAAACTTAAAACCTCCAAATCAAACTTGCACTTGCACACGGGTGCGATCTGGTGTATTTCCTAAAACATGACAGAAAGAAATAGTTAACACACAAAACATTACAAAGCAGGATGGCACAATGCAAATGCCTTAAACAATTAAGTGAAAGTGTCTTCTTTGTTCTGATCTCCTAAGGCCCTGGCACTTCGAGCAGGTGGCAGTATGTGAATATATTTAACATTCCTCTTTGTTCCTGAATTAATGTTACCACTACTGTACTTTGTTCCTTAATAACAGAGTGGAATATTTTGCACGTGAATGACAATAAGAAGAAAATGGAACATATTATTTGACTACTGCAGTGGTAGGAATATACATTAATTGGACAATGTTGTGCTATAATGGAAGATCCTGATGTTGCTGGTACAAGAGGGCTGTACCTGCAATAGTAAGGTGAATTATATCCACAGTGCCTCTCTCATGGAGCAGAATAACCATGGACATTAGAGTAATTGCTTCCTTGCAAATATATTATGGTATAACTTTGTATTTCTTAAGAATCACATATACCTGTAGGTGCACTGGAAGCTGTCTTCTAAAGGTCTGTAAAATCAGAGTATGCTTGTCCTAGGATGTTAAATTGATAAAAACATTAACCTTTATCTGCAGTTGATCTAAACTTCCAACATAGCAATGTACACATTTTTACGAAATTTTATTTTGCCTTGTGCACTTCTCTATGCAAATTAGTCTACATTAAGTAGTTTGACCTTTGTTGAGGATTTCTTCTACAATATTTCCAAATATAATATCATAGACCCAAATATTTTGGAGGGATTAGTATGCCTGTAGAATAATGTTGTAGAATTATCTTGCTAATGGTATCTTGTAATCAATTATCTGAAATCATCTTGAAAGAACTGACTGAAATTCAGGAAAGTAGCCTGAATTTCATTTTACTGTACATTCAGTTTACTGTACATCTAAATAAGAGTACTTAAGAATGCACATTCATGATGGGTCCCAGTAAGATCTTTAGCAGTTCTTAAGAAAAAAGTAAGAGTTGTATATTGCCATGCTGCAAAGGAGGTAATCCTCATTGCATTTATACATAAACCATAGGATGTGTGAAACAAACTCTTTGAGTTGCAGATAAGGCATTAGCTATGTTATGAAAGAACTTATGTAAAAAGGTATCAGGGAATTAGAGATTGCTTTGACTGGATCATTCAGATGACTGACAGATTCCAAACAAGTTTTAAAAAAACACTTTACTAAACTGGCATTTTATTAGTAATACATTTTTTGCTGTTAGTTCTTTTATGTTATCACTACTTATCTTGGGTTGTATAAAACTGTTCATTCTTCACACCTGTATCCTGTATGAGCTGTGAGTGTACAACACCAGGGTGCTGATGCTGCATATTTAGCAATGATAGGCCATAGGTCTGAGGGGTTCTGGGTCTCCATGCTTATTTGCAGTCTGTTCCTTTTATTGTTCTTTGCTGTTTTATAAAATTCACTACTTGGGTCACTGCTTACACATTTTTAAATGCCTGGTATGTGCAACTGAACAGATCTCTGTTAGATAGTTTAGTGGTCAAATTACTCACACTCTTCAGTAAAATGCCCATATTTTGTACTTAGTGTTCAGCTATGCCAGTACAATGTTACAAAATTATTAGATATTTGTCTTATTTACATTATTTTAAAACACATACATTTCAAGATAAGCTAGTATTAATTACATCCTAATTTTTCTATTTTTTTAATTTACAGGCATCACAAGTCTTGGATTTGACCACAGCCAGAACTCCCTGTCTGTTTTTGAGCATGACATTTTAAGAGAGATGTGAGTTTAGCACAGAAAATCCAGAAAAGAACAATGGAAATGACTGGAGGATTAGGAAACTTGACTTATGAGGAAACTTGGGCTTAACTGGGATTGTTTAGCCCAGGATTTTATCTTTTTACCATTGTGCAGTGTCTCTGAGTGTCAAGCATGGGCAGGGCACTTGCTGTCACCAAGCCTGGACTGCAGCACCTTGGAGCCATAGGGAGTGTTGCAGAAATCCCCCTGTACCTGGGCAGCAGCCCTCAGAAGGGGTCACAGGATTTAGAGCAGAGATCAAGATTATAGGCTAAAGTCTGTTCTTCATACAAACCCACAGATCTATGTGTGACAGCTTGGCCAGAGGACAAAATTGTGAAAGCTAGGAGAATGCTGGAAGTTCCTGAAATCCCAAATGTTCTGAGATTTCCTTTGACTGACATCACTATAACCATGTGCTTGTACTCTGCTTTCTGTGCTGAAGTTGAAATACGTGTTGAAAAACAGAAGCTGAAAATAGACCTTTTGTAAAGAAAATTGTTTTCAGTAAATGAGTTACAGAACTCTTGTGCACTTGCACAGTAACCCTCAGACTGAATATTGTTGATTTTTCCCTTGTTTGGAGGGGTAGTCTGTTCAAAAGAAGCTTAGTAGAAAGGCCACGTAAGAGATACTAACAACGCCTTTGCAAACTTATGAGTATTTGTTTTATATTTTCTCATGTATGAAAAACCACAAGTATTCTCTTTTTGCTTGGTAGGATACTGTACTTATAAACCTCTGCTTTGTTCTGTGCATGCACCCATGCACACAGACATCTAGTGTGATGGGGTTTTGTTTAAACAACCACAAGCTAAATAAGCATTTGAATTTGCAATTTTTCTAGCAATTAGAAACATGCATTAAGTGTCTGGGCTGAGGAACCTCCATCAATGGGGTGTATGACCTGGATTTTCAAGCTGTCTGTAAGGACAGGGCAAGAAAACCCTTCCCAGCATAAAAATAAATATCGTTATTCATAATTAGCAAGTGTTTCTATGTGTCTCTTTTTATAATTCAATGTTCATAATCCACAGACTTCAGTGAGACTTTCATGCACACATATAAGAGTAAAACTTGATTTATAATCTTTAAGTTATTATATAAATTAGTTTTGGAGTCAGCTGCACCATTCTTCTGTAGGAAATGGCTGAGTCATTTTTAAAGAAGGCAGTTTGAGACTATTGTCTTTCTGTCACCACTTGGACATCTATTTCTTTTCAGAAAATTTTAATTTTTTTTTTATGTGCACTAAATCAAACAAATTTTCTCTTTTTAGTAATTTGTCCTATCCAAAAGATTGGGATAGGACAGATTGAGCTGACAGATTATATATACTCTTGCATAGATCCAATATTATTTTTCAAGAGTTTGAGATAAAAAGAAAGAGGTTTATAGTCTATCTCATATAGAAGAAGCACATTAGATGGGAGAGGCTAGACTTTGGCCTGTAACCTTTATGTCTGTTATAAACTACTTATAAATCTTTGTTGGGTGCATGTGAACACATCACTGTCAGCAGTTGTTGGACTCGCCTGTTCTCTACTTCTACCAAAGCAATGTGAAGATTTTGAGAATTGAGAATTTATTTAGTTTTACTCATAGAATCATAGAATGTTTTGGGTTGGAAGGGACCTTGAAAATCATCTGGTTCCAATACCCCTGCCATGGGTAGGGACACCTTGCAGAAGACCAGGTTGCTCAAAGCTCCATCCAACCTGACCTTGAACAATTTTGCACAGTTTGTAATACTAAACTAAAGTTTTTGTCTCAGAAATCATCACAGTAGATGGAAATGTAACTGTCCCAGTAACAAAACCTGTGTAACTAATACATATATTCTGACCTTGCTTCCCAAGAGAGGGCTTTAAAAGCCTTCGCAATGTAAATGTAAAAAAAATATGTTACCTACTAGGAATATAAATATTTTTCCTTCTTCCACTCTATGCTAGAAAATCTGATGCTAAGAGGTGGAATGCTGGTTTTGCCTCAACAGCAATTATCCTACACTCATTTTTAATGAGAACTTTTCTGCAGATTTTATTCCTTCGACCATTGTTTTTTTCCTTCTTTGCCAGTTATCTGTTTCTGACTTCCTCCTCTTATTCATCAGTGGATTTCATCTCAGCTGTATTACAACTCTTTCTGAACTTCCTCTTCAGATGACCAGAGAGGATTTCTTTATTTGTTTGTTTGTTTTTCCCTTGTGGCTATTTTATATTCTATGTTTCTTTAATTATTTTTAAGAAAGACTCATATTTGAAAGCACAGTCTACATCAAGTGTAGTAAGTACATTTTTATATACTATCTTATGCCCTCTCTTGGCAGTAAAAGACAATTCTGGATTGCTTTAGCAAGAACTATAAAAATGTAAATTGCTAAGATCTGATTTAGTCTTATTGCCTGATCTGAGTTCTAACAGTTAAATCGAGAATATATAGCTGCTGAAGCTTATTAATACAGGGTAACTTACGTATTCAGAAGGATCCCATTGAACTCTTTTCCTCTCAGTTTATGTTAGATGAATGAAAAAAAGTTCAAGAAGTCATTTAAATAAGGTTCTGATTTTGAAATTTTTGCCTTCATTTAAATTTTTAGAATTCCTTTAGAATGGTATCAGCTTATGGTGTCTCATTCCCCTTTTTTATTTTTTGTAAGGGGTTACCAAGAATGAAGTATATTATTTTATTTCATATGAGTTGCAATTTTAGAAAAAAATCATTATATAAAGAAATTTGAAGCTATTGTTTTTTCCTTTGATCCTTAAAAATCTGATTAAAATGTAATAAAAATTTCAAATCATATCTCTGTGATGTCACAAGGGAAAGATATGTGTATACCAAGAGTAACATTCTGTATTTTTGCATTACTTTGGCAAAATTATTGCAGCTTATGCTGCAATATAGCACAGTAGAGAAAACTACATTTTTTTCTTTTATTAGCTGTTTGATATTACATCCTGATCCAGCCAGTCACATGGGTATTCTCTACACATGAGTAGCCTTCAGCAAAAGGAATTTGGAATAACACATAAAGAAGATAAGAATATTTATATATTTCGGCTACTGTATATGATAGCTGTGCTAGTAATGATATTTACTTCAGAAATGGGCATTCTTTTAATTTAAATAAACTACCTAAAACCTGTCAATTTTTTAGTAAAAGTGGCTTGTCAGTAATAATCTGATTGATTTCAACATGAGAAGACAGACTCTGCAAAAACCTCAAGATGTTAGACAAATTTATGGTCCAATAAACAGAAACTTGACAGATGGAACTTGCTGGCAAGGGATCTTTTCAATCTTATGATTCAAAATAGATCAGACATTTGTGTAGATGGTATCTTCAGACCATCTACCTAGAATGGAATTGACAAACATGCTGAAACCCCATGAACTCTTTCCCAGCTGTAGTCAATTGTATGGTTTGGGTATTCTTGGCTATTTGTGGATAGTGCAGCCAGCAGGAAGAATTGCTTGCAACTAATCTAATAGTACCCAGCTCACAGATCACATCAAATGATTCCAGTATCAGGCTCACAGCTTCAGCAGAGCTACCCCATATTTTTCACAAATATTACTTCTAAAGACTTTGATGATGAAGAACCAATCAGACTTCTAGTCCTTCTTAAAAGGAGAGAAACAGATTGGAAGCTGGCAGAATGTATTTTCACTTAAACCATTTGGTGATCTTTCCAATATCTTCTTTAGATAAAGCTAACTTTCACCATAGTAATTGTCCAGTGAGCTTCAAATTAAGTGAATGACTGAAGATCTAACAGGTATGATAAAGCTTCAGGTTAGAATTTAAATTCTGTAATTACTTCTGTGGTTACTAAAACTTTTGTGTAAGGAGAGACTGTACGATTCAACTTCATCCTGAGGAAAGTTGTTGTCATAGAATCACAGAATCACCAGACAGGAAAGGATCCACAAGGATCATTGACTCCAACTCCTGGCCCTGCCCAGGACCCTCACCAAGAGTCACACCATGTGCCCAAGAGTACTGTCCAAATGTTTCTCGAACTCTGTGAGGCTTGGCACTGTGACCGCTTCTCTAGGGAGCCTGTTCCAGTGCCCAACCACCCTCGTCAGCACACAAAGAGCCAACAGTCTTAATATAAAGCATTTCTTTTATATATTTCTACGTCATATTTCTACAGATTCCATTAGCTGGTATCATATAACATATTTTGTTCTGTGCATTGCACCAAAGCAGTCTTTTGTAAAGTCCTCGAATTATTGTTTACAGACTCCTTCAGAATCACAGAAAAACCTCAGCATCCTGCAAGTCACTCAGAAAACTGCGTATTATCAGCAATAGGATGGCAGCAAGTACTTTCACTTAACCATGCTAATTCACACAAAGAGCCAGCATTTGTTCCTTAGAAGAAAAAAACCAGACTTGACACGAGAGTGTTTGGGTAGAGGAGCATTCTTTGCTACTAGAGTTTATGGTATCTTAGTTATATCTCATTCTGACACTTTAATTAGAAACTTAGACTTAATGCTTTTCTCTTTTCTGTTCTGTGATAAATGCAACTAGTAGTTCAGTTGAGGTTTCCAAATATATTCAGATGCTTCAAGATGCAGACAAAACTGTAGTAGGATTTACAGAGGCTCATAGAAACTAACCATGAATTTAATAGCCAGGTGATTTTGAAAGTCTTATTGGGTGGATATTTGAATATTAAGTAGCCCCCACTCAAAAAAATCTGAGCAGTATATATAGGCTCTAGAAGGAAAATAAGCATACTTATTTAATCATTTAAATTAAATTTTAAATTTAGTATCCCTTGAAAATTTATTTATTTTGTTGTTTATGTCTCTCATTCAGATTGCTTTGCTGTTTATGTAGCAGTACAGTGAGGATCTTTACATGCATTAATGCAATTCAGTGCAGTTTATTTTTCATAGTGGCTTTTGTGTCATATACTCTGAAACAATCATTTTTCTGAATGATAGACCATATGACATTGAACAATGAACAACTGAACAGTAGAAAAGAAAACATGTTTTATTTTTGGACTAGATAATTTGTGAGATTTTGGGAGAAAAAAGTAGCTGTGGTGGGTTGAGCTGGGTGGGCATCAGGTGCTCACCAAAGCTACTCTACCCTCCTCAGCTGGACAGGGGAGAGGAAATATAACAAAAGGCTCATGGGTTGAGATAAGAGCAGGGAGAGTTCACTCACCAGTTACTGCCACAGACAAAACAGATTTGGCTTGGGGAAATTAGTTTAATTTATGAAAAATCTAATAAGAGGAGGATACTGAGAAATAAAACCAAATCTTAAAAGCACCTTCCCCCTCCCCCTCCCTTGTCCCCAGCCTTAAATTCACATTGTAATTTTCTACCAGCTCCTGGTGCAGCAGCACAGAAGGATGTGAAATGGAGGTTCTGGTCATTTCATCACAGATTGTCTCTCCTGCTCCTTCCTCCTCAGGAGAAGAACTTCTCACACTCTTTCCCTATTTTAGTGTGGGGTCCCTTCCATGAAAGACAGTCCTCCATGAACTTCTCCAAAGTGAGTCCTTCCCACAATTTGCAGTTCTTCATGCATTGCTCCAGTGTGCACCCTTCAATAACAGACTGTTCCAGTGTGGGTCCCCCAGAGGGTCACAAGTTCTGGCAGCTGTGCTGGTTTAAAGGTAAACCGACAGGGGAAATAAAGCTAACTCGAGAGATTAACAGTCAGAATGACAATTTAATGAAAATAATGCAATGAATACAATTTTACAGATGAACAATTGGTTCCAATCCACCAAAAACCCGGCACGCTGGGGCACGAACAGAATGGTGTTCGTTGGCCCCCTTGCTGAGCCCCACGTGGGGCCCCTCTGAGTCCCAAAGAAAAGAGAGAGGAGAAAAACCTGTTGAGGCCAGTGATGGCTGCAGTCCGGTTAGAAGTGGTAGTCACGGTCCAAGTGAAGGCAGTGGCTGTAATCCAATTGAAGGCAGTGGTTGTAATCCAAATTAGAGCAGTGGTCCCAGTCTGGATGAGGTTTTGGTCCTCCTCTCGATCCCACAAGTGGCCCCAGAAGTCTCCCAACCCCAAGATTATATCTCCTCCCATTCCAGCAGCAATGTCCAGCCCCTTTTCCCAGGGCAGGGAGTTTCACAGTGGGTGATTGTGAGTCCTGGGTGTGAGGACTGCAACATCTCCTTATCAACGGGCCTCTTAACACCCAGCACAATAGCCTGAGGGGTGGGGTGTGCTCTGGGCAGCTGCTGCAGATGGTCTATTGTTAAGCTTCTGGGAAATGGCATAGAGGGTGTAGAATACACAGTTTGGGTTACACCCATGCAGTGATGAACTAGTCCCAGCTCTTCTAACTAGGACAGCAGCAAACCTGCTTCAGCATGGGCTCCTCTCTCCGTAAGGCCTTAGATTCTGACAGGAGCCTGTTCTAGTGCTGGCTTCCCATGCCATCATAGCCTCCTTTGGGCATTCACCTGCTCCACCATGGACCTCCATGGGCTGCAGGAGGACAGCCTGCCTCATCGTGGTCTGCACCTTGGGCATCAAAGGAATCCCTGCTTTGGCATCTGGAACACTTCCTCTCACTTCTTCTTCGCTGACCTGCAGAGTTGTTCCTCCTACATTTTCTCACTCTTTTCTTCTTTGGCTGCAATTGCTTCTCTGCTGTAACTTTTTTCCTTGTTTGACTGTGTTATTCCAGAGGCAATACCACCATCAGCCATGGTCTCAGCCTTGGCCAGTGGCAGGTCAGTTTTGGAGCCATCCAGCATTGGCTCTGTTGGACATGGGGGAGACTTCTGGCAGCTTCTCACAGAAGATACCCCTGTAACCCACCCAATGCCAAAACCTGGCCACGCATGACCAGTACAGTAGTATACTGTATGTCTAGTGTAATAGAAAAGTTTTTGATGATGTTCCCAATACAAAGTGAAAAAAAAAGAAATGAAGAAATACTTAGTAAGATTTAAGTATGAAAACCATGAAATAGATTTGGTTATAATGGGTGCATATAAGACTATAAAATTCACTGATCATTAAGTTAAATTCTCCTTGTTCTAGAAAAGTTGTTTAAGAGTTTGGTGATTGGTGGAGGGTAGTTTGTCTTTTTGTGGGCAATTAAGTGAAATTTCCTGGCAATATTAAGAGTACATTTGGTGGATGTATTTTCAACAAAATAACCTCAACTTGATAATAATTTTGGGGGTCATATTATTGATGAGGAAGTATCTCTCTGTGAAGGGGTTCCTATGGGTAAGGGTGAACTGTTGGTGAATATGAAGAGATTTAAAATAAATCCTCGAAAGCAGTGATGGAGTTTCAAATTCCCTAGTATAGTCAGTGCAGTATGTTCTACATCAATTATCTGATTGTAGCACTATTGAATGTCATAGAAGGATTTTCTCTCAGTCTCCTTTCATTTGTTCTATTCTGTTTAAGATACCCACTATTCTTTGCAACAGATTACTGCAATCAATAGGTTTAAAATAGTCTAGGAGAGAAAGATCTTGAACTAGAAAATATCACACCCACTACTAGTGCTCTAAACCATTTAGATGTTTTTTCAGCTTTTTTGTGAAAAATAGCAAGCAGGTTTGGGGTTTCTTTTTGGTTGTTGTTGTTCCTTTTGTAGTTTTAATCACAGTGGTGAGAGGTTTTAATAACATCTTTTTTCAATAAAGTAGAAATGTTATCTTCTGAAAGCTCACATTTACAGCCCCTTAATTCACAGAAAAGTTCAACCAGTCCCAAAAAACAATGGCTGTGAGAAGTATTTTGTTTATTATTAAATCTGGATGTTCTGTAGTCTCTGACATTTTGTGTAATGTGAAATTGCCCTTTCCAGGCTTCAAGAGCAGGAATATCTAGAGTCCAATAGAAATATTCTCTCCTCTGTCTGCTTCTTTGTTTCTATCTCAGATAAGAATTTCTGACTGTTCTTTCTTCTAAAATCAGTGAGAAGCAAAGAGAGAACTGAAAACATACTCCTTATCAGACAAAGGGGGAAACCTGGTACAAGTATTCAAAAATAAAAATTTTGCCTGGTTTCATCTGTTACAAGACTAGGTATGTTTAACTCTTCAGGTTCTCAAGAAAAATAAAGGAATGGCATCTTTATTTCTGAAGAGGAGATTGGTCTATTGTTATATTAAAATAGAAAACCACATGTATGAACCTCTCAAAGTGCTACCTTCCCAAGGAGAAGTTTGACCACCTAGTTCCTGAGACTTTGCAGATGTCAAATTATATTTTTTTTCTTTCCAAGACTGTTAAAGAAACTTCTCCAGACTGATAGGCTGCTGAGAAGACTTTATTAATTACATAAAACTTGTTAATTGCAGCTGAAACCTGGAAAGGATCCCTCCATTACAGTGTGGCTTCTAAATTTTGCTAAGCCTTCTAGGACTGTATTTGACTTGTGTTCATAACCTACAAAATTATTATATTCCACATATCCCAACATATGTTTGAGATACAAAATGGCCAGAAAAAATCATCTGGAGATAACAGTTGCAAAACAGGTGCTCTGATAAAGCTCATCTTGAAGCCTGATGGGATGACACTGCCTCCACTGACTGAAAGTGTATACTATTACAGGTATAAGGAAAAATTTCCATGAGAGAAGCCCAGAAGTTCAGCAGTTTGCCCAGAGAGCAGTTTGTGCAGCCTTGGAGATTTCCAAGATCCAAGTTAACTCCACTGTCACCACTGCTTTGAAAAGGGATTGCACTGGAGGCCTCCTGAAGTCCCCTCCCAGCCTGAATTGTCCTTTTGAGTATATCAAGCCTGTTTGCACTTTGCACTGGCACAAATTACTCAATTGCTTCTGCGTTCCCAGCATTTTGGTCTTGTTGCATAGACAGCCACATACAGATTGTTTAAAAAAAAAAATAAAGTGTAATTCATGGGATTTTGAATGGGATAATGTTCAGTGTCTTAAGTTGGTCTACTGCTTTTTCCATGCAGAGATTACCTGGGGAATTACCAGTCCACAGTCAGTATGGGTGTGCACAAGCCCTTAAAAACTGGCTGCACTAGGGATGCAATTTTTAAAGAATCTTGGCTTTAATTCTTTTGTCACAAGTCCATGTATATGTTGCCATAGTGTTTGTGAAGAATGCACCTTTAACTTCAAGTAGCTAGTAATACACCTCTGTGTTGGAAGTCTATATACTTTCACTAGAGGTCATTGCAATATATGTTTAGGCTTGAAAGTATCAGCTCTGAAAAGCAAGATGGTCTTTTTCAGAATGCAAGAGTTTACATCCTCTGTAATAGGGGCAAAGAGCTCATCCTTCGTAAACAGTTTTCATCTGAGAAACCTTATTCATCCTGACAAGAAAATTTTTTTGAGATATTTTAATACTTTATTCATGTATAACAATCCAATATATAATATATACAAAATCATTTAGAGATATTTAGCAGGAAAAGAAAATCAAGATGATAAGTTTTATATTTGTGACAAGAAGATAAGACTGTCAAGCTTGACTGGCAAAGACACAGTTTTGTCTCTCTGCATGTCCACTCTCAGAACTAAAGGGTGGTGAGACAGACTATAGTGTAGATTATGTTTGACCCGACTGGCATGAAGAAGGCTGTGATGAGGAAAATGCAATTTCTGATCACCATTCTTTAAACAAGGAAGATTAAAATAATACTTTCTTGCTAATTTCTAAGTTATATGGCAAAATGCATTACTTTAAACAATCTGTTGGATAACTGTAATCTTTGGGACTATGGACTCTCAAAGTACCATATGTAGCTAAAGACAGGCTAATCAAATGCATTTTTAAGCTCAGTTCATCCTTCTCTATATAGTTGAATATAGGGTGTAAAGGTTATTATAGAAAATATTGTATGCTTGCACAGTAAAAACAGTTGATTAATACTCAAATAATATTACAGCAAAACCAAATCCTAAGAGACTTTTAGTCACAGCCTTTTATATTACTAAAATAAGATAATTAATAGATTTTGGAAATCTTTCATAAATACACATGTGAACTTTTACTTATTTTAAAATTCCAAGTCATCTAATTTATACAGTTATTTCTGAATTATTTCTGTCACTCTGCACTTTATATCTTATTTAATGTAACATACTCTACTGGTTAGCATTACACCTACATTACTCGTATTAGAATACCACTCTCACACTGGATAGATTTATTTGTCAATATTTATATATGTGTATATATGAGCCATTAACCCTTGATTCTTATTATAACAGTGGAGAGAAGTCAGCATGTTTAGGGTGACATTCATCTTGATGTATTTTCAATGACTGCTTTAATATGAGATGTATTACGCCCAAAAAGTACTCATTTGTCCAATCGGATTTAAGCATGCAAAAGATGACTGGCTGAGATATAGATGGTCTCACTGTAAATGCTGATATTTGATAATCTGTATCATTGGCCCAAGCCCCAGCTGTACATACATGAACCATTTCCAACAATCAGGAGGTGTTCTTGCAGTCCAGTAACGTGTTTGTCATTCGAAGTAAAAAGAGAGTAAAATACCTGTAGATAAATAATCCAATTAAATAAACTACTGCAAATAATGTTCAAATATTTTTGTCTTGTAGAATAGCACACAAATATTTAACTGTGAAATTTATGTAATGCTAAAAGTGCTTATTCCCTCCAGTAGAGAGAGTTTAGGAATGTATAGGACATTTCCAGATTTATTTTTAATTATATTCATCCCAACCCTAACGATGCCAGTATCCTGAAAAGTCCCTCTTGATACTTGATTCTCTTTCATTTTTACTTCATTATTGACAAACATTTTACAAAGATAATTATCTTATTTCCATTCATGAGGTCAATTTCTTCTTTTTTTATGTGAAAATATCCCATTACATATCTATTTCACTTTTATGACCAAGACCAGTAATCAATGTATGAAGGTCTATGTCAACTTTAGCAACAAACAGAACATTTAAACAAACCTGTCAGAAACTTAATTAATTTCTGTTTGAATGCCTCCATTAAAATGATTGATGAAATCTTTGATGAAACAATAAACATTTCCATGTAGGTGTCAAACTCAAAATGACCAAGATGTTTGCTTGACAGATGCAGTAGATCATGTTCCAGACCTTCTTTTTTTTCTCCCTTTTGAGAAGAGCTAGTTAGCATTTCCCTCATCTAGAAATTAGGAACTTTGAGGACCCTTGACCAGCGTCAGCACTAACCACCGACCTTGCCAACACTGGCTAAATTTGTGAAGCTGTCTACAGAACACCTCAGTCAGCTCTGCAGCAAATGTCAATCCCCATCTCTGCATTGAAAATAGGCTGTAAGAAAAATGATTCATTGCACTCAACTTTATATCTGAACTGGGCACTGTAGTATCTACACTGGTATGTACTTTGCTCACTTAAATTATATAATTTAAACAACAAAAAAAAAAACCACCACAAACAAAATCTTCAGCACTGGCCCACAAGTCAAATTTTATCTCATATATACCACATTTCTTAGAGCAGTGTGCTTGGTCAGCAAGCTGTAGTCTTTAGGTTTCGTAATATCAAAGGAAACTTTAAATCTGAGCCCTGCTGTGGAATGGTATTGTGGGTTTACTGCGGTCTGATAGTTCCGCTGGGTAAGAATTTGAACCTTAGTAGAATACTTCTAATTTATAATTAAATATATTTATAGATAAAAACCTCAAATAAAAAAAAGTCGTACAATCATAACGTTTTCTTCTGACATGGTATACAATAGTCTGAGGTGTTATTCTGGGACGCAGGTCAGAGAATCCCTGGGTGAAGCTGTCTCCCACCTCCCCCTGCAAAAAAAGGGTCTCTGCTCAGTGCCTTTGATCATTTCCTGAACCAAGGGTGGTCAAGCATGAGACAGGTGTGGGCAGGGTGGAACAAGGGGAAGCAGTGGCTTGGCTTGTCACCCACTGCGCTCATTGGCACCTTCTGCAGCCCTGGGGAAGCAGGTATGGAAATCGCAGAAGTGTCCAGAGAAACGAGCTTTAGCTCCGATAATTCCACAAGCCATGGCTTGTGTCATGTGGCAGATTTGGGGATACAAATGAAACTTAGATCCATCCTGTGGATTAGTTTATAAAAGAAACATTTGTTATACAGGGAAAAAATCTTTCTGGTAACAAGATTGTACTTTGACCATGATTACCTATTATAGGTAAATACTGTGGTATGAGATTTGCATAGGGTTATTGGTGGGATTGTATAGGGGTTATTGGGTGGGATTGAATTCCAGTACAAGGTGAAAAATATAGCTTGTTTTCTTTTTGTAGAAATTACAGCCCAAAAGGTTACTACCACTGAGTGAACAAAATCCAAATGTATGAGACAAGATATAGTCCAAAAGAAAAGGTACAATTCAAAAACATGCCTTCCTGCCACAGAGGGATAAAATATTAGTATGGATACAGCTGGTATTGCACTTCCTGCCACTACAGAGAAAGTTTAAACTTCAGGGATTTTTCAAAGACAAATGGCAAGAACATGTAAATAAAATATAAACTATCTATCTCTGTACTGGATTTTTTCCTGGGTAGGTCTTGACGTTTTCTTCAATAAGATCACAGACCATCACACAAGAAATTTATGTTTTCCAGAGTTTCATTTGTTTCTTTCTTTCATAATTGCTATGTAATTTAAAATGGTGGAAACTTTGTTATTGATCTCAAAGGGGTTTTTTTGGAAGTAGAAAGATTTGCAACACAACATGCTGGAAGGGCCTTGCACCAGCAATCTTTTTTGAGCTTTTCTCATGATGTAGAAAGAGGATAGTGAGAAGATTAATACAGGTGGAACATTCATGCTGTAAAGGATAAGAAATCTGACTTCTACAAGTTCCTATGATCCTACAATGCTTTTCCGCTAAGTGAGGACGACCAGCCTTTCCTCTAACTGTTAAAAAATTGAAGAAATCCCTCTGTTCTTCCTTCTCACCCTGGCTGCTGCCAGCATAGTGGCAGGGGCTCCATGCTGGTGTGTGCTTGCCTGGCAGGCAGTAATGTTTGTGCGCTTCTCCCAGGAAGGAACACTTCCTCTGCCTGCACACAGTGCAGGGCTCACAGTGCAGGGCGTGCACAGTGCTCAGGGCCTCCCAGGCAGGCTGCAGAGGGGAAATGACCTGATGCAGGTCATTTTGAGGACTGACCTGAGAGTCTGCAGGAACAGCAGCAAAAGCTGACACGTTCAAGTAACCACAGAGGCTGGGGAGGTGTTTGTCTGACAGTTTTCTTCCCACTTAATTCACATTTAGACACTTATCCTCACAACTGGACGGGGCAAAAAATACGTTTTGAAATCAAAGGCTGACCTTTGCAGAGGTGGTGACATCTGTCAAGGGGAAGATGCCTTTTTCTTTACATATGAGCATTTTTCAAGCCTTGATTACAGTGTACGTTATATTGTCCACAGTTTGTAGGAGAGAGAGAGACAAAGGAAAGTAAGGGGGGAAGTAAGTACACTTTTAAGCATGCACACAAATTTGAAGGCAAGTGCTACGTCTATAGCTGCATTTAGAAATTGAAATTGGAGAGGGTCTCTGAAGCCATTAAGACAAATCCTGTCTTGTCACACACATTTTACTTTATGTTAGCACAGTAGCATCTTGGTTACAAATAAGCAGTATCACATTTACATGCACTACCTGTTGATCAGAGATGTATATTATACATTCTTGTCACCATGTATCTATTGACTAATGCAGATGCATTATGTTATAGAACTTTACTAAAGGTTTATTTTTCAAATAAAATTATTATTCATTAAATCTCCAAATTGGCAGAAAAGTATCAAATGAATAAAGACATACCTGTGAAAATATCATTTCTTCAGATGATGTAAGCAAATGGAAGTCTATCAAAGCCAAAGGGTCTAAACTGATATTCACCGATATACATCTCAAACAATATCCTTGAAATTGTTAGTGGGATTGGGTTAGGATCCTGGAGAAGGACAGCTTTGCAGGGTTCTTAACATTTCAGTGCAGGTAGATGTACTTTAATTCTCTTTCTTTCTGTTATTGAAGTGCTGTCCTCTCTGCAATCTTCAAACTGTTGCAAAAGAATCAGAGCTAAATGGAAGCAGTTTGAGCAAAGTTTGTCCAGGGAGGGAAGCAAGGATCCCTCCAATTAGCATCCTAAATTGCGAATATGCTGTAAATTCTCAGAACTCTGTTCTGTTCCTTTCCTTCTGCAATGTCAAAGATCAATGGTGGCTACATTTTCCTGAGACTTTCTATAGCCTCTGTTCCTGGAGGCAAACATGAACATCATAATAGTTCTTTGCTTCATCACAGAGAAATGTTCAGATATTCAAACAGGATATTTGGGGAACGTTAAAGTCCCATTATCTCTCCATTTGCTGTCAGAAAATATAGCAGTAGTATATGCCCTGCCCTACTCTTCACCTATGTGCTCAAGATGTGCTTCTGTTTAGAATGCAGAGATCCACTCCCATCATCCTTGACTTTATAATTCCTTAGCATTGTATCTTGCCTTCTCATTTTAATTGTTTAAAGTTGCTCTCTTCGTGTCCAGCATTTTAGTATTTGAATGTTTGTCAAAACACAAAATTACTGACAAGATTTTTTACAACCTTCCTTGAAAAAAGAATCATATGAATATAATATCTGTACGTTGTTTTCCCGAACCAAGATGAGTTCCAGCTGGTAAAACACATATAAATATGATGACAGTTGAAATTACATGGAAATATTAATACTTTTATTTCATACTTAGACACTTTTGTGAAAAAAATATATGAATAGACATATAGCAGATAATTTACTGTTTATCATCACTGCGACAGTCACAGTTCTTTTTACAGAAGTACTTCCACAGTTCCTTGTTTTGCAGTTTCTAGATGCTAATTATACAAATGAAGTGAATAATGTAGTAAAACAAGCTGAATATTCAAGTAAAACAAATAAAAATTCTTTTTCTCATATTAACTTTGGTATTACTTCTCCATAAGAAAAGATGTAAAACATGTTACTTCATGGACTGAAAACGGGCTTTGCACAATGGTAGAAAAAGCATTCCAAGGAAAAATAAAATCTTTCCTTTCTGAAAAGAGCTCATAAGGACTATTCCTCATTTATATTGCCTATTATTTCCCTCCTACAGTCAGTGTGATGAAGGAAAAGTGAGTTATGTAAAGCTCCCGGTAATTAAGTTGTCTTGAACTGGTCAGCCAGTACATCAAAAGATAAAACGACCACAAACTATAATGAATTCACTCCAAACTACTTTCATCACATTTGTAATGCAAAGCAAGACTGTTCCTCAATTGAAACATGTTTGTTTGAATAAATATAATTAATGTTCACACATTATGTTATTAGTCTGTTTCAGAAATTTCATGTATAACTCTGTAGCCCTTTAATTTTGTTGTTAGGATGTGTGTTTTTTAAAAAAAATCTCTACCGTCCAAAAGATTTACAGCTTTTGATGTTGCATTTATGAAGAATGGCCACTAGAGTGCTGCAAGTATCCATTGAAGCTGCAGTTGTGTACATTTACCACCAGTATTTCAGTTTCAGATATGTTTTTAATATATATTTATCATACATATGTTTTTTTAAAGTAGATTTTGGTGCTAAGTATATACCTAAAAAGATTTAAAATGTGGATATGTATAAGTTAGGGCAGATCTGATAGTTTTGTATCTATGGAAAAGAGGAGTATGACTGCTTACTAAGTAGTTTACAATTGCATAATGGTTTAGAGGATTCACATTTTCATTATATGTCATTGTCTTTTGTTACCAAGTAAATACTGTTAAGTACCCATTTTCTTCTTCAAGCTGTCTGTACCATTATTGATAGAAATATAATGTGAGTGCTTTCTTTAACTAATTAGTTATCCTCAGGTCTAGTGTCCATTTCTGAATTAATACCAACAGATGATACAGACTTGTTTCTGAAAATTGTTTGAATGCTAATATGAAGATCGTCATAGAGATCTAAGTCCTTAAGCAAAGTTTTGGCCAAATCTGTCAAATAGAACCAGTCCAAGAAGGAGTCACAATTTTCTGTGCCAAAACAGATATACTTACCTTCCCTGAGATAAGCTCTGAATCCAGTAAAAGCCACTCACCCCTGACTTGACACAGAATCATAAAATTGTTTGAGTTGCAAGAGACTTTAAAGATCTTCTACTTCCAAGCCCCATGTCATATGCAGGGACACTTTCCACAAGACCAGGTTGCTCAAAGCCCCGTGCAACCTGACCTTGAACACTCCCAGGGATAGAGCACTCACAGCTTCTCTGAGCAACCTGCTCCAGCGTCTCATCATCCTCACCCAAAAAGAATTTTTTCTGTAAATCTAATCTAAATCTACCCTCTTTCAATTTAAAGCCAGTCCCCCTTTGTCTTGTCACTACTTGTCCTTGTAAAGCAGTCCACCTTCATCTTCCTCGTAAGTGCTCTTTATGGATTGAAAGGCTGCTATAGGTCTCCCTTCTCCAGGCTGAACAACCCCAGCTCTCTCAGCCTGTCTTCACTGGTGAGGTGCTCCAGCCCTCTGATCATCTTTGAGGCCTCCTCTGGACCTGCTTCAGCATGGTCTGCTTATGTTGAGGACTCCAGAGCTGGATGCAGTACTCCAGGTGGGGTCTCAAGAGAGCAGAGGGGTAGAATCCCCTCCCTTGACCTGCTGACCACGCTGCTTTTGTCACAATCGACCTTGTGGGCTCCAGGCACACTTTGCTGGGTCATGTCAAGCTTCTCATTAATCAACACCTCCAAGTCCTTCTCCTCACATCTTTTCTCAGTCCATTCTCCCCCAGCCTGTAATTGTGCATGAGGTTGCCCCAACCCATGTGCAGGACAGTGCACTTGACCTTGCTGAACTTCATGAGGTCTCCATGGGCACTTAGCACCATCCTTGCTCCCCCGTGTCAGTGATTAGTCTCTTTTACAGCAGCAGTTGTAAGAGTAGAAGCCTGACTCAGAGAGGTGATAGGAGACCCTCTCCTGTAGCCTATTAACTGTTGAGGAGAAGCCAAGTGCCATCTCATGTTTCTGTGGTTTTAAGGTTGACCTTGGCCCTGTATAGAGCAGCAAAGGCTCGTTTGGTCAGACTAGTTCATAACCAGAAGTCAGTGGATGGGACTAAAGGGGAAGAAAAAAAAAAAAGGCAGGAAAAACCTGCTTGAGATAGTACAGTTCCGACCATCTGGTTTAACTTGTTCTAAAAGAGATATAAAAACATCACTTTAAAGCTAGCCAAAATGTAATAATACTCAAAGGTTAGGAAGGGAAAGATTAAAGTTGGGAAGTCTTGTTGGAAAGAAACTGATATTGGGGTGAAGATGAAAACTTAGCAGTTCCAGCCTGCTCTGAGGAGTATGTCAGGACACGGCACAGGAAAGGGGACGACTACTGGGACAAATAGATTAGAAATGCAGTAACAGTTAAAGAATTGGACAAGCTGGTATTGCAAAGCACTGTTACAAGAGAAAGCTTAAAAAAATCCTTGTAAGACCCTGAAAGATGAGGATGACTGAGGTCACTGTAACTATGACGACCAGAAAAATGGACAGAGGAAAAGAACAGGCAAAGAAAACTGAAACCAGAATGATTTGACACACACACATGCTCTTTCTGATCACTCAGGGGAAAAGGAGAACAGAATGAAGGCAAAAAAACACTTCAATGATAAGCAGAGAAGGGCAGGGTTTCTTTTGCCTTCCTCCTTTGGTTTGTATTAAATTCCTTTCCATTTCACACCCTCCGTTCTAAATTGGCAGTGTCAAACTCTGCTGTAAAGTTAATGAAGGATGTGGTTTTAAAGTGTTTGATGTTTAATACATCTTTTAAATGTCACCATGTGACAGGAATTTCTAATCATATCTCTAAGTCTTTTATCAGCCTTAAAATTTTCCTTTTCCATTTTTATGCTGATCTTGCATGGTAAACTCAAAGACCAAGTGTAGAAACATCTGAAAATCCCCAGATATCAGGTTATCACAAACATGTGGATTAATAAGGATTTACCTAATTATCAATGTGCAATTAATCAATGTAAACCAATGAGAACAGGCTGGCTCAGAAAGTATAACCAGTATGCCAAATTCTTCTTTCATTCAACTGCATGCCAGCTCATTGACTGATGTCATACTACCAATTTATCCCTCCAGGAAATTTGTATTTTAAGTGGTTTCATATTTTAATGCAGATTTTAATCATTGGTTATTGTGGTGAGTAGGGAAAAGTGAAATCGAAATGCTCTATGTCCTAAGGAAGGAGCGGAGGGATCCTGGTGTGGCACAGAGACAGGCAACTCTTCACAGCCACATAAACATCTATGCAGTCAAAGACATCTGGTCTGGGAAAAACATCAATGACCTGTGGAAGGACTGGAGCTCCAAAGGGCCCAGCACCCTTGTTGCTATGCTGGCTTATGCTCTGTGTTGTGGCACACTGTAATGTCTGTTGTCAAATGTTTCTGGCTTAGGTTGGCTACAAAAACTTCTTAGCAGAAGGCACTGTCAGGCTAACACGAAATAGTTTTTATGAAGCAGGTTCAGCCACAGTAGAGTTTTTAACCTTTGAAAAGCATGTATTGTCACCAACAGGTGCTCAATGACAGTTTCAGAGAAGTTTCCTCTGGGAGTTGACAAAGTCTGACCCTCAGTAATTCATGAAAAATATTTATCTGTTGGAAGACTTCCTGAAACAACAACACAAGGCTTTGCTCAGCTGCAGCTTTAAGTGCCAATTTGATCTCTTGCAAGAGAACCAGTGTTCAGATAAATCAATAAATTTTCACAGTGTTTGTGATAAACTTCTGCTCAAAGGGAAGTAGTGTGTTTACCTTACTGTGCTGTATCTGTTGTTAGAAGTGGTGTTAACTTTGGTCTCTACACTATGTTTCTTAGAGGTAATGCAGAGTCCAGAATGTGAAGGGGCAGTGACATGAAAAACTAGGTCTAGGCAAGCAGAGGTCTTCTTAATGGTTATTATATGCTTGAAATCAGCGCATTGATGAAATCATTATTTAAAATTTTAGGAGATTTTGACTTCCATGACAAAGGGAGATATGTCTAAATGCATTTAAGACTCTATGTATATCCCTTTGAACAACATAAGCACTGCATCTGTTGCATTTCACAAAATACCAGAAGGGATTGTCTGTTCAGAATGAAAAAAATTATTTTTTTCCTTTTCATATAGACAAGTGTAAAGTCCAGGCACTCTGGAAGCTCCTCTCTACATCTCCCAAGTGGACAAGAACCAAGGATCAAGAAAAGTGTGTAGAGAATTTCTTGGTGATTTGCAGCTAAGTCTGCAGACAACACTTTAGGGCCAAAGCTGTATTTTTTAGCACTCGTATTCAGTTAGCATCTATATGTGGATAACTCTCAAAATGGGTTCTACACTAAACATCTCTCTCCATGCCAAGATTTTAATTGATATGTTCCTTAACAATGCTCAGAGATGAGCATAGATAAAACAGATTTTTCTCTTTACCCCTACTCACATCTGTTACACTTATTTTTTTTTTTGCTCTCAGTAGAGCTCCTGGGACTGTAACACAGGGATCATTAGTGAAAAAAAAACAACTTAGATTTCCCGAACAATTCTGCAAGATTCAGACACTAAGAAAAATCTTTAGATACCTCAAGTCTCTCTGATTTCCCAAAAGGCCAATATTTTTCATATCTATTTAGAATAGTGATGCAAAGACTATTTTTAGTCTTCATTTTGACCATATCATCTCTTACAGTGTATTGCTGCACTCATTCTTTCTGCTTTATAATGTAAAACATAATAGGCTTTTTCATTTTCAGGGTCTTCCATGATCTCTCCTATCCTATCTATCATTTCACATTCACCATGAAGATGTCAGCCCTGTCCCTGAGTCTCTCACCCATCTCATTTTTCAAACAATTTTCTTTCAAAATATCTTCCTTCCTCCTTCCCCAGTGTTTAAAATGAACTCCCTGACAATGAATACAATAAAACTTTCCTGCTTTTTAAAAAAAGTCTGTTACACTTCTTTTTTTGCATAATAACAGAAGGATTTTTCATTATGGCTAGGTACACTACTCCTGTGTAAAGTTCTGAAGCTTCTTAGTTTCCTCAGATTTTAGTTCTCTCTCTGTCTCTGCACATTATTTCATACTTTCAAATACCTAATTCCTGATCTGTGAGGCAAGGATCACCTCTGTTCGGTGTTTTCAGTAGGCTTGGAATGATACAGTCCTGCACGCAATGCTGAACCGTGACTAGCAAAACAAAAACAGAAAAAAACAATGGTAGGAAGAGTATCTTTGAAGAAAGAGCTAGTTATGTTCTCTAGAAAAAAAATAAACAGAAAAAAAGCACAATAAATTGTCAAGTTACAGTTGTTCACACTCTGAGTGGGAAATGTATCCTCATGTCCCCAATTAATTTACTTTAGCTTTTATGAGTGCACACACCTGTTGAAAAGCCATTCCAGAGTGTCCAACCAAATAACTGCTTCAGCAACAGTAAAGCCTCCAAGAGACATATATTGTTTAAAAGTTTGTATTACCAGATTTTGGAGTTGTGTGGTCCAGAGATTGCAGCAGAGGACCAGCCTTGGTTTTAATGCTGTCTTTTAGAAGCTCTGGGGAAATCAAAGGCTCTATAACAGAGTCAATTAAGTCTCTCTTTGTGATACAGTAATCTCAGAGAAGACCTTTTGGTTCTGTTGATGACTGCAGAGCATTGGAAAGACTTCAGTTCCCAGTAGTATTTCCTGGATCAGAATACATTATTTTTCTGAGAAGTAGAAATAAAATTATTACATTCTATTTTTGTTGCACAGACACCCTCACATAGTATGAAATATTAATTTTGTAAGATGAAAAATATGTAAATATGTCATCAAATCACTTATCAGGACATACTGAACAAAAACTAGCAGACAGATTTTAAAGGAATGGGAAATCAGCTATAAGAATTCAGTAACCATTGAATATTTACATATATTAGCAAAAGTGATGACAAAAGGTAATATTTATAAAAACTATTTTGTTCAAAAAGGATAAAAACCAGATTAAAGTACATTTGTATCACAAACACAGTACAAAAATAATGAAATAAAATCACATGGATTTATAAACAAAAGACAAATTTCTGTCTGAATTTGCAAATTATTTTACAATTAATCTAATCTATTGTTGCAACCAAAACTAAGAAAATGACTCATTATTTTATTCTACATTGTGCAACATTTTAATAATGAGGATTTAGTTTTAGTTCCATGCCATTAAAAACACAGTCAACTTATAATAATAGAGATGTTTGGTCCTGTGAACACTTTCCTCATGCTTAGGCCCACTGAATTCTACCAGAATGTTAAGGAACAGACTAAAAGATATATCATCTGTAGTAATAATAATAACAAGAACAGCAATAAAAGATAGATAAGCAACAAACTTTGTTTTTATGTGACAGTAATATAAGCTAATTTAAGCAGCTTGTACTCTTAAAACTTTATTAAAATCTCTCTTGTTAATGCCTCATAATATTTCACAGTTCTATTTTCCTGTGAAGCTTGGTAAAAAAACAACGGAGGGGATTTATTTCACAGTCATAATGATGAATTTAAATAAAATATGTGTTGGAATACACAATTGAAATGTTTGTTGCCTAAGTCATGAATTTCCTATTTAGGACTTACAGTGATGAGAAGGTTCATTGAATGAAAATTAGGCTAAGTCCTTGTGTTCATCCCATCTGTCCACACCTGTCCAGCCTGCAGTGAAGAGGTGACTCCATCAGGGTGTGTATACAAACTTCTGCTGGCCTTAAACTGGTGATCCTGGTCAGTGTCTGGCCCTGACACCACTGGAAAAGACCCATTTCTAGATGCAGAGAAGCTGCACGTAGAGCCAGCAATTCCTCCAGCCCTGTCCCCCTGTGGGGGATCTAATAGAGGGCACAAGTGTTGCTCTTTCTTTCTGCACTTCTGGGCTTCACCTTCACAGACACCAAAGTGAAATGTGTGTGGTTGCTGGCTGAGCTGGCAAACAATATGGTCCTGTGCTGAGTCTTGGAAAGGCACTCCCACCTTTTACTGTGTAGGTAGACTTATTTATTCAATTATTTCATGGTATTGCATCAGTATAAAACTCAGGTTCCAAGGCACTAAATAGAATGAATAACTCTTTTTGTTGAAAAAAAACAGGGCAACGGAGCTCGAGTAAATATGATAGGTTCATAATTACTTTTCACACTAATGATAACAGCTACAAAAAAACTAAGAATCTGCTTACATATAAACCCCAGTTTGGGCAAGTTTTCTTGGAAAAGAGGAGAGCCAAGACTTAGTTCATGATGGCATCTAACCACGCGTAACATTTAATTTAAACATCATGCATAAATGCTTTGTGAGTTTTGGATCTAAGTGGGAAAAAATCAACAAATAATGGTTGAAATATTTTTCTTTGACATTTCTGTTTGGAAATATGTTAAGCAGCCCTGTATTTTGGAATAGAATATTTTTTACAAAGTCTGTCAAACTAAACAAACAGAAACAAAAGGTTTTATCTCCTTCATGTAGGAGTGGCTACACTGCATGACTTATTTGAAGGTAACCACTGAGTCACTCCCATAGAGAACTTGCCTGTAGAAATAAAAAATTCTCTGTCTTTTTTTTAAATCTCGGCATCTGAGGGCTTCTGTAATGTCACCAGAGGATTCCTTTTCATTAGATGGTTGGTAGATGTGGCTCTCCTCCCATGAGCAGTGCTTCTAGCAAGAGCCAGGAGAGCAACTTAATGCCCCTGCTGCTTGCTTGGTGGGTCCAGCCAAAGGGATGCCTTGGAACAAAGGACAGAAAAGTGCCAGAAGGGAGAGCAGCTGCTGATGCCAGCAAGGCATCTCAAAGCTTTTAAATTGTGGTGAGAAGCAAATCCCATAGAGGATGAGAAGATCTGTGCGTTGTTCCTGAGCCCAAACCAGAGCAGGGATGGTTATGGCTCCCGGCCTCATAATTCCATTGCCACACACTTCACTAATACGCAAACGCAGTGAAGGGTGGCCAAATATGCTCAGAGAAAATATCAGTGAGGAGATAAAAACAATCCTGAATTAGCTGCCAGCCCCAGACAGCCCTCGTCCGTCTGTTAGATGGAAAATATTCAGATGTTTGAAAGGCCATTACTGGCTTGGGAATAATTAATTAACTTAATTTCATGGTGTTGCCTTTCCCAATTTTTATCAAAATAAATATTGATTTATAAAGTTTTAAATAACTGAAAATGCTATTCTCTTTCATAACAGACTTTACTGTTAGTTTAGTTCTAATTTTGAGTAGTATTTAAACACCTTCATTACAAGCATTAAAAAGCAGTGGATAAATTTTTCCTGAAATGTATGCACCTATGCCACTTGCAGCCCTACTGCAATACTGCTTCCCTTCAGTCTATGACAGGAGTGAAGAATCTGAACCTTTATTTGATCACTTGAACATACACTAGTTCTGCTGCAGTTTCTCAAATACTTAAAATGATATATATGTACACAAATCTTTCCCAGTTTAAAATCCTAAATAAAAATTAAATCAATAGAGCAATAGAAAGAAGAGAGTGAAGAACAGGAAGAAGCTTGAGTCTAAAACTGAGGATGAATCCCAGGATTTTGTAGACTGACCAGAGTAACAGAACATCTACTGACAGCAAAATCCTGGAAGTGATAAAACTCTGATTTGCAGAGCAACAGAGCTGTTCTGAACTGGGTTATTAGAAATTAAACAATAGATCTTCTAAGAAACTCACAACAGTTGTGTTTGTTTTGCTCAGACATATTGCCTCTGGTAGTCATTCTGATTAAGGATATGATGGTAAGTTGCTGTTACCATATATCAGGTTTTTGTCCTGGTGATTTTTTCCCCCCTTTTAAGTTCTTAGGAATTCCAAGAATTTTTCCTTCACTTTCTCTGTTTCTTGGGAGAACTACTGTTCTCTACTGTCTGGACTCAAAGGTCTTGAATAGTACCTTATGGTACTAATTCTTGCAGCAGAAAAGATCATAAAATGAATCACTGAATGTTGTTGAAAGAGCAGAACTCAGAAGTGTACTGTTTTTCAAGAAGCACAGCAAGGTGTGAAACCAATCTTTAACAAAATAGAATTGCTAAAAGAAAATATTTTTGAAGAAATAGCATCTTCTTACAATGTCATCCAGAGTAACACTGGGTTGTGACAATGTTAGGACTGACTTCAGTGTTACAACTCTACTTTGTTAGCATTTTCATGGTTTTGAACAACAACAAAAAAAAAGGCAACAGGGTTCTATGACGCTGCTGAATTTAGTAAAGTTAGTAGTATTGATTGTAAAAAAATTAGTAGTATTGGTTGTAAAAAAGTTAGTAGTATTGATTGTAAAACCTGATGCTAGGTGCTCACTGAACATTTTTCTGTAAGAATGAATTTAGTTATTGTCTTTCTGATAGCTATAAATGCAGTTCCATTTCGACATGATGGAGCCTCATCTTTACAATATAACATTATAATGAAGAGTTTTAAAATGCTATCACAGCAGCAACTGTCAGAAAACTTGAGTACTGAAATGTCTTTGAGAAGAAGCATGAAAATATGGATGGTGATTGTAAATTAGTTGGGCCAATGACTACACCATCAATCTAGTAGACTATAAAGATAGCTTAAAGCTATTTTAACTCTTTCAGTCTTTTCTGTGCCAAAGACAATGACACCAGATTTAAAGGAAGCCTTATTCTGATAATATGGGGAAAATTCAAAATTGTATGTTGGAGTTTTTCACCAGTGATAACAAGCTTCAAGTACTTTAAACATCTTAAACAGTTTTATTTTCTGAAATGCTCACTCGGTGTGTTGACTTCAGTTGGGACTAAGAGGAGTCATTATTTTTAATGACCACTGGTCATCTCTCTGGAATGAAGAGCTGTCTACTTCAAGTATTCACCAACTCAGGCACAGTGAGAAGCACGGTGTATTAATTTAGGTGAAGCAACTACAACCTGTGCTAACACACTCCATGTTAGAACAGTTATCCTCACTGGAAACTGTCTTGCACTGAGTAGGTGCAAAGAGAGTGATTTGCTTGCCAACTGAAAATTAGAGCAGGAAAACAGCCAGGTTTCCTAGGTACTGAGCTGATGGTGTGATATCTAGACCATCTTTCATTTTCCTTACAGAACAAAAGGCAGAGAACATATCTAAAAAGTGGAGAACATCCTTCAGCACACTCGCCACCCTCCTTTCATTTCACAGTTCAGCTGGGGATTGAGATGCATTTTGTGGTTTATGTGATGTGTGAATCTTAGGCTGGTGTTCCAGATGAAATTTCACTTCCTTGTTGTACCATGCTGGAGCATCTCAGAGTTTGCCATTTAGTATTTTACCTTCCATGTCATAATGACTGTTCTTGAAATGCATGCCTGACATTATCTACTGTTGTTATTTAGAGAGAGAAATAAAAATATAGAGTCGTTTAATAGAATGGACTTTGAGCATTACAAGTTTTGCTAACCCTGAAAAGCACATAAGACAAAATTTACGCCATTGGTACATTCAAACTTGTATATTTTGTGTATAGTTCAAACCTCTGAATCCCTTATACAATACTTGTTTACAGCAGTTTCTGTATGATGATAAGCTAATTGTATTATCAGCAGGACCTATAACAATTATCTATGGTTTCTGTCTGTTGATTTCAATAAAACCGGAGTTGTTCATGTTGAGGTTCTACTGTTTTTTAGTTGTCAAAATATAACGCAATATTATTAAAAGAGTTGAAATTAATTATGCATCCTTTTAAAGCAAGCATTTACAGCAGTCAAATTTTAGTTTCCAGGCACAGTCTAAGAGTGCAATATTGAAGTAATAAATCTTCTTATAAATCTCTAAAGCTCTACTAGTTCTGGTTTTTAAATAACTGTCGCTAGCCTAAGAAATTACTGAGAACAAAGAAGTAAAGGAAAAAAATTTAAAAAAAATAAAATTCTCTTGACTTGCATTTTTTTTACCCACTTTTCAGCAAATGGCTTAAAATTTCTAGAAGAAAAAAAAGTTTATGGATGCATTCTCTTACATAATATGAATTCAGAAGTATCGCAATCTGGAAAAATATATAGGAATTCTCATTGCACTTCTGGGAAAACTATTCAGAGGACACTGCATTCAGCTGTAAATATCAGTATACAAGGAAAATCTCCACAAGATACAGAGAATTTACAGGGGAAAAAAAATCATACAAAAAAAGAAAATAATCAGGCAATATTTAATGAGACAATATCTAAAAAGTTGAGTAATAAATTAAAGCGGGAGTTCTGCTTTCCTTCCTCTCTTCTCTGGTTAATGATTGTCAAGGTCAGCTAAAAAGAATATTTTTGGAGAAAAACTGATTTGTTCTCTGCAAATCAGAAGTGCAAAGTAGCATTTTGTAGGATGAATGATTAGATCAGGGCATTTGGGAAAAATAAGGCATGAGCCAAATTGTCAGTGTAAAGTTATTCATAAGATAATAATTTTCACATCTTTGTTGTTTAAAACTTTTGACATTTATCTCCCTATTGTTTTATCTAAACAATTCTGACGCAAGTGTGCTGCCTTGTTTACTAGGTTGTTAATTGGCAGATGGCTGCTCTTTATTCACTGATGTCCAAAGGTCTGAATGTCTTTAGGGCAGCAGCTGTCTTTCATACTGAGAATTTTCTGATCTTTCTGTCTCTAATGTGATATTAGCAGTGGCCCACAAGCAACATTCTGTAGCCTGCAAGAGTGTAAGTGCACATAGAGCTATTATTAGCTAAGGCAGAGGTTTTATTTGTTTGCTAGTTCATATTTCTTTTTTTTTTTTTCCCTTCAGATTGTCCAGGCCAACCCTTTTACCCTTGTTTTTTCTCTTATCATGAGAAAAACATCTTTTGAACATGATATATCTTTCATGTTTTCCAATTGCAGCCACAGCTATTTCCATGTTCATTCAATTTTCATCATTGGCTTGAACTAGGGGGGGAACAAGCCTGCTTTTGCAGTCCAGATATTGCAAACTGATGTCACCAGCCTGTTACATCTGTGCTAGATTCTGCATCACTGTCAGTCCTTCTTTTACAGTGAATGAGAAAGGTGTTGTGAAGTAATTCATCGTTCAAGTGACTACCAGGAGTATCTTGAAGTTCTAACTAGACTGGGATGGGACATACAATTTTATGTTGAACTCCTCTTAATATTTCTCAAATATTTGCTAGTCTTGAGGAAACAGGAAATAGAATATTGAGAAAATGTTGTAAATAGGCTTCTACTTCTTTGCTGTTACCATTTTATGTGACTAAGAGTAGCCCAGACACTTCAGTGTAAAGGATGAAATCCTGTAAGTGGGAGTTTTGTCACTAACTTGAGTTGAAACTGGAATTTGTTTGCAGTTGTGTCTCAAAATGTCAGTGCAGGAAATGAACTTGGAATGTGCTATTTATCTTAGAGAGATTAGAACGTCACCCTCTAGACACAGATCCACCAAAAATATGCAGTATCACACATCTCTCTCTTGTATGTCAATTCATTGATGCAAAACATAAGATATCTGATATATATATATATTACTCTATTTATCTAAAAAATATATATTTTTGTTTTGGACTTCTGAGTAGTAGTGTGAAAATTTAATTCAGTCAAATTCCTTTTTTATTTTAATCAATTTAATATTAAAGCTTTCATATTCCAAAATTCTTTATATGAATTAAGTAAAGTGGTAAAAATAAGGCTTAATATTTCTATTTCTTATTTCCTTTTCTGTTCTGTTCACAACTAATGTCAAGAGCTTTGTGTGATGATTATAAAAAAAAGCTTGGGAGAAGATGGTAAGTCTTTGATTTGTAAACTAATTCAAAGCAGGCAGTTAACTGTGTGAAATTAATCTTGCAAATAAGAGACTAATCCTGATTTCATGACTCAAGTGGGAGTATAATGTAACTACTATCTATATTCTTTCTTGAATTGTAGGAGTATATTCATACTGATTTGTAACAGCCAAAACCACAGTAACATATCAGTGTTCGGATTTTTGTATCAAAAATAACATTTAGAAATAACATTTTTATAAAACTAGAAGACATTCAGTTGAATGCATGAGAATGTAATGTTCTATAAATGTAAATTGAATATAAAAACTAAGTGATCAGTACTTAGCTACATCTTATACATTTTCTATGTAGCGAAATTATGAAAATGTCATTTCACGTTCTGAGTTGTATCACTGACCACAAGAAAACTTCATTTCTTGAGCATAAACTAGGTATGTGTCAAAGATTACTATTTCAAGCAGAAAGGTGATCTATTCAGTGTAACACCCTATTCATGCAGGGATTTTAAGCTCGTTTGAGGAACATAAGCAAAGCAGCTGGGGTGGACTCAGTTCATGCAAAATAGCACTAGAAAGATGATGAGTCAGGATTGAATAAAGCAAAAGACCAAACTGAATAAACTAATTATGAAATAAGTACGAGACAGAATAACTCTACACAAAATAGCTTTTCTACCATTCAGTATTTCACTTTGGAGGATATTATGAATTATTTCAGGGTCTTCCATTGGTAAGCATGAAATAATATTGCAGATACGATAGAAAGTAAAACTTAAAATTTTATATTTAACAATATAAATTGACAGTTTAATTGACAGCATAGTCAACAAGTCTCTGATTCAAAATAATTTTTCCCATCAGTACATTCACTGCATCATGAATGCCATTCTTTCATTTACAGAACAGGATCTAAACACTAAAGACATCTAAATGTAGATGAAACCCAGCCGAGCAAATATTTGATAATTATGCATTCATTTATACCTTTTACAACACTGGAATCTTTAACTCTGAAAGAATTTGTTTTCTCTTCTGTAGAACCTGCCACTCATAATGAATACATAAAGCTTAATCCCCTTTAGGATACAGTCACCACTTACAACCTGGAATAAAATCCAACATAACATTTAAATGTCCTTAATACAGCCATTGAAGTGGTTACCCATACTTAGAAAATGACTGAATCAAGTTCTAGAACTGTTTGAACATGAGTCTACAATTCCTGGTTTTCATATTTTTTTTTCCATACGTAATTTATATACATAATGTGTCCCAATAACCACACTATTTGTTAACTGTTAATTCTATGAAAAGCAACTCTGTTAGATCTCGGTGGAACCAGCAACAAGAACCATTGGGCTTGAAGGCAATCAGCAGCCTGTATTCCTCACCTAATCTTTTAAACTCTCAGACTGGAAATGCTCTTCTAGGATAGGAGTGTAAAATTGCAATTTTAAGATTAAGTTTGAGAACATTTTTGTTTCCAGAGAGCTGCTTGATAGTTTCTCAAATTCCCTGGCAAAGTGACTTCATTTCCCAGCTCAGAATTCAAATTCTACTTGTGCATTTGGATGCTTGTTTGCTAGACATTTCAATGTGAAAAATTACAATGCTTACAGCCTTTTTCTGACTGTCTCTGACCCCATGTGTGAAATATGGAAAACAGGAACATGGAATAGGAATGTTGATGTCTTATGTGAACCACAGGAAAGCCAGATGTTTCCAAAGAATGTCATCATAATAAATTTATTCTTCAGTGGTTAGTGTGAGAACAGACATGAGAACACCAGATTATTGTGTAATGGATATACTGTTTGGAAATCACTGTTTTCTTTTTCCAATATTACTTCTGTATTTAATTAAATATTTCTTAGGAAAAGATGTAATCTATAGTCTTATCTCTCAGGCATGGACTTGTGTGAATAGACTTCAGCAATTCCTCCTTTCACTCTTCCTCCATCTTGAATTCCTTCCTACCTATCAGCCAAATTTCAGCAGTAGTGAACAATTTTCTTTGAAAGAAAATAGTTTATAGATTCTTTTTAATGTACATAGTTAAGAAATAGCAGGCAGAGGATGAATATTTTCATAAGGCTGAGTCTCCTTTAGATGTGTGTTTGTCACTAAATTATCAAATTTTTAAAAATTAGGGTGTTGCCGTGGAGTTCAGAATATGCTCTTATGATTCGTTGTGAGACACTGGATTATTATAGTAATTATTGGCTCAGACCAACTCAAGTGTGTCTGTACGGGGCAAGGGACAGGTCAAATTTCATGAAGGTGAAATGGTGCCCTGTTCCATAACCTCACATCCTTGAGAGCCTTGACAGAGTGCAGCTGTCAGTCACTGGCACACTGAGAGCACTGCCCCACACCCCCTGGAGACCCCGACCCAGACCCAGAGTGGCTGGTACGCTGGAAGCTCTGCCTGGAGGGGTGAGTTGGCCACAGGGGAGCAGAGCAGATAAAACCAAAGATGTGGTCTCCATGTTGTCAGTCCTGGTAGCTGGATCTGTGCTGGACCTAGAGTGGTAGCTATAATTCTCTCTTTCTCTCTCTCTCTCTTTCTTTCTCTCTCTCCATCTCTCTCTCTCTTTCTTTACTTCTTCTCCTAATCTCCTTTCTTGATATTTGGGTAACTTAAAACTGGATGGGTTGGCTTTTGTTAAGTTAACTAAGAGGTACTAAGTCAATACTCTGCAGAATGCTTTATTTTGGTTGAATGTTGCCCTTTAAGGTTTAGCCATGTTCCCTTGTTTTCTAAAGTTTGCCAGTAAAAAACATGTTATTTGACGTCCTGAGAAACGTGTCTAGCATCTTCTCCCGTGTTCTCTCCCAAGGTCTTATAAGATCTGGAGGCCTTTTTAATAAATTTTTTGGAGCCTTGTATGTTTTTAAAGTAAAACCCCTTTGATGAGCTCATAGGTCGAGCCTGGGGTCTTACACCTGTGGTAAGTAGTGTCTGAGAAAATCTAGGTAGAGAAGATCTCTTTTCTGAATCATAAATGTCTCTAGGTGCTGAGCTGTGCAGAATTCACAGGTTTTTCAATTCAGACTTTATATTCAAAACCTGAAATGCGTAGGAAATCAAAGCAGCAAGCATTCTGTATTTATGAAAAAGACCCTTTCATTTAAATGTCATTTAAATTCTTTTTCTTGGATTTTGTTCAGAAAGATTAACCTTGAGTATTATTAGGTTGGACTAGGATCTTTAAACTGTAAAGCAGTGAAAGTAAGTCATATCAAGAATATCTGAAGACCTTAAAATAAATTATGTGTTAGCAGCTATACTAACCAGAAATCACATTTTCCATCTATCGATTTTTCAATTTAATTAAAAAAAAAGTATACTAAGAAAACTAAGCAAAGAAAAAAATCAAATAGAAAACTCTAAAGTTATTAAGGAATTGATTTGAATAAGAGATAAGAAGGAAAAGGCCGCGAATGTGGCCTGATGGAGAGTTTCCAAATTAACATACACATCTTGACATGAAAAAAAGACAAATTATCGAAGCAACAGGACTTCCACTCCACTTCAGCTGTTGAAACCTAAGCGACTGTTAATGGGAATCCACCTTAGAATGTTCTTTTAGGCATCCAAGAAATCACCCCTGTATCTACAGTTTGGGAATTTTAAAAAAACTGAAAAACACAGATTCTTTTCAATGGTATAGGTAGGTCTTTAGGTAGATTTATTTGCAACAAAGCCAGAAATGTGTTCCAAATCCCCATTTTCATCACTGCCCTTTAAAACATCTTACCACGATTTTCAGTTGTGAGTGGGAGATGCAATGGATATATTTAAGCATTTGTATTTGTTTTCATTCTACAATATGTCCCAAAACCTCACTCTCACACTACACAACTGAATAGTCATGTAACTGTATTAGGAATTACCCTTTAAGTTTGCAAGAACTGCTGAATTTTGAAGTATAATATGTCAAATGCTGTATTTTACATGATGGTGCAACCACTTAGAGTCTCGTAAACATGTGCTTGAAATTTACAGAGAAATTTAGTTTTACATTTCCAGAGACCTACTCGTTTCCAATATTTCTTCTGTGAATCCAACAAAACCCAATTGCCACAGAAAGTGACCTTTAATAAATAGTTTCTAAACCTTTATAAATATTATGACTGTATTTCAAAATCAGGAGATCAAATTTTTCCACATAATAAAGATTTTGATGGATGTATCTGAATTCTTTGAAGCTTTTCAAGAAGTTAAGAGTTAGGAGGTAAAACCTCTCTTTACTTACAAGCCATTCTCTTTCTATGTGACTGCACCATCTCATCTTCCTACAGTGAATCCGTCTTTTAATGGCTAATAGTACTTCATGAATTTGTCATTAGATGTCAATTCAACAGCAACCAAATTTTAACACAACCACTACAAGTTTGTCATGATGCTTCAACTCTTTTTATTCCCTCACTTTCAAACATAGAAAACCCTAATTTCCACCCACACTCTTCTGTTAACTTGATGTTTTCATGAAATATGTTGGTGCATACCTAAGGATCTGTAGGATTTTCTGCACTGGGAAGGATTACAATGCAAGTTTATATTCCCCTTCTTAGGGTCACAGAGATGTCTTGACCATTTAAACTAAAAGGGAAGTAAATGGCAAAGTACAGCACTAGCCATCTTCTAAGTAAGTAAGTTGTTTTCCACCTCCCCATTTCATTCCACTATCTCTTGCACAATGAAACACTATGTTGTCATAATCTGGAATTGGAATTCTGTAAATAATAAATGAATAAAAGGCTGTTGCCTTCCTTAAAAATCTCTTGAGTGGAAATATGTAACACACAAACACAAGCATGTAATTCTCACTAAATAAAAAAAAGTGGTCACACTGTTCCCTTTTGATCTTAAAATTCATTAATCAGTCTTTAATTTTCAAGTGGAGTACAGAGAGTCATGCACTGTGGGTCTTCCCCTTTTCTGCTGAGACAATACCACTCAGTATTTTCCCTTATAGGACCTTTTCTTTCAGATGGGTAATCAGTGAATCAAGAGTTTGGTATTTAAGCTAGCACTACCACATGAGGTAACAAAGTGTAATAATGCTTTTTAAAAAGAATTTATGTAGATTTTGTTTAGAAATTATAACCTTTGCTAAACTGTAGTGGTAACATAGTAATAATAATTATGTTCTTAATGATAATACTTCCCATGTTTTTGTGTTACAGCCCTTGAGCTTTAAATATCTGTTGATAAGAAGAGATCTTATTAGGAATCAAAATATATATTCAGTGTGTAAATACTCCATTAACAAATAGCTCATTAAGTTCCCCTGATTAAACGATGTTATGTAGGGCCCTAAAATCTCCTTGTAAGGGGAAAAATATATAACAAGAAGTAATTAATCTGAACTATCTTACAGATGCACCTTTGGATAAGATCCTTTAAATGTTGTTGATCAAGTCATCTACCGAATGTCCTTGGCCTTAGATGCAAATCTGTAATTACAGATTACAGCACAACTCACATCATGGAGATTGTCTCCACATTCTTTGTTGAAACAGAAAGACTTTACCTGGCAGAAACTTGTTAAAGTCGGTTTCACGTCATTTGGCCCAGAAGAGTTCGCTGACTCATGTGTTGGTATAAACTGACCTTCAGAGACATGCAGGTGATGAGTGTATTCCTGCAGTTTTCTGAGACAGCTCACAAAAACTTCCATGACTCACAGAAAACACACAGCAATAACAGTGTTCCCTTCTCCTCAGTTTTTAACCTTCAGCTTTTTCTTGCTTGTAATAGAAATGGCAATGTTACATGCCAAAAAGGCAGATAAATTAGCCAGTACTAGATCTACCTCAGCATCGAGAAAGCATGCTGGTTTATGAATGTTATGAATCCATAGCTTAGCACAGCACTTTCTTATGCATCAGTCAAAATGTACGACTGCTGAACACAGGACAAACCACTAACATATCTCTGTCTTCAGCAGTGATCACGATTGATTTTTTATCCACAGTCTGCAGGACATAGCCCATGTAACATACCATGAATATCTACTTACTCATAAGATAGCCTAAGATAATTCACGTCAAAACAAAAATTTGTAAGTTTCAGAGTGACTTCCAATACATAGAGAACTCTACTTTGTAGTTACTCTCAATGACTTGCAATTGATATTTTGTCTAATTTTCCTGTTCCATTACTAAGAATTTGATATGGATATACAACCAGTGTAGCATCCTGAGGATAAACACATATTTGGAGGAGCATCACTCCAACAGGACATGTACAGGAGATTTGTCTAACAAACCATCTTTGTACTTACCTTGTGCAGTTGTTCTAAGCAGGTTTTCATCACCTATTCAGTCTCTCTCCTGCACAGCTGTAGATCATAGTAGTTTGATTAAAGTAACAACACCATGTTTCTCAGCTGCACAATACAACTTTTTTTTAGCTATATCAGTTATAGAGCACTATAGCACAAGTTTTTTATACCCTTTGGCTATGACTCCATATTTACTATCACCTCAAACTGTCTCTTTTAATCATAGACTCACAGAATATCCTGCGTTGGAAGGGACCCACAAGGATCATTGAGTCCAACTCCTGGCCCTGCACAGAGGGGAGTCACACCATGTGCCTGAGAATATCATTCAAATGCTCCTTTAACTCTGTCAGGCTTGGTGTGTGACCACTTTCTTGGGGAGCCTGTTCCAGTGCCCAACCACCCTCTGGATGAAGAAACTCTCGCTAATATCCAGCCTAAACCTGCCCTGACACAGGTGCATGCCATTCTCTTGGTTTCTATCACTGGTCATGATAGAGAAGACATCAGTGCCTACCTCTCTTCTTCCCCTCACAAGGAGTTGTAGACTGCAATGGGATCTCCCCTCAGTCTCCTCTTCTCCAAGGTGAACAAGACAAGGGACCTCAGCCACTCCTCACATGGCTTCCCCTCAAGGTCCTTCAATATCTTTGTTGCCCACCTTAGGATGTTTTCTAAAAGTTTAATATCATTCTCATATTGTGGCAAAGACTAAATGAATTAAGGTTCTAATCTGAACCAAGAATCTGTATTTTAAGCAGACATGCATGTTCAGAGGTGTATGTAATAAACATGCATGGAAACGGTGTCCAGGCCAGCTTATTATGGAAAAGGTGCAATTCAGGGGTAGAACCCTTACCATAATCTATGACATCCACATAACAAACTCCTGTATCCTGGTGGTTCTGCACTACTACCTTTTCTCTAGCACTACTCTGTGATACAGGCTTCAACAAGGATCATGGTTTTTAGAAGTGAGCTGTTCCAAAGGACAACACTTAAATGTGATTGGCAACTACTGTCAACAAGCATTTCTGGTATTCATAACTGCCTCTTCTGAGTCAGAAAAAATAGTGGCATAATTATTCTGAATTAAAGGAATTTTTTTTCCTTCTAAATCCATTAAGTGACTTGCATATGGCTTTTGAGAGACTGACTATACAGTTGGAATGACACTGAGAAGAACATCTTCATTTCACCAACCATGTTGGAAAAGCTACCAATTAGGAACTATCACTCTATTAAACTATGCAAATAAAGTTGTGTGATCCAAATTTAACAAGCTTAGAATATGTTGTCCCTAACTGATAAACTCACTGAATTCTTCTGGAATCAGTCAGTTATCAACAAACTTGTAACTACGTACAAATGAAAGACAGTAAATTTCTTTTGAAATCTACCTGTGGGTTCACATGGATATTTTATTTTTCTATTAAAAAAAAAAAGATTCTTCCTGAGATTTATTTCACCCAAACTATTACATTATTTTTATTTATGTCTTTTCTGTGAACAGCTGTGAACAGCTAAGAAAACACAAAATAAGGAATGAATATTAAAAGTTTTGCTTAAAATTCCACTTGCTTTATAAAAAAACCCAAACCCTTATCTTAAAGATCTGTCATCCAGCTAAACTATGACTGATGATTTACATCTAATTCATGCAGGAAAATGTCCAGCTTTATAAATATTTAAATCAAAGGAATAATTGTAAGAAATGCAGTAGGCATATTTCATCTCCTTAATGGGCAAAGTTTCGCTTTTGTACTGGATCATAACATCTCATTAGACAGCAAAACAGACACAGTGTCTTCAGAATCTGTGAAATAGAACCTCTCCTTTTATGCACTGTGCATATCAAATTTTGAATTTTGCATACTTTTTTTTAAAAATGTGATTTGCAATATTTCTGACTGGTATTGCAAAGATAGATGGTTTGTATCTACTGATGTTTTGATTGTAAATTATTCTAAATATCTAAGTAAAGTAAATCAATTTAAGTCTTACAGGCACAGGCCACAAGATCTGTTCCAGGCTACAATGAGGTATTTGGACATGTTCACTCTTCTAATGGTTAAAACTTTCTTCTCAATTTCAGCATTAACACTCTTGAGTTACTGTTGGCTTGTTCCTAAACTAATATTATATTTTACTTTTAATAACTAATTTTTTACTCTTATGTTTAACCACATATATTATTTATTAAGAGTGATCAGCTTAGTAAGCTCTTTTAGGTGTCATGTTAAATTGAACAAGACAGGCTTTTTTGGTAATTTTTCTCCAGGTGGATTCTCTACTCGTATTGCAATTATAGTAGTTCTTCCATTTTTTCATTTACCTTTCTTAAACCATACAGGAAGAAAAAAATTACAGGGTAGGAGGACAGTTGCTGACACAACCTTATTCTAAGTTTTAGGTTTTTGTTTATTTCGTCATCAACTTCCAGGTATTTAAAGAAATAAGATGATGAATGTTTTGCCTTGCTCAAAAAAAATCTAAAAAGACATGTATATATACTTTCTGAATATTTCATTCCTACCAGATCAGCAAAGTAATGTACAGAATTCTGAGGAATTGCTTAGCTTGTCCTCCTAAGAGAGAGAAGATTAATTCTACCTCGCTTATGGTGGTAGATGTTGATTTAACCTTCCTTCAAAGATCTTAGATGAGCTCGACAAAGCCTTCCTGGGCACTGCCTTTCACTATTTTCACTCTTGCATTATAGAAAGTTTGTTTGCCTGTTCTTGTAGTGGGCTAGTAAAGTGGATGAGAAAGGTCATGGGTTGAAGTAAAACAAGGATATTACTCTTTGGGGCAACACAGAGTTGACTTGAGAAAAAGTGATTCATTTTATTGCCAATTAAAATAGATTTGGGTAGTGAAAAACAAAAAGACAAACATTATAACAACACCTTTCCTCACCCTTTTCCAGGACTCTACTTCACTCCTTCACTCCAGACCCCTACACAAGCCCACCCTGCCAAGCAGCACAGGGGGTGGGGATTACGGTCAGTGCACAGTGATTTCTCTCTTGCCACTTCTTCCTCCACCTGCTCTTCCCCTGCTCAGATGTGGGATCTCCACAAGATGCAGTCCCTCCAGGAGCTATCCACCTGCTCCAGTGTGGGCACTTTCCCAGGCTGCAGGGGAATCTGTGCTCTGATGCCTGGAACACCATCTTCTCCTCCAACTTTATTATTCCCCCACCTCTCAGTTGTTTTGCCCTTTCCTAAATACATTTCCCCTCAGCACCCCATCTCAGCTGTGGGTGGGTCAGAGCCGGTTGGAACCGGCTGTGTCCTGCACGGGGCAGCCCCGGCCTCCCCTCACAGAGCCCCCCTGCAGCCAAACGTGGACACCTAAACCCAGTACAGATTCTTTTTTCAGTCAAATTGAAATCTTTGTAATGAAAACTCTAAATCTATTAGTTCTGTTACTGCTCTCCACAAACAAGGTTGATAAGTTATTCCCTTCCCCAGTCTTATTTCCTAGACCTGAAGAATTCCACTCCCTTTATTTGTCCCAGAAATCACATTTTATAAATCACAGTGCTCCCTACATTCTTCAATTAATATATGTCTTTTTCAAAGTGCAGCATACTATGGTTCCCCCAAGGCCTAAATGGAGCAAGCAAACTTTTAGGGACTACAACAAAAGCATTTTTGGCAGCAAGCCCACTGCCCACCCTCCTACTGACCTCCTGATTTCTCTTCTAGGAAAGCAAGACATCAGCCCAAGATACAATACAACTCCCAAAACTGCTCTGAAGAAAAGAAAATTGTTTCCTCAGCTTTTTATCCGTGCAACTGACAATTCCTATATAATAAAGATGCTTGGCTAACTCTCACTCTTGGGGCTCCGAAAGGGTGGAAAGCACTGAGGCTGATATGTACCTATGTTCTCAAAACTTCAGAATTACCACCATAGGTTAGCATGTTAAGAGGCTGAATACTACTTAATTTTATTGTAGCAAAATTAAAACTAAAAATATCTACTGTTTAAAACCTAACATTCTTGGAGATGTTTGTATTTCTGATTTTGAATATGCACTATTAAACAACTCTATCATGGTATTATTATGAAGGAAAGGTTTTCAGAAGACAAGGGCATATTTAGAAATAAATGAGTCAACAATTTAGGATAATAATAAAATAAATACCTCTGATATTTTGAATGAAATATCAAGGATATAAAAACTAACAGCATGTTGAAATAGTTAGTCAAAAACATGTATAATATTACCAAACTCAATAAAGAAATGTACTTGATTAAACCCACGAAGGAAAACATTGTGATTTGTATCCTGTTACTCACTGAAGACATTTGTCTTTTGTTGCCTAGACAGACTGTCACCATGTTCTCATCTATCTTGGTTATTCAAAGGATACAACAGAACTATTGATTTTTGTTCATTCTTATATTCTTGTGCATAATAATTGCTAAGGGAGGTAAAATTATTTATCAGGCAGATGCAGTATATTTTACTGTGTCTGATGTTCACTATGCATTTAAACAAGAAAATATCGATTTATGGTATTCCAGTTCCTTAATGTGATTATTCCCTTTTGTACACACTTGTGATTAGTATTCACAGTACCTCATTTGAAAGCAACATGCATGGAGAAACTTCTAACACTATCACATATGTCATACCTAATTTAGCTCAACTGATTAATTGACATTTTTTACACTGTACCTTAACAATTAATAAAATAAAATTTATAACAATAAAATATAACAATGTATAACAGTTAATAAAAACAATTTATTCATCTTTAAAGCACAAGTTTAAGCAAATCGGAAAATAGAAGACTCAGACTGTACATTTAGCTACTTATTTTAACTTTAAAATTTAAAAATATCTTTTTGACAATTAAACAGATCTGTGTTTTTTTTCTTTCATGCTCAGTGCAAGTGCATATTCAGATCACACTAAATGGACAATGTACATATTCTAACACTAAACAGCCCAAAAGGTGCGCCACTATTAGGTCTTTAAAGTTCAGACTCATTGACCTGGTGCAGCAGGTACATATTTTCTCAAATAAAAAGCAGATACTAATTCATGCTGACTAACAAGACCCTTCCCTTGTTGTCTTACAGCAAGGAAGAGTCCCATGCATGGACACTTTTAGGAGCATTTTAACAACTACACAGCAGTTTCAAAGACAGAGTCTACCTCTTTGGCCTCAAATAGGTAAAGAAAGCATCACTCACAATGCTGTTTGAACATCTCACAAACTCTTAAATTTTAATTTCATTAATACTTTAAAATGCTAAATGTCTGGTGGTTTGCATTTGTATGAAGGTAATAAGTAGTCGCAGTTTAGAGTAAAGGCTAAAGTTGTATAGCTATATTGCTTCCAGTAAATTGAAGCAGCCAAGGCCATTCTTTGAAGTGGAGGGCAGCTGACTGATGATCACACTGCTACCATGCACATTTGGACTCTGACCTCATGCTAACTAGCAATGAGGATGGCCCCAATCCCTGCAGCCGGCTGCCCCATGTCCAGCTGGGACAGGGCTGCTGCTCTGCCCCAAACCCTTCACACAGTCTAACAGGCTGAACTGTCACCTGGCAAAGAAGTGTGTCGGTAACCTATAGATTTCCAAATGCAATTTAAACTTTTCATAAAATAGTTATGATGCTAACAGGCTTTTTAAGCAGACCAAGATGATATTGAGCATAGGTAAGCAGTGACTCAGGACATTTATACTGATCAGTCTCTGCCAAGTCAAACAAATGAGTGCATTTTCACTGCTTTTCAGATCAATATATATTTCATTTCTGGAAATCGCTGGCCTACATCTCAACAGTTATTGTTGAGGCCTGTGCAATCCCAGCAAGAGAACTGTAAGAATTTTCAGGAATAAATCCCATAGCTTGGATTGCTGCTGCTTTTGTAGCTACTCTGGGATCCCCAAGGGCACCACCAGCTCTGACCATCATGGACAACACTCCTGCCCCCAGGCCTCCCCTTATCCTGCCCACATCAAGGACCCCACATCATCCCCCTGGGTCTGTCAGCCCCTGCCCCAGTGATGTGGCTGACTTTCTTGGCTGCAAGAGCACGTTGGCGAGTCATATTGAGCTTTTTGTCCACAAACACCCCCAAATCCCTCTCCCCAGGACTAGCCTCTATCCATTCTCCTCCTAGCCTGTACTTATGCTTGAGTTTGCCTCATGCTTGCATATGCAGGACCAGTGTTTTGACTGCACCATGCAGTTTGGCATCATCAGCAGGTTTTTGGGGGGTGAAATATGCACACACACTGCATTTATATGCACATTAAACTGTGTATCTCCTGCAGCATAATTATTGACTTCTAATTCTAGCAGACTTCTAAAGAAAAAGATCTTTGTTAAATAAAAATTAGGTGAAGACTAGTAAGAATCCAATATATTCAATCTAAGCCACAACTATAAAAAAAAGGTTAATATTATTGGGTTAAAACTTATGTTTCAAGTTGAGGTTAAGAATGAGATGTTTCTAAAGATAAAAGAGCATAACACACATTAAAATGGAGCTATCTGGTCTGTTCCTCACAGCCTACAGTCCTCTGAGATTTTCAGTACCCTCAGCGTACATTGATCATCACAGCCAGTAAGAGTTGTGTTTGTTTACTGCTTTGTAAGGGATTCTCAGCAATTTGCCTTTTAGGAAAAAGTGCTTGAATTTTTTGGCTGAGGTTTTCATGAAAACAACGACTCATCATCACAGAAAACTGAGAAGAAAAAGGGTCATTACTAAATTCATGGTATCAATCATTGATGAATAACACTTTGTTTGATTATTTTCGTGCTTAACAATGAAAGTCAAGCCAAACCACATTTTTAAAAATGTTTGGCAACATATAGCATTCAGACCTCCATGAGACTTCTTTTATATATACACACATGTAAGGGCAGTTGCATGTCGAATATACATAAACATCAACAAAGATATCTTTGCATGTGTTTTCAGCAAAATAAAAACTGTGGTTTTGAGTTCTCAAATATACATTTTTCTGACTTGTCCCAGGTACTTTTAAAACCTTAGAGCTCCCTATACTAAACACCAGTATTTCACAGTTACAGGATGCAATGTAGTTAGAGACATCTTTCTCTCTGAAGTATAGTTTTCAGTGGTTCAGCATCACCATACAGGCTTTCCACATGATAATAAAAGTATTTCCAAGACATGCTAAGTCAGACATGATATGTCTGTTTAACAGTTAATATCCCTTATTTTTCCCTGTCTCAGTACACATATACTTGAGACAAGAAAGTGAATTATGCCAAAATTCACATTTGAAATTACAATGTGGCTGAGCATACACTGTCTTGACACTGAAGGTGATTTGGTCTTTTCATCCCAGTCTTCCCTGATGCTTAAAATGAGTTCAAACTACTTTACCCCGGGGCAGTTTTAACATGATTATATTTAGACACTCTGTTCTTCCTGTCACGCCCACAGCCAAGCCAACCCTTTCATTCTAATGAAGTCCCATGCATTCATTTGCATGTAGGAGAGTATTAAATTACTCTACAATTCAAATATGTCAGAATAGGAGATGAGAGACATAAGTCGTATTAAATATAGAAGGCAATTGGAACATATATAGTATACATGTTCATCACTCTTTTTTTGTTATTCCAATCAAAATGGAAAAATCCTTCTCTTTTGTTATCTTCTAATTTAATCAATCATACCACATTTTTTCTATTTTCTTTAAAATTTAATTCTCTTTCTGAAGAAATTGCTTTAATCAAATGGTGAAGCACAGCGTAATACCATCTTCTCAATATAGCTTTAGATGAACCCTTTTTGTAATGTTTCAGTTTTGTCTATCAGTTGATATAAACTGATCAGTTTGAGTTAGGAGAATTTGTACCTGCTGTTTCCTTCTGGTTTTTGCATACATTACAGGGATAAATAGTGTAGCCTAGAGACAAATGCATAATGTTGATCACAGTCCATTAAAAATAAAATGAAAGTTAGTAATGCACACTATTAATATAACTGGTGGATTCACTACCATTAGATATCCTAAACCAAAGGTATCTGATTTCTGAAAGTCATGTTGTAGCCATGCACAATTATTGGACTCTGTAAAGGAATAGATAGATGACTATAAATATTAAATTTTTTCACCTTGGAAATCAGATTACCTCTTTAAACGTTCTGACCAATCTTCAAAATAGTCCATGAAAACTGGTTCATAAAAACTGCTTGTTGTATGTTTGCAACTCTTTTGGAATAGGAAATTATTGATATTTCAGTTTACAGTGACCAGTTTTTATACTTTATTCTTACAAAAAAGGTAGGAAGAAACATAGTGGAAATAACTCTGTAAGGGATCCATTCCAAAATACAAATCAGTGAAATCCTACAATTGCAGCTCTACTGATTTTTCCAGTTTCTCCAAAGGTAGAAAGGTAAAAATTTAAACTGGGACAAGCTAAAATGCAGAAATTGTTCCGTGTCACAGCCAGTTTGGAACAACTTAATATATGGAAACTGTTTGAATATTTGTAAGCTCAGGAAGGTTAACATCAATGGGACTTAGACAATAGTAGTCAAGGAGAGGCCACTGTTCTGTTCCATGCTCGGCCAGATGTTTCATTTCCTGCCAAGCCTGCTACTCCTTGCTAGGTTTGGCCTTCTTATAGTTAGCTCGATGAAACACTACAGAGAAAATTAATGACATTGCAAAAAATGTAAAAGCATATGTCTTGTCAGGGATAAATATGCTTTATCTATAGATATTTTAAAAATTTTTGAATGTATAAATGGCTACATTCAATCTCAGCAGCACATGCTAATACAGATAAGTAAGAACTAGTAAACATGACAGATTCTTCTTGTGCAACTACACTAATCCCCCTCTGTTTCATATGCAACATCAATTCAGATTTGACACTTGCTGCTGACCTCAATTGCTACTACTGAAAATACAGGATTTGTTGTGCTAACAAGTAGTGGGGAAAGATTGGCACCTGATATAAGTCAGCCACCAGAAAAAAGTTTTTGAAAAGTAAGTTTCTCTTTTGTAAAAAGCGGCACAAACAGAAATTGTATTGTTTTTGAGAAATAATACAAAATCATAAGTACAGTTTGAATTTCATCTTGGGAGAATTTACTGGAATATAAAAGGCCTTATGAAAACCAAGTTGGGAAAGATCCATGATCATCCATGTCAGGTGCCCAATGTAGTGAGTTGTAATTCATGCTTTCCTGTCTAGCACATTTTTTTGTTTAAGTCTGCGTCACGTCCTTCCTAATCTTCAGGACTGAAGAAGCTGCAAGCAGGAGATTCTACATATTCCTACCAGATCTTTATTATCACTCATATTTATTTCTCTTATAAACACCTTTGACCTGGAAAGCAAAGGTCTGAGTTTATGCTCCCAGTACTTCTCATTGCAGTGGATGTTAATGTGGCTGCAGAAGGAGCAGAGTTCCATGCTTAGGTTGTCTGTGGCTTTGGTATGCTGCCAGTCAAAAAGCAATAATGGAAACCCCAACAGGAAAACAACAATTCTCTGTAGTTTATTGCCCAGTCAAATCTTAAGATAATTTCCTGGCATCAACCACTGGTATTTTCCTGGCATCATAGCTTTTTCTGTCAGAGTTCCTACAAACAATGTAGGTAAACAAGCTACCCCAAAAAAAGAGTCCAATTATACTCCATAATGGAAAGTGTTTCTAAGTTATTCAAAACAGAAGATCACTATGCATATGCTAAAAATGAGATCTAACTATTCATTCATATTGATAATATTGGCCTCTCTTGGAAAGGGAGGACTAAACAGTTTTCGTTTCTTTTTGTTCCCTTTGGGATGAAACTATTGTTTTTGCAAAGATTTGGTGATTTGTATGTGCAAGGTACCATATAATCACATATAAGAGCAATGAGAAACCTTTCTGTTATTTCTCAAAATACTTGAAAATAAATTACCTTAAAAATGGAGGAATAACATTTTATAAAGAACTTTTGGGTACATTCACTGCTATGTCACGTAGATTTTTAAATGGTTGTGTACATTTTTTGTTGTTTCAGCTGTTATAAGCCCACTATCTGTTAACTGCAGCTAATACAGACTCCCTGTAAATTTTGATAATATCTGCACTAGACAAAAGTTGCACATGTTAAATCCTCCACTTAAAAAAGACACATGGCACAAAATCACCGATCAGGACCCTGTTCACGCATTTTTCTTCTGCACATAAACAATTCAGACTGGAAAAACTGTGGGCTTGGTATTCCAGAAAGAAAAGTTTTGTTGAAAATTAAAGATTCACAAAAAGAAGAGGTCCATTAAAAAAACAGGAAGTGAAGAAGTGCAAGCAGCAGCCCAACACAAACTGACACAACTTTCAGCCTAACCTTCCCAGAGCAGCAGTGCTCTGCTGGCTGGGATGAAAAGTGGGGACTAGTGAACAAAGCAATTGGTGAGTAGGTGCTTGAGATACCCAAGTAGGGGGAAAGCTCTTATTTTGTTTGTTCTCAAGTGATCCACAGTACCTAGAACAATTACAGGCTGTTGTTTCCTCTATTTGTGTAACAATGTTTTTAAGTATTAGTCTGGCTTCAGAATATAACTTTAGAACAATATTATGAAAGGCTGAATAAAAGAAAGTAAAAATGAAAAAAAATTCTTACAATAAAAAACTTGATATGGGCTTTGAAATCACTGAAGTAAAGTACACTATTTTGCTTGGCAAAATTCCAGGTATAAAAGACTTATGTAGGTACAGGATCAATATCGCTGGAATGTCTTAAGTGATCTCTCTCTAAAATTCTAAAGGAATAGTAAAAGAGAATAACAAAAGAGCTGTGAATTTCAAGAACTTAACCACAGAATAATCCTCCCTTGAACTACTACATCTATTAGCATTTGGGAGTTTCTTTTGTTTCATAGGTTGAAATCTCTTTGTTTGGGATTTGAGGAGGAAGGTGTGCAAAGTTCCCAGGTTAGACAATATTCAGGACAGGTATGTTATTAAAAAGGCCTTGAGCTGAATCACCAGGTCAGCCTCAGTTCTTCCAAATGTTACCTGAATTTTATCTTACCTGAAAAGATCTTCCTGTGAATATGAATCACACATGATCTGAAGTATTTTTGCTGAAGTTAGACACAGACGTTGGAATCCAGCTAACTTAGGGTCCTATCTCAAAATTTGTTGCCTAAATTTTTTATAACAAACTGAAGATCACTTTGCAGTCAGTGCAGATAAATAGATAAATGAGATGAAGCCCCTTTTAGAGGTACTTAACTCTCCCTTAAGGAATGTAGCATTAGTTAGCTTTCACTCAGGTTGCTGGTTTTGAGAGATATAGTTTCTGTTGAAATGAATGTTAAAACTTGGTCTACTTTTACAAAAGCTGTTTTCTATATTATCTAATTTGTATTTTGACTGCAGTCTTTACATCTTAACAGTATACTTAGATTTTTTGTTACAATCCAGGAGTAAGAACTTCATTAATGGCACCAAGTCATCTAATATGATGATTGGAAAGCAAACCAATATTAGAGGATGTAGGTTATACTTTAAATCCTGTCCCCTTCTGAAGTGCTCTTATAAGCCTGAACTAAATGTAAGTGCTAATTTCACAAATATTTTCTTGTGCTTGACATCTGCAGTTGATCACAGAGATCAGACCTTTTTAAAAGACAGTTGGAAGACATGATAGTGATGCCCTTTTTTCAGTAGCTAAGTGGCTAACATACTAAATCAGCGTGGGTTTATTCTGTTCCTTATTTGAAGAACATATATCTTGACCCTGTGTAGTCAGTAAACTCTTACTGATAAAGAAAAGCTTTGGTAAAAATTCCAGAAGAGTAATGTATCTCCAGTATTTCCTGGACCAAAGGAAAATTAGGCTCTAAGCCAGCAGTTTGGAGCATTCACTTGAAAGAAGAGACGTAAATTGTACTCCCTCCTTTAATTATAGTCTCGCTATTAGATGTTAAACATTTGCTTATGTGAGAGTTGGAAGTGCATTGTCTTCTCTGGAAAGTGCCCTACTCATGAGGCTAAGAGTCACACACACAGACACACACACACACGCTTTTTTGGCTGGTAGTTATGTAACTTTTGCAAATAGTGAAAAAGATTCAACAGAAGGGATTCTAAGGAAGCCTTACTGTAGAAGGCAGTAAAGAGACTAAGATAGATATGGCAAGTATTTGCAAGTATAGACTGGTGCTTGGATGACTTTCCTAAAAGTCATCCAAGTAAAAGTAAATAAAAGGAAGAGGTGGGGGACCCTATATTCCACATCGTGGAGGCTAGATAGCTCTAACTAACATGGAAGTGACTAAGCAGTGCTGCCACCATCACACACACTCCATGGAAAGGAATGCAGTTCAAGGAAAAGGTTTTTAAAGCTTTAGAGACCTTCACTTTGGAATGGGAACCAGTTGCTAAAGACCACGAGGAGACAAAGCATAAGACACGGCCCTGCAGCCTCAGTCCTTGTGGATGCCATTCTCAGCTGCTTTATCCTTCACATACTGTGGAGCAAGCATACCTCCTGGCTGAATCCTGCCCCCAGGTAGCAATGGGGCTTGTGCAGTTCCAGGTGCTTTCCTGAAATTGTGACAGTATCAAAAGATACTGGAAGCCAAGGGATTACTTTCTGAAACTGTCCTGAACTGACTACTAATTAGTGTTTTGTTTGATAGCCCTTTCATAGCTGGATGCAGCTGGATGGAAATAAACCACAAAGGGAGTACATTTTTGTTTATCATTACTTTTTACTTAGTTTTGTAGAGACTTGTGAGACCCTGCAGTAATCTTCTTAATTTGTGATACAGTGTAAATTAATTTAGTAAGTTTATGCATTTCAGGAGTCTTTGTTACTTCTTACAAGTCTAACCAAATTAATACATTTGATAATGAGCCAGATCATGTCATATTGCTCTAACTAATCTGGTGAGCTCCTACTTTATTACAATATTAGATATCACTGAAGTTTATTCTTAAATTTTCCAATACCCTGAAGGCATTCTGCATGTGGTAGAAAAGCAAGGCTCTAAGAGAACCTGTTTACATTTTCAAAATCAGGCCAGTCGTCCTGTCATATTTATGTGAAAAAATAATTACTTAACTTGATAAAAAAACCCAGTCAGAATAGGTCAGATTGAAATGTAGGTATAAACCACCCTAAAGGGCCTAAACCAAGGAAAATTGTGTATTTTAGGTAGCCAATATTGGTTGTTTTAAACATGCATCCTTTCTAGTTAGCAGTAGGGTTACTTTTTTTTCTTCATGAAAAAGTCCATCCTCACAGACTTAAAGCTCATTTTCTTCTTAACAGATGTTTGAGACATCTTTCTCAGAAACTTAAAGAATCGATGTTTTGGCAGTATCCTTTGCAGACAGTTTAACTACCGTCTTGGTTTTGGGTTCAGGCACTTAAAAATGTCTCCTTACCTGCCGATTAAACAAAAAAATTGCTTTTATCTATAAATTAATCTCCTTAATCATGTTTTAGTGAGTGAAGTACAATTGTCTCCTAGGCTTTCATTCACCTCCACCAACATAATATTCTTCAGAAAAAGCCTGCTTTTGCCTTGACAAGGATCATAGGACATGTTAATGCCAACTCTCTGACAGGAGCTAACAAAAAGACTTCTGAGTGAAGCAGTTCCACTCCGCAGGGTAGACTCTTATCATCTTGAATGTGTGATCAACCATGACTCCAGAATTTCAATGAGGAAATAGACTGTCACAGAGCTGTGTGAGGGGTTAGCCCCGGCCATGTGGGCTGAAAATCTTCAGTTCAAAGAAGCAGTGCTTGTGCAGAAATGAGTCATTCTTCTGAACTGATCTGTAGCATTGGCAGTACAGTCAGCTGTAAAATTGCTGTTGTAGCAGGCTTGCAGAGACACTCTAGTGTTTTCTACGTAGATTCCTACATTAGGAGTATTGGAACTACAGTTCACTTGCAGAAACAGGGGGCTCTGAAATCATATTGAGGTCTCTAATAGCTCATTTGTACTTAGTTTCCCCCTCTTAAATAGAAGCATGTGTGCAAACAGTAGGTATAGATTTCACTGCTACCGCAATCATTGGTAGATAGAAAGGTCTTACAGAACTATTTGAATACAAATGCAGTAAATAGCATATGAATAATTTTGGCCTGCAGCACCCAGTGGGAAAAGAAAGAAAAATATGTTTAGAAGGACAGAGCCAGGGCAGTCTTTGCTAGGCTTCAAAGCAACCAACTATCAGTGATGTCTATAACCATACAAGGAACATGAGGGACCCTGTGTATGCTTATGTCTTCATAGCATATACAGTGTTCCTAGAAGACCCATTGAAAAAAGTTAAGATGACAGAACTGAAGACAGAGCTTAACCAGGAAAGTAATACATGTATTTTTTAACTTTTTTTAACTTTAACTGACTAGACCTAAATGCTTATAGGATACCTGTGAAGGAGGGAGTGCTTTAATTTCTGAGGAGTGTAATTTTATGGCCTAGGCCACTGGTCTTCTTCCCTTTGTGGCATCTTTTTAACTACCAACCTGTGTTTTTCAGTTTTGACTCATGAGGTACCAGGTAATTCCTTTTTACTTTCTAATTGGATTGGTTTTAGCTGATACTGCAATAAATTATTTTGGCATAAATACAGTTATTGAATTCCTTTTTAGCTGGGCATCGACTTTATATAGTAATTCACTAAACTAATCGTGTCTGAGGAAGTAAAAAGAATATCATAGTCAGACCAGTTGCTTCTTAAATTAAAACAATTTCTTCTTAAGCCTAACGTAAAGCATAGACTGCAGGGAAAAAAACTATCAAGCATTTAAAGAATATCCACAAAACCAAGGTGATACCTACTGTTTTCTGGGCCATTACTTCTTTTCCTTTTCCCTAGTGTTTATACAGACATTTTGAGTTGTCTTGGTTTAATGAGACAAGTGTTTTGCTACGGAGGATGAGTTATAAGGAAGACCAAAACTCCTCTCTCTAAGCAATTGTAAATCCGAAATTAAAAGGCTCCAATTGAGAAAATGTGGAGAAATGAAAAATAACAGCCCTTTATTAAAGGATATATGTGTATTGGCAGAACAACAAAAGAACACAAAAAACCTCCTCAACCGAACAATAACCCTATACCCAAAAATCCCCTTCAATGAAAAGTGAACAGTTCAGTTCGTGCTTTTTGGTGCAATTCTAACCACAGTCAGCAGGGGGCGCTGTTGGATCGCTGGAGGTGCAGAGCCTGCAGTGCTCAGGGTTGGCCGACAGGGGGCGCTGTTGGGCTCTGGTGGTCACCATGTGGAGGCCCCTGTTGTGCTGGGGGAGCCAAAATGGAGCCTTTCCCCCCCCCTCGCCGGGAAGGGGAAAAAGGAGAAAGAAGGGTTCTTCCCAAAGGGAACTCACACTGTCTGTGGCTGGCCGTGTGACTTCCCCTTCCTTTGCCGCTGTGCACAAGAACTCCGCTGCCAAAAACATGGGAGCGGAGGAGG
>VXAY01005672.1:7915-40884 GCA_013399855.1 Oxyruncus cristatus
TTTTTTTTTCCGGAAGGGCGATTCGCTCCGTGAGGAGCGAGGCCGGGGGCGCCCTGGGGAGAAGAGCACCACGGGGTGGTTGTGCCCACCTGGTGCCCGGCTGCCTGCAGAGCGCTCCTGGTTTCCCGCACCGCCCGCCGCATGCAGGGGGGCAGCGGGAAGTAGCCGTCGGTGTCGTAGTACCCGACCCGCAGGGGAGTGGAGCTGCAGTACGCCTGGAGCAAAGAGACGCCGCTTCAGCAGTCCTGTTCCCAGTGGAATGTCCGAGAAAATCCTTTAAGACATAAACCACTGGACAGATCTGGGGCTAAGATTGAATCCAGCCACACCCAGACTCTTATCAAGAGTACAGAAAGCAAGGGGGTCCTCTCTGAACCTCATGACGCGATGGAAGGGTCTTCCCTACCCTTTGCACCCTTGTCCTGTGCATCCCCAGTCTCCATGCAAATGATTCCAAAGTGACTCCAAGCTGATTTTCCTTTGTATGCTTCATCTATATAATAAGTAACGGAGTGAACCCTGCCATCAAACTCTGTCACCCTTTTTGCAAATTTGTATCAAAAGCTGCTTTTTCCAGTGCCTTTGACGGTGCTTCTTTAAGTGACCTAAACCACTCACTTGTGACACCCACCCTGCAGAGCTGCCCCCATGCTGACACCCACTGCAGAAGGGGGCAGAAGCTCCAGGTGTTAGGGAGTAACTAATTTTCTGGCTTGCTGGTTACAGTTTCCATACGTTCCCCTTTCCAAATATCTACCCTTGCCTTTCTCTCCAGCCTCCTTCATCTCGACCTTCAGAGAGAGCACAGCCTGTCTATGCTCGTAGATTCAATCACTGCTACAGAGGACAGAGGTGAAATAAACTTCTGAAGTTGGTCTGCAGCAGAGGGAAAGGAAATGGCCTCAGTTATTTGCTGCAGCAGTTTCTGATCCTGTCTCATCTTCCCCTAAAAATCTTCAGCTGTTTGCCTTCCTCCCCCACTATTTTCTGGGTTCTCTCAGTCAGATAAGCTACATGCCCACTGAGGAGGCAGACAGGATAACTACTGATTAGGCTATTTTTTCCCCCAATAATCACGAATTGTGCCCTCAAACAAAGCTATGTTACTGGAAACCGGTGCTGTAAAGACAGCTGGACCCTTAAAGCAGCTGTGCAGCACCCCAGAAGGAGCCAGGGCCTGCTGAGTTAAGGACTCACCTCCTCATCGAAGGGGATGGGGGGCACGGTGGGGTCCAGCCGGAACATCTCCTCGCAGAGCAGCGCCCTCATGCACAGGGCCAGGCTGTCCACGTCCCTCGCCATCGGCCCCAGAGCACAAGAAACTGGAATGGGACGAGAGCAAATTACCCACATTAAGCAGATGGATGCACCAAACGCTGATTCACCCCTCTGCACAGCCACGCTGCTGCAAGGGGTGGGCAGGCGATGAGGTGGAACGTTTCAGACGGACTCCAGACAGGTCTTGGTTGTCTCAGGTTTTCCTCTGGCCTAGAGGAGGACATAGGGCTTTTCACAGGATACAGAGAAAAGCAATTAAAAATTCTTGTACCTGCCAGGATCCCATTGATAGGGCCAGTCACTCCAGACAGGCTTTTGGAAAAAAAGAAAGAAGTATATTGTCATTTCAGTAATTGGGAGATATTCCCAATACACTTGAATAGCATAGTGGGGCCTTCAGTTCAGGACCAGAACCAGGAGGAAATTATTTCAAGTACAAGAAATTTTGGCCAAAATAAAATAAAAAAAAACCCTCAAACTGAAATCCCAACAAATCTTAGTTTTGGTTTAACCAAAAATGTCCCATTTTGGCATTATTTTACCACTTTAACCCCCTTTTACTTTTATCTCCAGGCTAGATTTACAATGAAAACGTGCCCGTTTCCAACAAAATCTAACCATGCTGTCTGCTGGGAGAGATTTTGAGCAAAGCAAGCCACCCTTCAAGAACCGTCCTCTCTATTTCTTCCAAGTGCTTGCAGAGTCCCTTCCCCTTCAGCTGAGTTTGACAATTAGCAGGGTTGGAAGGGCCGACCCCAGCACCCACCTGAGCCTTTCTGCCGTGGGTTTGAGCCCGCACAGCCCACAGAAGCTGGAGGGCAGGCGGATGCTGCCCCCAATGTCCGAGCCGATGCCCAGGATGGAGCCTCCCCCTGAGATCAGAGCTCCCTCCCCTCCCGAGGAGCCCCCGGGGCTCTTCTGGTGGTTGAAGGGGTTCAAGGTCTGGCCAAAGATGGGATTGCTGCAGTCATAGCTGGAGGAGAAGAAAACCAGCAAGCAGCCTGTCAGGAACAGCCAAACGCCTTGAGTTTGTTTGCTTTGCCTTGCAGTGAGCCTGTGTGGCATAGCCAATCCCAGCTTTTCATCCTGTAAATCCCTCAGGACATGGCTCATTCCCATGGGCCTCTGCTCTCCCTCCCATGCACAAGTGCACTTGATTTCTCTTAACTCATGGTAGGTTTTTTTCTCTCTTAATCTTATCTGAAAGCTTTTTCAGTTGGGATTGTTGTCAGCTAATGGAAGAGGGGCTTTCCAGACATCTTGGGAGACGGGGAGAAGCCTGTCCCGGGACCTGCAGGCTGGATTTTACCTTCAGAAGCACGAGCAGAGGAAGATTTCTAATGATGTATGTCACCTGAAGAGGGATTGTGGCACGTTGGTCATTGCAAATGGGATGGCCCCTTGTCTCTTCAGAACTTTGACCAGGACACTGTCCTCCTTCGTCAGAGTATCCAGGCACCGCACAAGCCCACAAGTTGACAGATGCCCCTGCACAGAGGAGAAATGACAAGGGACATGGTCAGCACAGTTCCCTTGCCCCTTTGGAAGAATGTTCTGGTGTTCCCTTCAGGGGTTGTGTGTTTGATACTAACCCACTCCCTCATGAGTCCTTGCATTAAGGGCCAAGGACTCCCTCTCCGTCCATCCTTGGCAGAGGGCTGCCAAGCATTCGTAGGGTTAAAGCTTCTCCCAAAGCTGTCCTTGCTCTTCTCCATGCTCCTTCTCTGCCCTGACCCAAATGCAACTCCATAGGTGTGCTAGCTCAGGATCCTGCTGTCCAAGTGGATGTTAAGGGAGGGAATATTCATCCCAGATAAACACAGTGTGAGCGCCTTCTTCAGCTAGCCTTGGTATTTGGGGCTTGCTCTGGGCTGAGAGCCCTCAACTTTAGTGCAGCCTGCACTGTGTCATGTATCAGAGGAGAAATCATTTGGGTCTATAACCACTGACCCCTGGATTTTTTTCCTGCTGCTGGAAGTTTGTGCTGGTTTTGGCTGGGGTAGTTTATTTTCTTCACAGTAGCTAGTACTGGGCTGTGTTTTGGATTTTGTGCTGTAAACAGTGCTGGTAGCACAGAGATGTTGAAGCTGTTGCTGATCAGGGCTTACACAGAGCCAAGGCCTTTTCTGCTTCTCGTGCTGCCTTGTCAGTGGCGGGGCTGGAGGTGCACGAGAAGCTGGGAGGGGCCAGAGCCAGGACAGCTGATCCCAGCTGACCAGAGGGACATTCCATACCAGATGGCACCATGCTCAGCATATAAAGCTGGGTGAAGAAGAAGGAAGGGGGGATCTTCAGAGCAATGGTGTTTGCCTTCCCCAGCCTCCGTTAGGCATGATGGAGCCCTGCTCCCCTGGGGATGGCTGAACACCTGCCTGAACACGGGAAGCAGTGAATGAATTGCTTGTTTTGCTTTGCTTTGCTTGTGTGCACAGCTTTACCCATTAAACTGTCTTTACCTCAACCCACAAATTTTCACCCTTTCTATTCTCTCTCCCCCACCCCACCTGTGGGGGAGGGAGAGCGAGTGAGTGCCCTCTGGGGTTAGACCACAGCAAGGTTTCTAACTGCCAGGCTTGCAGCTGCAACAAGATGTGGGGCCACAGCCTCAGACACATCCAGGTTTTTTTGTGCCTACCCCATTCTCTGTGTCCCACCACTCCCCCACCCAGCCCGCCTCACGGTGAGACACTGCACAGGCACAAAGGGAAGAACCTTGTGGCCGATGTGATCCTTGATGCTGACGGGGATGCCATAGAGCAGCCCCTTCTCCTTCTGCCGTTGTATTTCCTGGAGCTGCTCCTCACACTCTGGGATAAAATGTCGCAAGCAGTTTGTCTGTTGGTGCACTTCCAGAGCCTTTGTTGGACACGTGGAGGAAGAGGTGTTAGTTAAGAACAGCATTGTTACACAGCTGCAGCCAGTAGCTACCTCCAGCAACAAAACAAGGGCTTGTGGCTCGGCATGAGTGGTAACCCCCTCCCCAGGGCATCCCAGCTCAAGCCATCTCAAAGGACTGGCCAGTGATGGATCTGATCCAGAGACAGAGCATGTTTTTCTCCTGACATCAGTTATATTAAAGACTTGTCATAATCACCAGCTCCACCAATCTTCTCAGCCCTCAGCTCTTACCATGGCGTGTAGAACGTAAGTGATTTGATCTGTCCATCTCACTGTGGGTGGACACTCACCTTCTCTAAGTAGGTGTAGAGGACGGTCTTGGGAGACAGAGACCCTTCCCGGAGTCTTTCAGTGAGTCCCAGCAGAGGCAGGGAAAGGATGGCATCTGTCTGGACACTGGGGACCTGCAAGGGGAAGATGAAGGCGATCCAGGGCAGCAGTTCCTGCTACACTTTGGCTCAGAGGGGATAAGTCTCCTGAATTTTGCCAACATTATCAACAGAGCTTGCTGGAAAGGCAGATCCTGCACGTGAGGGTTCAGACCTTGAGCTGCTGAGTGTTTCATCCTTAGTTTGGAATGTCACAAACAGGATGCGAACACAGCAGCCCAGCTGTCTCTCAAGGTGCAGAAGAGCTTTGTCCATCTTCTGCAGCAGAGGACACGGCAATGCCTTCCCCCTGGCACCATGGGATTTACCCACTGTCCAAGATGTAGCCTCAGCTGAGCAAACACTGCTTAGGGCAGAAGGTAGCAAAGTCCTTGCACACAAGCCTCAGGCTGTCCCTTCATCCCTCAGAATGGGTACAGGCAGTGCAGGACAGCCCAAGCTGAGGACAAACATCTAATAGCTCAAGCCCAGCAAACTGCAAAGAGGTCATCAGGGACTCATAGGTAGGTAAGGTCTACCCCAGTAAAGAAGACTGGCAGTTCTCAGCACCACCAGCTTTTATAAAGTTTTTTTAAAATCATAAATATATATATATATATATATATATTTAAGAAAAGAGGTTGTGGAGATATGTATCACTTGTAGCTGGTATGCTTTATCTCCAGGTATGTTACCTGTCAAAATATGACCTGGTTTATCTAGTACATATTAAAAAAAAAATGGAGCAGAAAGAAAAGGTGTGTAAGAAATGAGTGTTGCAGTAGGAATTCAGGGCCACTTCCATGCTGGTTGGATGCCTAGCTACCTCATTCATCCCCATGTCATGTCCTGGTTGCTCCCAGGGGACACGGAATGCCCTAACTTCATTAGTGTTAAGTTAGACCAGGCATCTTCTGGGCAGCCTGATGGGTTGGGAGGTCTCTCTTGCTGGGAATGCTAGTGAAAGTTCTTTTGAAGATTCTTCAAAAGCCATCCAGAAGCCAGGTTTTAGGGACAAAGATATAGGGGGTTGGACAGATGTGTAAACTTAGAGCTAAGAAGAGGCAAGAGCTTTCTTACTTCTAACCACAGAGGCAAGAGATATTTCCAGATTTTGAAAGAAAGAAATTTTGGATCTATGAAGGTCCAGTGCTTCATCATCTGTGTTCTCCAAACCCTCTTCTTAGTGAGTAACTCACATCCCCCTTGCTGTAGACTCCCACCTCATCTCATCCAGCCTGAGCAGAGCAGTGATCTCCCTTTCTCCCAGGGCAGACTTTCCTCTTGTTGGGGGCTGCTGGCACATTTCCTTGTTATAAAAGCTGTGGGGGCATGAGCTGGAAGGAGGAGCTGAAGGACAACGTCAGCAGACACCCCGGTGGGACTCAGACCCCGCAGAAGGATGGGTTACCTGCTCCCTGAACTGCTGGACGGCCTTTGCCATTTTCTTCAGACCCTCATCCCGGGTTTTCCGAGCTTCTTCCATTTTCTTCTGGATCACCTTTTTGCCCAGCCATTTCCAGACCACCACAGCTGCCACTGACCCGCCAAGCAGCGTCAGGGCAGCAGAAGTATCCACCTTCCTCTCTGCCAGGAGCTGCCTCAGCTGCTCCTGGATCATGATGTGGCCTTTGACTCTCCAGGGATGGAGTGAGAAAGAAAAGCAAGGCAGGAGCAGGGGACCTTTCCTGCCTCCCCAGACCGGTCCCTCCTCCCAGCACCGCTGTCTCGGGTCAGCACATAGTTCAAATAGTTCAGTCTGAAGCTGACCCCTGCAAAGCTGCCGTCTGCGGAGCGTGTAAGGGAGAATGATTAACCAGGAAATGGAGAAGGTGAGGTTTGGTCAGTGAACCTTGGGATGTTGGGTTTATAGGGGCTTTCTGGACTGCGGGAAGCTCTCCACTGGGAAGGAAGGGCTATAGGATCAACTGAACGAAAGAAACGAGGAAACAGCCGTTCTCCCGTTTCCTGTGTAGCCTGAGAGGACAATGGGAAAAGGGGAAAAAACAGCTTGAAATTGCAAGACTTCCTTGCACAGGGATGGGGAATGTACGCCAAGGGGATGCACAGCTGTGGGTTTCCCTCGGCTCACCAAATCCCTTGTGCTGCTCCCATGGTGGCCAGAGGCTGTTGCAGGCGGTCTGTGCTCAGCACTGCCGTGGTGTCTGCATGCACCGGGAGAGGCCGTTCCACCCCGTGACAAAGCACGCTGGTATTGCTTTAGGAGTGGAAAATCCCACAGGCTTGCCGGCCAGAAGCAAACTATTTCCACCAGACGTTGGAATAGCTGGTGTCTGACATCTTTCCAAGCAGAGATGACTTTCGCTACAAGCACCAAGAACCGCACACTGAGCTGAAGGCAACAACCCAGCCAACATCAGCCATGATCTGTCTGCAGTCTTCCCTGTTGGTTTTGGATGGTGGGTTCTCCCTGTGGAGTCCCCTTTGGAAAAAGTATTTGGGCAGCTATGGATTGAGCATTACAAAACTTTGCGAGGTTCCAGCTGAGTGTGGAACTGGATATGCAAAGGAAGCTGAAGAGCCCTCTCCCTTCAGGGCTAGGTAGTCCCCTAGTGCTCAGTTTTTCATTGTCATGTTCATTCTTAGATGTTATTAGAGTTCACTGTTGTTTTCTGTCACAATTTTTGTCAGTAGGGAATGTTCTTAGCTTAGTTGTTAACTAGGGAAGTTCATGAACTCTGAACAAAATTGGCTTTGGTGTCCTTGCGGAAACAGTCTGGAGCTGACGGGAGTAAGATGCGTGGTAACAAATTAAGCTGGCCTTTTCCTTCCAGTGTCCCTTCCAGTGGCACCTTCCTTGGAGGATGCCTCCTCAGCTATGGCACTGTGTGGGGACATGCCTGCAGCCCCTCCAGCTCCTGCTCCATGGTGCTGGCTGCAGCAGGTGCCTCTGGAAGGTGCACGTGAACAGGGTCAGCCCCCTCCAGCCCCCAGGAATCCACACAAGCGCTTCCTGAGGCAGAGGTGGGCTCTCTGCCTGTGTGACAGCACCAGAACCTCTGTGATGGGCTGAGCAGATGTGGGAGGGTTTTTTTCCTGTGCTGGGAAGTGCCAGGGCGTTGGCCTCCCACATCCACTTGCGCATTGGTACCTGTGCTCCGATCCTGCCCTTTAGACACGTAGCAAATGTTTAACAGAGACAGGGACAGCTGTGTCCGGGCTGACTCGGCATTTCAAAGGGCAGATTTTCAGCAGGCACAGCTGCATTTCCAGATGGCCGGATGCTGCTGAGGAAACCCCTTTTCCTATCAATGTCCCATAGGAAATCTGCACATCCTTTGTGAACCAGAGGTGTGGCTCCTCCTGCCACCACAAGGCCACACGTCCAAGGAAACCCAAAGCAAGGAAGCAAAGGGATGTCCCAAGTTAAATCTCAAGTCCATAGCAGAGGAGACAGACCTACCTGACTCGCAGGTCAACATTCACTTGTCCACAGGATTTTTGTCATTTGAATTGATCCAGGTCCAAGGTCAAAGCCATCAGTGGAGTTGAGATGAAAGCCATGAATGACCCTTTTCACAAGAAGAGTCAACTCATAGCAGCTGGGTCTGGTATTTCACTGCAGCACCCACAACATCTCCTTCACTGTGGACTATCCCAGAAAACAGGCAGTCAGACAAAGTCAGACAGACCATTCCTGTGCCCAGCAAAGGCTGCAACATCTTTGCTTGCAAGAGCAAAAACTGCAGTGGCTTACTGTCATCATGGTCCATCAACACCTTCAGGTCTTAAGCAGACTGGATTTTGACAGAAATTGTTTATAACTAAGCTTCCCCCTAAATTGGTAATAAATATTTTTAAGTCAGCTTTGATTAAAATGATGAAGCATTTGATTAAAATGATGAAGAATAAATCCTGACAGCTGCATCTTGTGTTCATGTATTTGTAACCAAGCACTCTGGTGCTCTTTTTCAAAACAATTTACAAAATGAGGCATGTTAACTATGCTGCTCTGAACAAATTTTAAAGACATTTCACAAAATATTGAAATCATAGTGTTTTGGGCTGGTCCCGTCTGGAGAACTTGTTGCAGTTGGCTCAGGGGCTGAATAAATGTTTTCTGGGAGGTCTCCAGTTTCTGACTCATTTCAGCCTAGAATATCTATTTGGAGCGTAAGACTTTCCTCAGTTCCATCCTGACTCAACCAGCACCCACAGAACAGAACAGTGGCAGGAAAAAACAAACGAACAAACAAAATGAGACCGAGACTGTGCTTGGCGAGGCGAGGATTTGTGCAGCAAATCAGACTGAAAGGCATACCAATCCTAATTTTGGGGTTTTTTTTGTGTTTCAAGGGTGAGATTTGCCGTGTTCAGGTGTTTTGCTTCGCCTCCTTTTTAAACATTTGCTTTTAGCTACTTCAGCTACCACCTCAAAACCTGTTTGAAGTGAATGTCTCGGATCCTGGAAACGTTTGTGACCCTAATGTCCTCTGCCACTGCCTTCTACAGAGCTCTGTGCGCTTCAGACACTGTAAGGGGACAACTGACCCATTCTAACAACTCCTGTTCTGCTGGTATCAGTTTTCTAGAGAGTCTTATTTGCTCCTGATGCTGTGACTATATAACAATGTGACACGCTAAACAAAGAAAAAATCCTGTGAAGTAAAGTAAAACCAAATTAAAAAGCGGGATTGTCTGGTGATTCAATCTCTCAACCTTGCTCGGTTATTTATCTGGTCATAGAATGAAATATGGGTTGAGGAGGACAGATTTAAATTTTTATCAAAATCAAGAGGGAGGAGGAAAAATGTCCAAAACAAAGACCACAGCCAGGCTATTGTGCTGGAGATGAAAGAAACCAGTAAAAACAAAGCTCTTTTCGCCCAAGCAGCATTCGTGCATAATTCTCTGAGACAGACCAAAGCCTGGACTTTGGTCAGTGCCAGGCAGCTGAACAAGCACGCTGCAAACACACAGTACAGGTCTGCAGGAGCTGCACAGCCTGAGCCAGCAGCTCATGGTGAGGAGCTGTAGAAGGGTTGGAAACACAGCAACGCTTTGCTGATGGGTGTGGGAAGGGGCATTCCTTCTCCAGCCTGGAGGAGGTCTGAAGGAAGAATTGTCCTGAAAACCTGAAGTTATGCCCTAATACAGGCCTCTCTCTCCTTGTGTTTAAACACCTGAGCTCACCAGGCTGCTCTCAGCATCAGCCTCCCCACTTTCCCCCCACATTTATGCAGCAGTGACAGCTGACATCGTGGACCACCTGACGCGAGAAGGGCCCTGAGTTTTACTTGGGAATGTGCTTTGCTCCCTGCCCAGCTGAGGCACTTACCTGCTCTTTAAAATCCTGAACAGACCCCTAAATCAGGTCCAAACTTGTATCTTATTTTCCCTCACACCTTGTCCATCTTCTTCTGGGCGTGTCTTCTCCACCTCATTCACTTCAGTGCCAGGAGAGCTTTAGCTGAGCTGAGACCAGGGCTGAGAGCATCCACTCACTCTGCTTCAGTCATCTCTTGGATCAGAGTGAGGACTTCCCTTTGGGTGCTGGGTCCTCAGAACTAGTGCTCCGGGATCCTGAGATCTAGTGACTGGCTGGAGGCAGGAGAAAGGAGAGTGGGAGGAACATTAAATCCCTTCTAGAGCCATCCACCAGGAGCAGCTGGAATGCAGAGTGCAAGTATGCATGGGGAAATTCCTTTTAGAAATAGGACTCTTTCAGCCTCACAAAGATATGGAGGGATACACAAGCAAAGGACACTATCCTTTCCTTTAAAAACAAGGTCTGTGAATGCTCAGATCTATCCAGGAATACTACCTGGGCAGGTTACCTGTTTAATGGTGAGCCTCCATCCTCCCTATGAGAGGACAGCTAAAACCCCTTAGCTCCTGGCCTGAGATGGTGATGGTCATCCTGCAGGATCTCTGTGGTGGTGGCCCCAGCAGCAGTCCTGTGGAGTCAGGGCATCTCCTTGGAGCAGGGCTGTGCCATGGATCTTCTCCTGGCTGCGTGCGGATCAGAGGGTGGTGAGTCAGGCTGTGTGACTGTGTCATGCTCACTGTGTGACTCAGACCTCCTCGAGGCCATGGGAGGTGGCTGGATGAAGGCAGCATCCCTGCGCTGCCCCAGGGAGGCAGAGGAATAACAAGGACACTGTCACCTCTTGGCTCTCTCCTCCTGTTGGGAAAATACTGCCTCCAGCCCCTGTGCATGGACAAATATGTAGGCTTGGAGAAGGAATCATTGCTAATGATCATTGCTAATGATCATTGCTAATGATCATGACTTGTTTCAACATGCACATATCAACATTCCAAGCATCTCCTTCATCACTCCCACCTTCCCCTCTGGTGTCTTCATTCAACTTGAGAGCGAAGGGTGGGTCAAGAAACAGCACTCAATTGTCACGGTGTTATCGGAAACTCCAAACAGTGTGAATGGCCTAAGTGTAGACACAGAAATGCTTTCCCAGTTTTCCCTGAAGTGTTTATAGGCAATAAAACCACATCTTTTCCCACTGCTTAACTGCAAGAAATGATGAGGGGCAGGAGTGAAGACAGACCAGTCACCATTTCTCATGGAATATTAAGCTTTCCACTAGTCCCTCAACAATTAAACTGCTGGATGATGTGGCGATCAAGGGAGCAAATGAGTTCAGGAAGAGGACCAACAAGTTTGTGGAGGAGGGCTCTCCTGGCAGCTATTTAGACCAGTGGGCTGACTGCAAGACTTTGCCAAAAAGTCTCTTAGCCAACCAGTGGCACAGCTAGAGAGGGAATCCTGCACTTACCAGGTTATACTCTCCCACAATCACCTGCTCCTTCCCACTGCTGGAAGTAAAATATTGCAATAAACAGCTCCTTGGTCTCACATCATACAACAGATGTTGTTTCCCTGTTGTCATGCGATTCCTTTGTTACAGCATTAACTCTCATTCCTTTCTTTTGCCTTTTTGACTCAGTTTAACCATGAAGGACAACCTAGACAGGGGTGAGATTTTCTCTGTTTTTAAACAGCATTTTGTGCCAGTTTATTGAAACGTTAGTTCAGAGCCTTAGGTTTGCTTTCTACTTCGTATCAGGTAGAAGGTGGCTGGAGTGAAGGGCAGGGAATGAAAAGTCATCACAGTGAAGGCTGGTTCCCAGGAATCACACATTTCTCTTTGTGCTGTGGGCAAGCATCTCCACCTCCTTCATGAAGCGAAGGCACAGCTCCTCCTGCCACGGCAGAGCCACACACTGGGCAGCCACTGGCAGCCCCACAGCTCCTTCCACAGCCTGCAAAAGTTAAGGACAGTGCTGAGTCAGAGCACCAGAGCACCCGGGGAGGCACAAGACGTTATGGGAAGAGAAGGCAGAGGAAGACAAGCAAGGGGGCAGCTGTCAGGCTGACATACACCAGCCTTGCTGCTGCACCACACACAGGGTAGCAGCATGGAGAATGCAAACTGCATGACCAAACCAGCCCTTACTCCCATCAGGAGATGTAGATGGGCCTTGGGACAATGTCCCAGAGGTGTCACTGTCTCAGTCATAACCTTCTTCTGTGATTTAAGTTTTTTCCCCCCTGACCTCTTTCAGCCTGTTATGCCAAGGGTCTCTGTAGTGCCCTTGGTAATGCTTCAGTTCCTCTTCGTCGGCTCTCGTGACCGTGCTGATGGGCACCACCCCAGCAGGGAAGTTCAGCACGTTGTACAAATTGGTGTAGGAGGTCGCAGCTGGAAAAGATCACACAGAGCATGCAAAATGGCAAAATTCAGTGTGTGGGGCAAGCGACGGCTTTCAGATGGCAATTTGGGGTGCAGGAATTGTAATCTGGAGGGGCTGGACCTGAAGAGACCCTGAAAACATGCTGCCTCGAAGGGACTTCTGATGGAGAGGTTTGAGGGCCTCATGGCTGCTGAGACCAGAGAGAGGCCTGCACCTTCACCTGTCAGTCATGTGGAGACCAGATCTGGGAGGGACACACATGGGTCTTTGATTTGATTCAGAGTCTGCATCTACATCTCCCATTCCCTGGGGAAAAGTCCCAGCTATCTTTTCAGGATATTCCTGATGTCCAGTTATGTTAACATCATCTTGGGGATTTTGGATCTCAAAAGGTCTTTGCTAGAGAGATGGAGGACCCTGACTGTTTGCTGGCAGCTATAAAAAAAAAAAAATGCCTTTTTCTGCCAACAAGCAGACACAACAAGCCTTTCTGCTGTTTGCAAAGTCTTGGGAAATGCAAGACAGCTGCATTCAGAAGAGCCTGGCCCTGTACCAAAATCTACCACCCCTCTGACAGCTTCTCCTCACTGCCTCTCACTGTTGCAAGAGTAGCTCTTGGGCTTTCTACAGGACAGACAATGGAGGGGAAACCCACTGATGAACAACTGGGACAGATGTGCCACTAATGGCTGCCCCGTAAAAACCCAACACCAGCAGCTCAGATGAGCTGGGGGGAACGAGAAGACCCGCTGAGGTGACATCTGCTTTGCTTTCTCCCACAGAGGGAATCTGAGGTTTGGGGAATGTCCAAGAGACCAAAGCATCTTACTCCATCTCTGCCCACAAACACCGCCAGGGATGCACCCAGGGACACCTCAGTGCAGATTTACCAAAGAGCTTCCCAGCATAGCCGTGGTTAAAGGTTGGCCCCAGGGCAGGACAAAGGACCACATCCAGCCTCAGCTTCCTCCATCTGGCAATGAATTCCGTGCGGTAAACCTGGGACGGAAGATAGAGGAGATGACAAAAAATGTCTGCTGGACAGCAGTGGCAGGTCAGTGCTGACACATAGGAAAAGGGGGGAAAAAACCTTCCTGGATACAACTAAAAAAAATAAGATAAAATCTGAGCTGTGCTTTGAAAGGGCCAAGGGACTTTGTTCTTCCCCCTTTTTAGGTTTCCTGTCAGAATACCATGTGCTGCCCAGACCTAGACATTAATGCTAGGTGTGCACTTCAGACTTGATTTCGTCAAGCATTAACCCAACCCTCGCCATGAACAGTTCTGCTTCTGAATTGCACTGAATGGAGATCAACAGCAGCCTGAAGAATTAGGTCTGGCTGACTAAAAATCACACGTCCTAAAAGCTTTGGTTATTTCGACAGAAGAATCTAAAAGACATGAACCCAAAATATTTTCACAAATACTTCTTTCATTCTGCGGGGGGATACAGGTAAGGAAGAGAGGCAACAAGAGACAGCAAGGCAAGCCTTGGGATGTCCCACCACAGGGACCCCTTCAGGATTGTACTGCAAATCCAAGAGAGATCTGGGTTTGTAGTTTGGTTTACTACAGCTCTGCTGAACATCAGGCAACGAATTAATCCGTCCTCAGAGAGCTGTTCCACCTTGTCTTAGCAAACAGACACGGATGGACCACAGTATGGTTGTTTCTGCAGCTGTAATCTGGTTACATACAGACACATGCCCCTTGGTCCAGGCCCTGTTGTGCACAGCTGTCTCACTCCAAGCTTTCTGTACAAGAATCTTCCACATCTCTCACAAAAACCCCGGCCTTGGGGCTATTTTTCAGTCTGACCTCAATTTCCACCTGCAGTCTGAGATCCTTCCTGCTGAAAGTTCAACAAATGAGATGGGTTTCCAGGAAATACTGTCAGTGTAGCTACCTTTTTTTTATTATTATTATTATTTTTTTTCTGAGAGAAAAGCTGGTCACTAGCCAAAAGTTTCGTGTTGGCCCTTGTTTGCAGCAGAGGAAAACATGTGAATATTGTTTCACTGAAAAAAAGCAATTGAAAATGTCATTTGAAGCCATCGAACCTTTTGAAGAGTTTTCTTGTTGCTGTGGATTTTTTTGTTGTTTTTTTTTGGGGGGGGGGGCTTCCTTTTTTGTTTGTTTGGTGTGGTTTTTTTGTTGGTTTGTTTGGGTGTTTTATGTGTGTTTTTATGTGTATTTTTGTGCTGGTTTGGGATTTTTGTGGGGTTTTTTTCGGGGTGGGAGAGGAATCTGTTTTCACCTTAAAAAACTCCCAAACCCGTTTCCTTCCAAACACTCCCACCAGCCCAGTGACCAGGTAGCTTTGTAGGAGTTTCTCCTCTGCCCTCTAATTTGTCAGACTGGCCTGCTCATCCATCGAGTGACTGGCACTGATAGAGGCTGGGTGGTGCAGGCTGGGGGCACGTTTTTCCTCAGGGATGGTTGTGAGGGTGTCCCAGGAAACAGATCCTGCCCCGAGGGTGGACACTGAAACAGCTCAGCCTCTTCAGCCTTGCAAAACACCAGCTGAAAGAGGATACAATTGCTCTCTATAAATAGACGTAGGAGTGAGGCAGTGGAAAATACCAGAGAGGAGAGGTGCTATTTACACTCAAGGACAGAAATAAAATAAGGAGAAACTGGAAGGGAATAAAGAGCACGGGAAATATGAAAGTTTCCAACCGTCAGAGCAGGGAGGAGAGGAACCAGTCAGTAAAAATCAAATGCCAGCAGAAAACGTTTTAAAAGAGGAACCTGATCGGTTTGTAGGCAGCACTGGACACAGCTGCCCAGGAGAAAGCTTCCCGTCCCAGGTTCCTGCAAAAGCCACCTAAGCCACAGAGTTCACAACCACAGTTTTTGACTCCTGCTTTGTCTCTGCTTGATCATTCAAGCACGGCCTTAGCTCGTGGCAATATCACCTAATGTCTGAAATAAAGAATTTGCACCGAGGGACAGAAAGAAGAAAAAAATGAAGTCTCATTTTTAATGACTGTTCTTATGCTGTTTTTGCCTAGACAATGCAGGGCGAAGGATGATGATTCGTTTCCAACCCCAAATGCATTGCTGAGTGCAAAGCAATTGCTTAGAAACTTTAGAGATCTCTCGCAACATTTAGTAAGGAAAAAGGGAAATAAAAGTCACGTTACCGCCACTGCTCCATGCTGATCCCAGAGGTTTTTGGCAGATCTGGAAAAGTGGCAGAATTAATCAGCTTTGTGATTGTGGCAACAGAAAACAAATAGGAAAATGCACAGACAGCCCATTTTTATGAAAACTGCATGACCATTCTGGGAAAAAGCTATGGCATCATCCAGCTGATTCAGCTGAGTTCGCATGTGCTTAGAAGTACCTCAAAAGTGCTTGTGTTAAAGCATGCCAGAACACCTAGACAGAAATCATGGCAGTCTCCTAAATTCACTTGCTCCCAGTTTGGTGTGTCTCTCCTCCTTTTGGAGGTGCAGGTACCTCACACCACACTGCACGTGCACGCAGGGACCGCTGCATTAACTTGGCACATGATGCTCTGGGCACCAGAATCCACCTGATGGTGGATTCCCATATCTCCCTGTGCTGATCTCTGTCACTAAAAGGATCCTTAAGCTCTTAAAATAACCTCTGGCTGAACAGCCCTGGATAACACGGTGCTGAGACCAGCTGGTGCAGAGGAAGCACGTATTCATCTGGCTCAGCCTGTGCCACACAGCCCTGGCATCTACCTGCACGTACGGGTGGACACATCCAAGCACATCACCTTTCTCTAGACCTACTTCAGTGTGTCTTATCCCACTCCTCAGAGAGCGCTGAGATCTCGAGCAATCTGTGGGTACTTTTGGAGAGAAGAGAAAAGCCTGGGGTTAGTCAGCGACAACGCAGCTGAAATAGCTGGCTACCATGTGATTGCGTTTTGGGAACACTTCTCGTCCCAGCAGAACTGGCTCTGAAGAGCTGGTAGGGTTTCCAGTGAAGTGGTTTTACTCCCCTACCTCCCTGCATGTGGAAACCTTCCCACCTTGCTGATTTCCCATAACACAAATGAGAGACGTCCACGCACTTACTGTGAGTTTCAAAATGATAGCCAAGATCCTTTTCAGCAGAGCAGGAAGCCTGTAAGTATTGAACTGGGATTTCAGGTTGGGATCCACAACGTCTCCTTTGCTGGAAGGGCAGAGAGTGAAAAAAGCAAGTCACTGTGCCAGAGCTGCAGCAATAGCAGGGCTGCTTCCGAGGCAGAGTTTGTCTTGGAAGGGAGTCGCTAAAAGACAAAATCTGCCTGTTTCTAAGGAAAACACTGAACAATAGATGCTGACGTGTAAATGCTCACTGCAAATGTCACAGATGAATCAGTACTTCACTGCCTATGTCATCACTGCCACAAAAGTTCTGGAAAGCTTTGCAGTGGGGCCTGCTTCACCCTGAAGTGAGCAAGTGGCTGGGTGGGTGTTAGCTGTGCACGTGAACTGGCTGCTGCCCATGCTAAATTCATCCTTCCAGAGATTGCTCCTCTGCTGCTCGTGTAACAGTTTGCACCCAAAAGAATATAAACATTCTGCATGCAGCCACTGGCTATGGTATATAGTGCCAAGTCTCACAGCCCACACCAAAATAGGGGTTTTACTCACAAGCAGTCCACCAGGTGAGCAGCACCATCCCAGAAAATCCCTCTGGTGAGCAGCTCATCTACCATGTAGTCAATCTTGGGCGGTGCAAAGCGAACAAGCTGCAAGAAAACCATCCTTGTCCAAGAGGCAGCAAAGATGAATGATTCACAGAGCCCTCTGTGAGCCTCCCTGTCTCACCAGTGAGATACCTGGGAAGTGGTGGGAAGATTAGACCCTCCTTGCTGCTGTAGGACGGCAAGACCTCATTTTCAAAGGCAGCTGGGTTAGCAGCATCTGTCTGCTGTCCTTTCCAAGGCATAAACACTTACTGTGACCTGGCACAGGCCCCAATACTCCACGTGTTAGAGAAGAATTATTAGAAGCTTCAAAACATCAGTTTTTTAAAATTAATTTGCATCATTGGAACAGCTCCCATATAGAAATTCCCACTGGTGGAACTACAGAATAATTTAGTCTAAAAGAAGTCCCTTGGGGGTTAACTGCTCCACCTCGCTTCCTACTTACCCACCAAGAAATCTGTAAGCTGTGTTTAGTAGATGAGGGGTCATGGAAACTGCTGTGAGTTTGATATTTATGGGAACAACAAACACGATGAAAAAAACCCAGTGCTTGGGGTGATTTGGAGATATCTTAAAATAATTTTCATGTCTGCTGGGCCAGAAATATAAGCAAGATCTCTTCAGTCTGAGAAACAAACTGTTGCATTTGCCTTCCTCTTTTACAGGCAGGAACAGTGGAGATGGAAAGTGATTTGTCCAAACTTTGTAAGGAGCAGGGTAACAGCTCCAAGCAACCACAGGCATGGAAACCCACCGTATGCCCTGCATCCTGGAGGAGCTTTCTTGTCACCGTTTCATGCTGGGTGAGGGCTGGAAGTAACCATCTCCTTCCTAATACCCAATGCGAAGAGGCTTTGAACTGGTGTAAACCTGTGAGAGGAGGAGCCATGACTTACCTGTCAGCCTCAGAGCAGGGGCAGCCTACTAAGGCTGACCTTCTGGGCCAGGCTTCTGCAGGCACAAGGAGGGAGGGCTGCAGCCTTCTTGCCAACAGCAATGCTGCCCAGCAGCAGCTGAAGCTGGCAGAGTCTCCTGGCACATCTCCAGTGAAATATCCCAGGCCTTTGGGATGTGCATCTCACACCTCTCCTGCTACACGTTACATTGCCTGGACAGGTGTTGATTCCTTTCTGCTCAGATTCAGCTAACACTTGCCACCATCCAGAAGAGAGTTAGTGGTGCAAAAACGTAGTGACACGTGGCAGGTCTGATAGGTCACTGGCCGTGAGACACATAGTTGAGCAAACACCCTTGCTGGCATTTCAGTAGTAGGAGATGTAAGAAGCAAAGGTTTGACAGCAGTGACGTGCCATCAGGATGGACTTACCTGATTGCGTTCCTACGAGAGGAGAAACGACACCCTTTTTGCTGGGAACATAGTGGGAGAAGCAGATTAGCAGCAGGGTAAGGCAGGCCACCACGCTGAGCTGCAAACTGCCCATCTGCCCTCAGTCAACACCTAGAGGGGCAAAAGGTCCTGCACTTTCTAGGCTAGGAAAACTTCCATAGTCTGTGAGCTGTTAGGGGTTATCCATCTCATTTCCCTGGTGCATCTAATTCCTCGTCTGTGGACAAACCACCTCTGACAAACAGAAAACTCTTACAAGCAAAGCAAGGGCTGGAAAACATCTGTAAAGGAGGTGACCCTGTAGTATTTGCTTTCAGGTTCTTGGCCAGGGATACTAAAAATGGAACGAGTCTTTGTTGTGTTAACAGGTAGAAGTCATCTTGTGTCATTAATAGAGCCTTTAGCCCAAGCTGGCACAAGGGCAGGTTAGGTGCTAACTTAAGCCTGGAGGAAACCACGGGCACTATTGCAAAGTTTGATGCACTTTAGGGGACACCTTGCAGTCTCCACACTGGGCAGAAGAAGAGGACAGAAGCTGGGATGTACCCGATCCTGTTGCCTGTGGGTTTGAGCCCACACAGCCCACAGAAGCTGGAGGGCAGGCGGATGCTGCCAGCTACATCCAAGCCACTGCCCAGCATGGAGCCTCCCCCTGCGATCAGAGCTCCATCCCCTCCCGAGGAGCCCCCAGGGCTCTTCTGGTGATTTAAAGGATTCAGCATCTGGCCAAAGATGAGGTTGCTGCAGTTGTAGCTGGGGAGAAGAAGATCAGCAGGCGAGTGAGGTACTTCTGTTTCTGCAAACCATAAATACAGGGCATAGAGCATGTGTACAGGGATGAGAGTGGAATTAACCCCAGCAGGTAGAATCAGCATGAAGTAGATTTGTTGGGACAGCTGAATTTAAGGAGAAAGAGGCATCAAATACAAGAGAAATCACTTCAGATTGAAATAACGAGGTAATTAACTCAACATGCATGATTAGCTTGGACAAGGGGGGGAGCTTGCCCACACTCTCTGTGATAGCAAGAGTCATGTATCATAGAGTTTTCATGAAGGCAAACATACAATTACTTTATCATTGTCTGTGGGATGTTGGTTTTCACAAAAGGGATTGCCCCCTGGTGCTTTAGAACCCGGACAATGACGCTGTCTTCTTCCTTCACTTGGCCCAGAAACTTCACCATCCTTCCAGAGGAGATGTGGCCCTTGGGAATGGGAAACAAAGCTCTTTACGTACAGGAGAAATCCTGTTTGGAACTGTAACAATAACAGACATAAGTCATGATGCCTCCTGTGGCAAAGTTCCCACCTAAGTTTTCTCAGAGGCAGAACAGGACCTGACTATCCCAGGGAAAACCAGATCAGAGTAGGTTAGAAATTTCTGAAGAAGATTTCATCAGAAGAAAGGCAGGTTTGCTGGTCCCACAATATTTGATCCAGATTCTTGCCTGAGAGAACTCTTAGCCAGTCCTGATGAGGATGGGACATCCTGGCCTGTTCCCAGCACCAAACCAAGAGGCAGAGGAATCAGGGGTGTACCTTGCAGTTAACGTGGTCCTTGATGCTGATGGGAATGCCAAAGAGCAGCCCCTTCTCCTTCTGCTTCTTCAGTTTCTGGAGCTGATCCTCACAGCCATAAATGAAGTCTGTCAGGCAGTTCACCTCCCGATTCACCTCCAAAGCCTCCCCAGAACAGAGAAGAGCAGCAAGACAGATGAATGGATGGAAGGAGACGTTGTTTATATTGAGTTTTCGAGCTGAAAATTCAATCTCCTCAAACCTTCAGCATTTATTATTCAGATCTTATCTATAAACTTTAGGTGTTTCTTTCTGGGATAATTTTCTGCCCTGGATCTCTGTCCTACTTACTTGCCTGTAAGACACACTTCAGACATCACAGTACTGACAAATTGTAATCCCCAGCACTGCTGGTTCTCTCAGGAAATGAGCTGGTTGTTAATTTGGAAGTCCCACTGTCCTCCATGCTGAAGGTATCACTCACTTTGTCCATGTAGGAGTAGAGGATGCTTTCTGGGGACAGGGACCCCTCCTTCAGCTTCTCTGCCCAGCTCCACCATTGTCAGCGAGAGGATATGTGTGGTCTGGGTGCCTGGGTTCTAAAAAGAGCAGGAAATTGGGTGCAGAGGGAAGAAAACAACAGAAAAGCCTGGTGTTGAGGCTGCAAATACCCAGTTCTAACATCTGCCCAGCAATCACCTTGAACAGAAAATTTTAGAAGATGTGCCCCGTAGAAACGCAGACCTCCCACAGAGCACTGCGTGTGCTGGAGCAGGGAATTTGCTGACGGGGAATTTGCTGAGTCTTAGTTCATAAAACCAGAACCAAAACAGGGAGAAAACTGCTCCTTGACTGGAGAGTTGCATGAACTTGTAAGAGTGGTTTGACCTGTCTCTGTTTACTCTCCTACAGGCCTTCACCCCTCTTCTAACTCTAACTCACTGAATAGCAGTTCAACCAGCTAAAGTTTTACAAAATTTATCATTAACATGGGGGAAAAAAAGTGTGTGGGCTGTTTGCAACCTCCCCTCCAAGAAAAGAATAGCAGTTTCAGGTGTTTATTATGGGTCTAAGACAAATCCCAGTTCCAAGGGACCCTGACCTCGTAAAATCCAGGTGCTTCTTTACCTGGGCATGGACAAGAGAAGATGGCTTTTAGTCACTGATGTGCAGATGTTGGAAGGATGTGAAGCCCCCTTGTACTTTGAGGATGATGGAGCAGTCAGGTCCCTATGGAGGGGCAGAGGTAAGGAGGATGGGAGAGGAAAGGCTTGGCAGTAGGGATGGATCAGGAGAAAGGGCATAGGGAGGTCTGGGGTGGTGATCTGATTGAGAAGGTACCAAGCTCCAATCCATATTTCACACTCAGAATTCCCTCAACAGGTCTGTATTAAGAAATATTTCCTTTACACTGTCCCTTATGGGAGGGGTTTTCATGACAATGGAGGGTGATGACCCTTAAAAACCATCGGATTGGTGATGCTGGAAAACGTGCATGGAACCACCATTCAGAGGGGGATTGATCAGAGCTCCCCCATTTCTTTGGCTGTCCAAAACATAATTCCTTCCTCCCACACACACTTTCCCCCAAATTTACCTCTTGCTTAAATGTGCGAGCTGCCTTCTCCATCCTTTCCAGGGCCAAATGCCGAGACCTCCTCGCCTCATGCATCTTCTGCTGGACCTGCCTGCGTCCCAGCCATTTCAGGAGCACGACAGCTGCAGCTGAACTGCAGAGCAGAGCTGAGAGGGCACGAGGGTTCCCCCACGATGGATCCAGGACCTGCCACAGTCGCTCTTGGGTCGTGATTTCTCTCCCCGTCCTTTCGGTTTGGGTCCAGCTACAGACACCTGAGTCTCCCACCTTCTCCTCAGGAGGGCAGATGAATGCAGTGCAGGACCAGCTCTGAAGCAGAGTTGCTTTAACAAAGTCCAGGAATGGATTTTCTAGACCATGGACTTTTGAAAGGGTCTGCCTGCTGGAGCAGCGTTGTGGGTCGGGTTCCAAAGCCATGTGCTCAGCTTACTCAGTCTGGGGGGCTTCCCCAAGGCTGGGGTGTCACCCAACTCTGTGTCTCCCCAGGCCACTGTCTGCTGCTGTCCCCGGCTGCACACAAAGCTGAGTGCCTGCAAAGCCCGGGTCTGGGCTATCCCTCCTATACCCACATCTAATAATTAATTAACATTCACACCCACTAATTGGTGCTTAGCCATCATCCCTGTCCCTCAGGCAGCATCACCTGCAGCTATTTGAGCCTGGGAAAACGTAGCTCTGCTTGTTCTGGGAAACCTCATGCAGGGAGTGAAACTGCACCTGTGGGGAGGTGGGAGCTCAGGAGCACAAAGAGAATACAGGTGACTCTGGAAATGCAGTGTGGAAGGAGCCATCTGCCTTCAAGGAGTGTGACTTTTCTGTATCATTTTCAAGCCAAGCCCCTTTGAAAAGCCTTTTGGCAACCTGGATCAGAAGGTGAGCACTTTTGGGAAATCCCCTCTGGTGGAAGCAGAGTCCTATCTGCTCTCCGGTTTCCAACCATCCTCCAGCCAGCAGGGTGCAAAGGAGCTGGACCACACAGTCTTACCAGCCCCAGGAGCTGCCCCTTGCCATAGCATGGAAAAGAGGGGCTGAAAAAACTAAGCTTCCCTTGATCCTCAGGTATCTGCAACCCCACAGGGAGGGAACAGGGGATGCCTCCAAGAGCTCATTGCCAAGATGCAAGGCAACCCAGCTGTACCTGCACAGACACGGGCTCTGCTCCAGGCAGCAGGGTAGCAGAGCTTGTGAGGGGACAGCATCCAGGGTAACCATTGCTCTCTGGTTGAGAGGTCTTGTGTGGGAACTGAAGTGAGTGATGGTGCTGCTGCCCTGGTACCTTCTTGCCTGTTACAGACACATCCGGTGGGATTATTCCTGTGGCAGCAGAGAGGGAGCTTGGGCAAGAGGTGAGACCTTGTAGGTAAGTTGCTTGCTGACTGGAAAGGTGAGGAGGATCATCCCTGTTCAGACAGGGGATGCAGAAGAATGAGGCAAACAACTCGGTGTGTACGTCGCCAACCTCTCCCCCCTGACTGCTGGGAGCAGCCTGCAGCTCTGGCCCTTTTGGCAGCCTCGAGTCCCCAGAGCCACCCAGCAGCTTTGGCCCTGCCTGGAGCACTGTCCCATGGTCGTGGCTCGCTGGAGATCTTCACTCAGGGCTTCCAGTGAGGAATAATTACAGGTTCAGGTTCACTGGTGGCTCCATGGTTTGGACTCCTGCACCCTGCCCACCTCCACGCCCGGGAGAGAGCAGTTAAACTCCCAGTGCTTGGCTCTCTGGGAGCACAGGTGCTGCTGGCATTGCCTTTCCTGGCACAAGCTCCTCCAGGCTTGAATTCTAAAACACAAACAGATAACCTCATCCAGCATCTTCCGTGTGGGCAGAGAGCACGGGTGACTGGTGAAGAACCCCACCCAGACTCTTCTGGGGCTTTGCTTCACATACCATTCAGTCATGGAATGTCTGCAGCTCCCTCCCTCCTGTTTTCAAAGGCTGCTGATAGAGAATGGGGGTTCTGGGAGCTGCTTTCTCCTTGGCTGTGATAAACACTCTCCCAGCCCTTGAAAAGACTCCATGCTTTTGCACAGCTCCGGTTTAAACAACAATACACTAAAAAAACAAACATTAATCCTGCCAGAGCTTTGTTACCACCTGCTTTTGACAGTCCTGCATTGGGAAAACACTTTTGCATTTGGGTGTTCCTTTCTGGAACGCCCTTGGAAACCTACTGGGAGCAGCCAGTCCTGCCAATCCCGGTGCCAGTGGCTGGAAAACCCTGTTAGAAAACCTGGTATGGGCCAAAGAGGAGGAGAAGGTGTGCAGGGCAGGCTGCCTGCCATCCACCCGACCATGGCACGCTGCTCAACACAGGCTTCAAACTGAAAGGGGGTGGATTTCGGTAAGATGTAAGGAAGAAATTCTTTACTGTGAGGGTGGTAAGACACTGGAATAGGGTGCCCAGATCTGTGGATGCCTCATCCCTTGAAGTGTTCAAGGCCAGGTTAGATGGGGCTCTGAGCATCGTGGTCTAGTAGAAGATGTCCCTGCCTGTGGCAGGGGAGGTGGAACTAGATGATCTCCAAGGTCCCCTCCAACTCAAACCATTCTGTGATTCTATTGATTTCTCCTTCGTGGTGTGCAGGGTGCCAGCAGCACTGTGCTGTGGGAAGAGGGCCAGCTCCCTTCCTGCTTGCCAGTCTGCTTTCACTGGTCTGTGCTAGGGAAAACACCAGATTTCATCCTCAGGGAGCAGAGAACAGAGGGGAAAGTCCCTGTTCCTACAGCACTTCAAGTAGGAGCCCAAGCACCTCAGACAAAACCAGTCCCCGTGCCTCAGTTTCCCCATTTGTAAGAGAAAGATTGTGTTCTTGTGTTCCTTGGGGGGTGTTGAGAGGGCTGTTAAAGTCCACCCCAACACCCCACACAAACACAGACCTGAAATAACAGACTCGGATAACAAAAAGTACTGTATTAGGACAATGACTGGAGAACTCCACCACTGGAGAGCTCCCCCTGCCCTCCCCTCACACCCCAAAGCCAGCAGCAATCCCAGTCATCGCCACATCCTCACTGAGGGGAACACGAGTCCTGTGGGTCAGACCAAAGGATGGCCCATGCTGATGTCGGCTGGGATCCTGCTCCGAGCGAGCACGTGGGTCTCAGAAGACACTGTTCTTCTTCAGAGCCAGCGTCTCCACCTCCTTCATGAACCGCAGGCACAGCTCCTCCTGCCACGGCAAGGCCACGCACTGCACGGCCACGGGCATCCCCACGCTGCCAGCAAAAGCCTGTGGCACAGACAGAGGGGCAGAGGGCACGAGGACGTCCAGGGGAAGGGATGGGGGTGCCCGTGCCCCTGGGGAACCTGGCACCACTCACCTTGGCCAGGGTCCGGTCCCACCAATCCCGGTAGTAGCCCTTGTAGTCCTTCAGCTCATCGTCATCCTCATCCGTCACCATGGTGACAGGGACCACGCCAGCGGGGAAGTCCAAGACATTGTAGAGCATGGTGTAGCTGACTGCCACTGGGGGAGAGGGGGAGCTCACAGCCTGACACAGGGAAAGCCTTCACCCCCCTTGGGGTACGTGAGCTTACACCGAACAGGGCACCCGCACTGGGAACTCAAGGGCTGAGGGACAGAAACCGGCCCCTCGGCTCCCACAAGTACCAGGGGGGTTGTCCTGGGAGTAACCCCACGGACTGGCACTGCAGCTGTCCCAAGAGATGAGCTCCTCCCAGCGCTGGGCAGCGCCTCGGGGATGTGAGCGGAGGAGGAACACTCCTCATGGATACCGGTGGAGTGCCACAGCAGGGCCATGCTGGAGGCAGTCCTACCTGAGAGCTTCCCAGGGTAGCCAATGCCGAGGGCCGGGCCCAGCATGGGACAGAGCATGACGTCCAGATTCAGCTTCTTCCACTGGGCAATGAACTGGTGGCAAAAGTCCTGAGGAGGAAATGTGCTGGTGGTCAGTGGGGTGGATGTGCCGTCCCACAGGTGCTGGCTGAGCCTCTCCTTGGGTGTCCAGCCAGGCTCTTGGCCCTTCCCTGGGATCAGCCAACAGGCTACATCAGGCCTGGTTCTGCTAAAATCCAGAAACCTTTTGCTGCCTGGCCAACAGCCCATCCAGCATACAAAGCACCCTCTCCCTGGTAAACTGGAGGTGGGAACAGACTGAGTGCAGGGGCACACGGTGAGCTGGGACATGGCCATGGGTCTCGAGGGAACAAGAATGGAAACAAAGGCAAGTCTCCTGCAGGTGATGACCTACATTTTCAAAGTGCAGGTGTAAAAAATACAGGCCTGATTCAGAATCACGAACTTGTCTGCATGTTGTCCTAATCTTTAAATGTGCTGAGGACTTGCACATCCAAGTGAGATCTGTTAAGGTTGGACATGTTCCTACCTTACATCACCGATCATCTCCTAACCTTGGTGGGCGCTGAATCTGCCTCTTCCCACACAGAAATCAAACAAAAACTGGCTAACCCTGAACTGCAATACTTTACCTCAATTTCATGATGAAGACTCCAGACTTCAGACACTGTGCTGAAAAAGGAAACAAAACCAATGAAAGGCATCAAAAGGTGTTGCAAAGAGCATCTTTAGAGGCAGGGAAGAGCAGCAAAAAGCAGATGGGCACAGGTTAGCTCTGCCCCTGGAGCTGCAGCCAAGGGAAGAGAGGACTTTAGCACACCCTCTCTGCTACACAGTTTGAGTCCTTCTTTATCTCTAACCGCTCAACACTGACATTGCAGAGCAAGCCTCCTTCCCTGTGCATACACTTTTTTTCTGCCTTGTAGGGTCCCTACCCCTTGGCATGATGGTTGCATTAACCAGTGCAGAAGCAAACACCGTATTTCATTCCCACAGGCTTCATCCACTTCCCAAGTAAGAGGCTGTGAGCCCCTGCTCTCATTCCCACCTCAGTACTAGAACAGTCTCCCAAACCCAGCAGGGTTATGGCATTGACACAAACTGCTCTCAGTTTGCTCCCACCCCTGTGTTTTCTGCCTTGCATTCTCTCAGGCACGTGCAGCTGGGGCAGGGTCCCTAATGTAGCAAACACTGCTCCCCAAAAGAGAAACCCAAATCTTCACAGGCTTGCTCAGGCTCAGATTTACTCACTTCGCTCTCATACTTCGTATGATACTTGAAAATCGGGGTACCTGAGAAGGAGAAAGTAAAAAAAAGGCAAATAATTGATGTGTCCTGAGACAGCTCAGTCACAAGTATAAGCTGTTTACTCAGTGGTCAGGCAGGACTTGTGGTTTTTCCCCAAAGTGGGGAGAGAAGGAACAGAAATAGCATCACTCCAGTTTGGAGATGTGTCTGAGCACAGCCAGGAAGCAGTGCCTAGAGACCTCTCTATGATAAAGCCTTATTGCAATGGGAGACAAGTCATTCACCACATCCTGCTTAACTCTTGTCTACGCTGGAAAGAAATGGACCTTACAAAAGGTTTGGCAATCCAGGAGAGGAGAGTTTTCAGCCAGTGTGGTGACTTTGCCAACCAGAAGAGCAGCTCCGCGCCGCCTTTCTCAAGTTCCCCATTGCTGAAAGGGAAAGGAGTGTTCAGCTGAGCAGTGGTAGGAAGCAATCACAGCAGATCAGCTCTCCCAAGCCAACCCCTCTGAACAGCATATCTAAGTGACAAAGAGGTTTGCTGCATTCCACTGGGCAGTTCTGATTCTCACAGTATTTACAGGATGTCAGCTCCCAGTCTTCTTCCATCTGCCAAGGCTAGTAACAATCCCAAAGAGAACCAAGGTTCAGCTGAATTACTTGATGTTAAGCTCCCCAGTAAATTCCAGTGTCTGTAAGCTGCTACCTACATCTGGTAGATCTGCTACCTGTACCCATGTGAAAGCCTGACCCTAGGGAGGATTTTTATAGACAGGCACCAATCCTACCAAACCACTCCAGGCATTACGTACAATTTCTCGACAAAGGAGGTGCCTCCATCTGCAAACATTCCCCTGACGCAGAAGTTAAAGATCACGTAGTCCACATTTGTGAGTTCAAAGGGCACCAGCTGGAAGGACGAGAGAGGAAGGAATCAGTGGCGGAGGCACAAGGAAACTGTGTGGGAGAAGCCATCAAGGACTTAAAATGAGCCAAGCTGGGTTGAGGAGTTTCCGACAAGCCCTCAGGAAAGCCTCTAGCATCTGAGGTCACCACGTCCTCCCCACCTCATCCAGCCTTCCCTGAAAATTATGTTTTCCCTTTGAGCAACAACTGATGAGTCAAAAGACATCCTCCCTTTGAGCAACAACTGATGAGTCAAGAGATACGGGATGGGCTTGGCCCCTTGATGTCCAAGCAGCCCATGGCTCCTACCGTGTGGCCGGCCTCCTCCAAGAGCTGCTTCATCTCCCGGACGGCGCGTCTCATGGCAGGGCTCGGCATGGTGAAGAAATCCGTCTCGTAGTACCCTATGCGGAGGGGCTGCGTGCTGGAATACACCTGCAGAGCAAGGGACAGCGCCAGCTGGAAGGATACCGGTGCAGCCAGCAGCACCTCTGTGACACACAGGGCAGGTCTGCAAAGCAGCACTTGTGTCGCCCACGTGCCCACCCACGGGCCAGGTGTTTTCACCCTGAGCGCCGGCAGCTCTTCCCAGAGACCTCCGGCCCCTCTGAGGTCCCGTACCTCTTCACTGAAGGGCAGGGGTGGCACTGTGCTGTCCAGGCTGAACATGTCCTCGCACAGGAGCGCCCGCATGCACAGCGCCAGGCTCTCCACGTCTTTTGCCAAAGGCCCCACTGCTGCAGCCACTGCAAGAGACCACAAGAGAGCACTCATGGCTGGGCGTCTTTCCGGGGCATGTTCTGCCAAAGCAGGACCTCTTGGAGTCATTTTATCTCAGTTTAATGTTGGTAACAGTTCCTCTTTAAGAACTGGGCTGGGGATGCCTGCAAGTGACTTCCCGCCAGCAGGTCCATTGTTACGGATCCAGAGCTGTTATCCATCAGTGCCCTGGCGTCTCCATTTCACGATTTACAAAACAAATAAACAAAAAGCTTTGTCAATCATGACACAAGGACAACATTAAACACCCCTTTTGACTGCTAATCCCTCCTCCCACGAAGCAGTGGCAGCAACCTGTGGGTTACAGGGTCTGTTGTGATTTATGTGTTACCCAAACTGCCCCTCTGGGCTCCTGCATATTTCAGTTTCTCAGAAATCATGGTATGGGGGGTGGCTCTCTGAAAGAGTCCCTGAAAGGGAACCTGCTTGCATCTACAGGTTTTGGAGAAAGTCCCCCATAAACATCTGAGGGTCCTTCTCTTCCCGGCCCTGCTGCCCTCCCTGGGGGACAGCCATCAATTCCTACCTGCCTTCTGCCCAACGACTCCAGACAGTATTCCTCTTTTACTGCAAAGAGAAGAGACACACACAATACAGCAACTGAGTATTTTGTGTTGAAGGGAAAGGCTTTAAGTAGTAGCAAGTATTATTTAAAATTGCAGATGCAAAGGTTGGCAGAAGGAAGAGCCAAGGGGAAATCCAAGAGAGCCCCCAGCCTAGGCCCAAGTGTCCTATCAGTCAGGAACAACCACCCCCTTGGCATCTGGATGGAGAAGTTTCCCCATCTCCATTCTGGGAAAACCAATGCTTCCTTCCATATAGCTCCAGAAAATGCCCAGGCAGAAGTGATAAACAAGTTCCTCCCAAGTTTCCCCTTGCCCACAGGAGTAGGATCATCCCAGCTCAGCGGTTGGTAGGGGGGGTCCCACCTACAGACTGCATTTCTCACAATACCTGAGTCTGTTCCCGGTGGGTTTGAGTGCACAGACCCCACAGAAGGCAGCAGGAAAACGCAGGCTCCCTCCTACATCCGTCCCAATGCCCAAGATGGACCCACCACCTCCTATAAGTGCCCCTTCTCCACCAGAGGAGCCTCCGGGGGTTCTGGTGTAGAGCAGAGGGTTGCGCGTCTGACCAAAGAGTAAGTTCTTGCAGTCATAGCTAAACAGAGAGAGAGGTTGCAAATGAGGAATGCAGGTATCTGCTGCTGTGGAGCCCAGTCACTACAAAAAGACCCTGAGAAGGTAATCAGGTAATTCACTGATTGTTACATTGACATCACTTAGTCTGACGGAGCTTCTTAAAGCTCCCATGAAGACCACCAGCCTTTCCCTGGTGGTCCCAGGACCTGGATTCACTGACAGCTAATTTCACTGTCACTAAGCCTTCCCCAGAGAGAACCTCTGGCAGCACAAATACATAAAGGCTTTTGGAAAGTCTCCTTGTTCAGGTAGTGCCCAAGTGCCACAGGACACCCAAAGCTGAGCCCCTCCTTGAGAGCAGGCCAAATGCCAACTGCAACGATATTTGACATCGGACTTCCCCAGGAACTGGTGCAAAATCTGATAATCCCTGAGGCAACCTGTCTGTGTGGCTTTTTTGAAACATGGACCGTCATTGCCACATCCCCTTAAGGAAGGCATTTCACGGGACTTGGACAACAGTCACCCACAGAGGAGCTTTGCCAGAGCTCACTTGGCAGGATACAGGGACACTGTGCAGAAGAGCACACCTGAGCTCACCCCATAACAATGACACCAAGAGTGGTCTTGCCAGATACAGCAGGATGTTTGGGGGCAGGAGAATTTGAGGTTGTTAGCTAAACTAGCCTCCCCTTCCATGAATATGTGTTTGCGCTGCAGGATCATCTCTGAGAGGTTAATTTAAAAAAAAGAAAAAAAGAAAAGTGATTTAAAAACACCCAGCACAGGAAAGAAGAGTGACAGCTTCTCTCCTCCTCCTCTTTTGTTTCTTTATTTCATTTGGAACTAGAGTTACTTTTCATCCTCAGTGTAAATGTGTTTACATTTTTAAGTGAAACTTAAAGACATAAGGGATGGGGGCCAGGTGTTGTTATATAAAAAGAAGAGGGAAATGAGAATGAGACTGGGTAGAAACCCTCCCTTGAGATGAGGAAGGGAGTACCGACACTACGCTGAGGGAATGGAGCACCCACCTACCTGATGAGGGACTGGGGAACATTGGTTTTGACAAATGGAATTGCCCCCTGTCTCCTGAGCACCTGCACCACCACGCTGTCCTCTGCTGCGGGTTTATTGAGGTTTTTTATATAACCCATTGTGGAATCGTGACCCTGGGAACACAGGACAACGAGGTTTCCAAATGGAGGAGCGCAATTCCCCCTGCCCCCATGTTTTTATCTATGTATTTAAGCATATACACACACCTCCAACAACCCATCCACCACACACACACACACATTTCTTAGTGCATTGACAGTAAATCTGACCAGCCTTCTCTGTTGGCTCATAGATGATGGGCAGCAAACCCCCTCACCTGACAGGGCAGGCCATCCCACATCAGCTGTGACAAAGTCAAACCAGATGCTGAGGGCAAACCTCGCCCTGCCACCAAACTTCAAACCACATGGATCTCAGGATACGCTCAAAATCACGCTGGCAGTACCTGGCAGTCGATGGAGTCTTTGATGCTGACTGGCACGCCGTAGAGCAAACCGTGCTGCCCTGCCAGCTTTGCTTTCCGGAGCTGGTTCTCGCTTTCCTGCAGGTACTCCGTGATGCAGTTGGTTTCTATGGCCATTTGGACGGCCTTGGGGAAAGCAGGCAAAGCCCACAGGTGAGACACAGCCTGCAGCGCTGCACAATCGCCTTCTGTTCTGCAAAGGATATCCTGCCTCTTCCCCCTTTTCCATCTCCCCACCTGAGCACGCGGTATCAGGGCAGCCCTTTCTGCTCCTTTTCAAGACATTTTCATGCCAAACTTCAAAATTACTTCTGGACACAGGAGAGGCCATAGTTCCAGCTGGCGCATGATGAAGGGAGGCACTCGGCCCAGATGAACACAATACCATGGACCTGACTGAGCTTCTGGGGTGGCAAAAATGATAATCCCAAAGAGGGAACCCAGGAGGCAATCAGGACATTATGGCAAAAGTAGAGAACGAACATGAACACTGACTTTTTGAGGTTTACCAACCCATTTGGAGATGGAGGGGAGACAACAGCAGCACTCTGCAACTTCCCTACAGGTATACCTGCCCAGGGAAGGTGTGGACTCACCCTGGAAAGTATGGGCTCTCCAGATGCTGAGTTTGCTGCTACTTTTTGCTCCAAACCAAGCTGAGAGCTACGGCAATCAGATGCCCAGCTCTCTCCTCCCTCACAGAAAAGCACAGAAGGGCTCACTAACCAGTGAGCAGTGGCAGCTCAGCAGTATTCAAACCAGGTTTGAACCTTGTGCTGGGCTTCTGCAAAAAAAAAAAAAAGCCAGCCCCACTGTGGGTGAGACGCTGCCCCACCACCCCAGCTCCTCACCTTGCCCACGTAGGAGTAGAAGACGTGGTCCAGAGGGAGGGAGCCATCATGGAGTTTCTTGGACAGCTCCGGCAAAGGCAGAGAGAGGATGGAGACTGCGTTCACGGAAGGATTCTATGGGAAAGGTTGAACAGGCAATGTTACACCTCTGCTTCAGCTGCTGGGTTGCTTTCTCCTTGGTCCCTTTTGTAACCCACACAAAAAAATACCTGCCATTTAGTAGCTAAATGTTAGAATCAAGACTGCCTCAAGACCACATCCTGCTCTACCTGATACCAGCGAGCATGGTGTGAAACCTGCAGGGCCAATACTAGCCCAGTCTTTCTCAGGCTTGCTTCCTAGCCAGAGCAGTCTCATCAAGCACGTGCTGTTTAGAATACAGCCTCTCACACAGCCTTGTTCAGACAGGTCATGACCAGGCCTGGGGGAACTTCTTAGTGCAATGCTCTCTGCTGAACTACAGAGCGGGAGCTGGCGTTGTGGTTATAGACATTGTTACACCAAGGAACAAACCCTGACTTGGAGCCAGCTCTTCTCCTGGCACTGCCAAGATATCCTCCAGGGAAACGTGAAAGCCAGGGAGCCCCTTGGCTGGCGGCAGTCAGGTCATTTTTGGGTCAACAGAAATTTCCTCACCACCTACTAAATATCATGAAAAACGTGTCAAACCTCTCCCCTCAAGCTGGACTCTGAACCTGTATGACTGTGCTCCAGCCTGAGGCCGGGCTTCCTGGTGGAATCACGGGGCACCAACGCATCCCTCCCTGCAGCTGTGGCTGCACTTTGGCCCCTGCTGATAACACATCGCCTCTCGCCTCTTCCAACTGCCTCCTCAGCCAGCCTGAGCCTCCCACCACGGCGAAGGTGCCGGGAAGCCTTCAGACAGGGATTTTCCTTTCCTCGCTGCCACTGACTGTTTATCCCGTTATCCCCCGCTGCCCCAGGTAGCGCTTCCTCCCCATCCCCACGACAGCGGCGATCGCTGCGATGCTGACGGGTACATGCACACGCTGACTCAGAAAGCGAAAATAATAACACTGAACCCCCGTGGGTCCACACGAGGAGCCAGGAGGACGCTTGGCAGCCGGGCCAGCCCTGCGGGGGCACGGGGAGGGCGGCACGGGGGGTACGCGATGGGAGCAGCGCCCAGGTGAGGAGCCCCCGCCGGGCAGAGGCGGCTCGGCTCGCCCACCCGCCGGGGCGTGGGAGCGAGGACTGCGGCTCCCGGCGCTCACCTGCTCCCGAAAGCGCTGCACCGCCGTCTCCATCTGCACCAGGCTGCGCTCCTGCCGCTGCTGCGCCTCCGCCACCTTCCTCCAGAGCCCCCGCCGCCGCCGCCA
>VXAY01005672.1:40970-55426 GCA_013399855.1 Oxyruncus cristatus
GGCACCGCACCGCCCGCACCGCCCGCACCGCCCGCCCCGGCGCCGCCCGCACGGCCCGGCCAAGGGCACCCGCCCGCCGGGGCGGAGAGCGAGGCAAAACCTGGGCGGGAATCCGGGCCGGAGGAGAGGGATTTTCAGCAGCCTGCCGCCGCACGGGCGCGGCGCGGCGCGGGCAGGGAGGCAGCGGGAGGGTCGGCAGCAGGAAGAGTTCCTGGGTGACAGCTCGCCCCTCCCTGTGCTGGGTGGTCTCTGTCTGAGAAGGCTGATTTCTTTTTTCCGTTCCCGAAGCGAGGCTTTGATCGCCCCGTAATTTTCCCGCCCCTCTGGGGGCCAGGCTTGGCTTGGAGCATCAAAGCAGCAGCGAGGGGAGTCCCAGAGATACCTGACTCCTCTTCATTTCTTAGAGCGAAGCAACTGTGTGGGAAAAAGAAACAATAAATGTCCCAGGCGGTGCCCAGCAGAGTTCACTTGTCACTGGCAGAGCATGGGTGTGCCCGCACTATGCTGAGTGCCGCGGCTTCCAACAAAAGAAATCTGGCATCCCTGCTCTCCACGGCCTTGCATTTCGTTTCGAGGGAAAGTCTAGAATAATTTCTTTGGTCACCAGCCCCACACGGGGTCTTGTCCTTAAAAAAACTTCACCACTCCCAAAAGTTGGTCAGCAAGTGTTTCTAGATATCCAGTTTAATACTGCCCATAGGGTTGTGAAAAACCTGTTGGGAAGAATCTGGGATGTTTTCTCACTTTCTCTGCCTCCCAGTAGGACGAGGTGTGCCCAACCCACACACGGGCAGATGCTGACCTAGAAAATATGATGGAGTTACATGCACCCAGACTGGATTTTCCTGGTGTTATTGCTGAAGCCACTGGCCTTTTTTACTTCAGTCTTCAGGATCGCAGGGCTACTCTGGCAGCACTCGAGCCACTTGTGCCAGCGCCTGGCTCCCTCGGAAGGAACTGCTGCATTGTGCGTACACCATGTCCTGGGAATCTTTGCTGAACAGTGTGGAAGTCTCCGAAATACTCAGCCCTCCCTGAACTTGTGGCCTACAGCTTCTTGCTGTGAGGATAAGCAGCTGCCTGTTATCTGGGTCAAGGAAATTACATGCAAGAACGGCGGCTTTCCCTGCTGGGTTAGGGTTTTTTTCTTCTTTTTTTTTTTTCTTTCTTTTTTTTTCCCCCCTTCCCCTCTCTTTTCAGACTGTGGGGCTCAGAGTGTTACACAGTAGTGCAAACTCCCAAGGACGCTGCAGTCCCATGCTTGCAGACTACTCACAAGGAACTGTGAGGGGATTGGGTTGGTGGGGGTGCCCTTGAACTGAGTCAGGAGCATGTAGTCAGCTCAAGGTTGTCGAGAGCAGTTGCTGTCTGTCATCCCTATCTCATCTTTCCTTCTTTCTCACCCTGGAGGCTTCAGGCTCCTTCACGGATCTCGCCCTCAACTGCACTGATCTCACCTCGTGGCAGCACAGTGCCAAAACAAGGCTGTTCCTTGCAGGCTGTAAAGCCACATGCACCTGAGGTGTTTTGACACGAGAACAAGAAAGGTGGAGAACTTTGGAGAAACAGAAGCTAAAACTAGTTCTTGGGGAAGACAAAATTACTTCTCCAACCCTCTTCCCCTTAGTTTAAACCCTGTTTGAAATCTTTCATGCAGGAACAATTTTCAACTTCTGCAGTTCAGCTTGTGAAAGAGAAGAAAACAAAACAGGAGTGTTATGCCAGGAGCTGCTGCCAGAGACTCTCCTTCTCCCCTTTCCTGGGGAAGTGTATGTGGGTGAAAAAGTGGGGTGAGGCATCAGGCAACGCAGTGGTAAAGCTTGGGTCTCTGCTGGGGCTGGCCAGCTCCAGGAAGTTAAATCCGAGCATGGGAAATCCAAAAAACCGCAGTGAATCTGTGCTGTGACTCAGCTGCCAGCAGAGAAGGGCCAGTGGATGACACAGAGCAGAGGATGGGGGGCTCCACCATATGCAGGAGGTGGCTGGGAATGTCCTGTCCAGGAGGATGTGCCTGGGACTGTCCAAGAGAGGTAAAATGGTTCCAATCTTGCTCCTTGTGGGCTGGGATGGGGGCCACCTGCTGGCTTCTGGGGAAAGTGATACGCTCTGGGACACTGGTGTGTCCTTGCCAGATAAGCAAGTGAACTTTTCTGCTATTGTGTCCATAGGGCAGCCCATATGCTGCTGCAAAAAGGGGCTTGAATCTTGGGCTGCTGGAATAGAGGATTGATCCTACCCCTGCTCCTCCTCCACTGCCTGGCAGGGCTGGAGCCTGTGACTAAGAGGAGATGAAAGGATCAGCTGGATCCACGAAGACATCTTTCCCCACTGCCCACACACCTCCCTGTGTCCACAGAGCTGTGACTGGGTGGGTGCAAATCGCACACGTTCAACCAGACCGGCTGGGGCTGAAGGACCAGGTAGTTCCTGTTCACCTGACACCAGAGCAGTGCCAGGAGCACGGCAAACACACAGCGGTGTTTTCCTGAGCGCTGTCTCCTGGTGTCCGGAATGCTGTGGGCTCTCAAGCCAGAGGTTAGCTTGGAGTCACTAATAGCTGCGTGCTCACACGGATATTTCTTGTGTGATGCAATGCAATTCTGGCACTCACAGCCTCCTGCAGCAGGGAGATCCACAGTTTTTCCGTGTCCTATAGGGAAGCAACATCTCCTGTTGGCCTCCCACAGCCAATTTCATTTACACCCCTTATTTCCAAAGATGAAATAAGAAATTGTGCACTGTTCACCCAGGAATTTTACACTTCTGTTCTTCCATTTCAGCCTACTGCTTTTAGACTGTTTCCCAGAGATTAACAACCTGCTCCTGCCACCAACTGCCAATCACCAGGATCTAGCCCTCTGGAAGAAGATCCAAGCTACTCTTACAACAGCCAACAGTCCCTCTTGCTTCACTTCTCCTCTCCTTGTAGGTTCCTGACTCCGAAGTGTGATTAGTCAACATGATCCGCAAAAAGGTGAAGCAACTCCTCTCAGAGCTGGAGTTTAACCCCTGCGAGAAGGTTGTCCAGAAGCTTGGGCAAGAGGTAGTGTCACGTGGGAGTGATTCCTTTTGCCCCTGCAAGAAAATTGTGTGTTTCAAGCAAGTTATTCACTCCTCGACACTTCTGTTGCTCGCTTTGTAGTCACTTCTGCCTGTAGAAGGTGCTTGTCCTCCTCACTGCCTGTGCTACAGAGGTCTGTCAGTGGGAGGGCTGGTGGCTCCCAAATCTGCCTCAAGCTGGAGTGTCTGAGTTACCACAGTCAGTTTGAACACATGGTTTGTGCCAGCGTTGTGGACTCTGTTCTAAAGCAGATTAGGGAGTGCTCACGTGCTTTCCAGCAGAACAGAGGAGGAGCTGACGTAGAAGAGGACCATGACTTGCATGTGCAACTTGCACTTGCACAGACTCTCTTGCTCCTTGTGCCCCTGGCAACTGTTGCATGGTAGCTTGATGGAGAATACGGAAAAACCGAAGAGATTATAGCACTGGGGTCCCTAGGATGGAAGGGACCCTTTGGAGGAATCCCTAAGATTTCTCAAGACACCTTAAGCAACTAGTTTCAGCTTCTGAAAACCTCCTTTCTATATAAATGAGGGAATGGGAACTTATTTCTAGTAGTGTCTGTGTTAAAACAACCTGAATCTAAACAGTTTTGCATTAAAAAATAAATTGAAAAAAAAAAGAAAGAAAGAAGTTTTTAAGTGAGTAAAATTACTCATGTAGTTGTTTTACACAGCTGAATGAAGATAATTTTATTGGCAATTGTGAGTGATTACAGTATTATCTGCCATCAAAAAAGTTATTTTTTTGAACGCTAAAGGAATTAATGATACATAAAACTGTGCTTAGATTGAGTGCATTCATCAGCAGAAATGCCTTGTGCTGGCACTGCTGCACTGTAATTACTCTGTCTGCTCAGAGGAAAAGAGCAGGAGATGGGGGCTGTTGTGGGTACTGCCACAGATTTACATACACACCGAGCAGCTTTGGTGCTCAAGCAGGGGGAAGCAGAGCAAGGACAGCAAAGTTGGTGAATGGGGTGAGAAGTTTCCCCCCTTCTTTTCCTTTACTGTGCATCACAGAGAGAAGAACGGGGGTAATTCCTGTGTTTAAAACTTTACAGGGTGAAGCCAGTATGGAGAAGATGGTTAAACACTCCTCAGAATATCAACGGGTGAGTCCAGTCTTCATAGGATGCTGCCTCATGGTGTGGTGAACCGATAAAACCAGCCCTGGGGTTGCAGGCCGTCATTGCCCAGACCTGGGAGACTGATGGTGGCGGTGGGAAAGGTACAGACGGTGTTCCCAAGGCACATCTGCTTGTGCCACGTGCTTTGGGAGAGCCTGTTGTGCGGCCTCAGCAGTGGGACTGGGAGCACGGGTGCATCTCAGCAGGGATGGGGTGAGGAAATGTAGAAGAAATGCTCCCCAGCTTGCTCCCCACCCTGTGGCCCTTCAAGGGACACATAATACTGGGGCAGGGGGGGATGTTTACTGACTGGGACATTGCAGGAAAGGCTGTTGCAGGGACTGTGAGCACTCTGTGCAGAGGTAGCAGGATGCTTGCCGTGATACCAAGGATTTGGAGAGGCTTTTAAAGGAAAGGTGGTGGGTGGCAGCCCCTTTTTGGAGCCCATGGGCCCCCTCCAGTGATGGGGGTTCCCCTCCATGCTCTGCTCTAGCAGGGAATCTAAAACATTCCGTGACCTCCATCTCCTTGTGCGCAGCTGCCTTCTGAGCTGAACCTTGAGCTAAATCAATAAATAAAGAGCAAAGAGCCTTTTCAGCCCAAGGGGAACACCAGGTGAGCATTCCTTGCTGCAGCGAGGAGAGAGGCGGCTGGATGCATTCGGCCTCTCGCCTGTAGCCACCAGAGAGCAGGATTGAGCTGCCGTCCTTACGGGAATCTCCTGCTTGGAAGCTTTTGCATCCTAAAACCCTGCTCTGTATACTCTGAACTTACAAGGAATGTTGTACGAAGTAGAAACCCCTTTTCAGGCGCTTGGGTGATGGAACAGCCCAAGCTTTTGTGGGGAGCAGTGCTTTGATTTCAAGTGGGTTTTTTGCTGCCATAAGATGCTGGGAGTTCTGCTGTTGGTCAGTTTGGACCAGATTGTTTTTGCTGAGGAGGACATCCCAGCAGGGCTTGATCCTGTGAACTGTCAGTGCTCAAGAGACCTGCAGCTCTGCTGCTGCCAGGGTTCGTTGCCGTGACCAGGACCGTGCCTCAAGTCTGGCAGGCTGCCTGCGCCTTCGAGTAGAATCATAGAATCCTTTGAGCTGGAAAGGAACTCTGATGCCACTGACTCCAAGCCTTAACCCAGCACTGTCAAGTGCACCACTAAACCATGTCCTGAAGTGCCACATCTACACATCTTTTAAATACCTCCAGGTTTTGTGACTCAGCCACTCCCCTGGGCAGCCTGTTCCAGTGCTTGACATTGGATGAGCAAGGGCATCTCCACCCTCCCTGGATGCACATTGTGGAGAAAGGGAAACAGGTAATATTATTTGTGTTTGGAGCCCCACAGTCCAAGCTTTGAGGCTAACAGGGGCAGCCCCAAGTTTAATCCCGACAGTCTTCCCCCAAAGTGATGCTATTCCATAGGGTCGGGTCAAGATTTAAGTGAGGTCCTGAGTCATAGCAGGGTCCTGAGCCCTTCTACATCTCTGAGTGTGACTGGGCTGCATCCAAACCTCCTTGGCCACTGGCACTGTGGTTTTCCTTGCCTGAAAAAAAAAAAGCACACAAACACTGAGTCCTTTTCCTTTTCCTTTTCCTTTTCCTTTTCCTTTTCCTTTTCCTTTTCCTTTTCCTTTTCCTTTTCCTTTTCCTTTTCCTTTTCCTTTTCCTTTTCCTTTTCCTTTTCCTTTTCCTTTTCCTTTTCCTTTCCCTTTCCCTTTTCCTTTCTCTTTCCCTTTCCCTTTCCCTTTCCCTTTCCCTTTCCCTTTCCCTTTCCCTTTCCCCTTCCCCTTCCCCTTTCCCTTCCCCTTTTTTCTTCTGAGAGCTCTGCTTTCTGAACAGGCCAGGAGAGGGAGACAGCCAGCCAGTTACCGCACAGTCAAGATTTCCAGCTATCCCTGTTTGCCATCGGATGGAAGCTAACACACTTTAGGCATACGTGCTGATTTTCCCAGGGGGAGATCTGATCTGTGCAGCCCGCTGGGTTACCTTCAATTTACATTCACACAAGCTGGGTTGGGCATCAAACAGAAGGGGAAACTGAGGCACGGAGCAGGACCATGCCTTGAGAGATCTGGTTGGTGACATCCTTCTTCTTGGTGACCTCCTGGGCCCTACTGCAGGTTGTGGTTGGCCTGTGTTAGTCAGTGTGGACATCCCTGTGTCTGAGGTGGGTCCTCAGATGGTCTCTGGGGGTCCATTTGAACATCACCACAGCTGCCACCTCTACAGGGACACACAATGCCCAACACCAAGGCCCCCCCTTGGTGTCCATGCTGAGTGTCTCTGCAGTGTCCTGTACAACCAGCAGCTTGTCCCTGGTTCAGATGCCCACGATGGAAAAGTGAGGACCCCCATCTGTGCCAAGCTGTTGTTGGGGAGTTCACCTGGCACTGTGGAGGTTCAAGAGGCAGGGACAAGCACAGGCAGTGGCAGGGAGGTCCTTCCTGACTCCTGCCATGTCTTCCGGGAGATATTGGAAAGCAGCAAAACACCGTGGCCCGTGCTTACAGCAAACAAATCGATTGATTGATCGGTCCAGCCCATTGCCCAGGTCTTCCCTTCCCCTCTCATCCCTCCTGGGCCAGCACCACCAAAGGACTGGTGAGATCACCCCTGTGTTGAAAATAAATAAATAAATAACCAAATAAAAATGCTGACGTGGAGAAGTCAATCAGCTTTGTGTGGCCTTGTAATATCTCATTTTATCCGCGCCACGCTTTATTAAATTCTCATAAACCTGTCAATGAGGACAGATACCATTTCAGTTTACCCCATTAGTTCTACACAATGACATCGGGGGAGAGGAAGACAGGGAGGTGGGGGGGGGAGGCACTCGGCGTGGAGAAAAGAGGAATGAATTTAAAGGAAGAAAAAAAGAGACACCCAGAGCCAAAACTCGGCTTCGTGACAATAATGTAATAACATCGGCGCTCAGGGAAAGTAATTGAATTAAGTGGCTTTTGTTAATGGTTTTAAGATTTAGAAATGTAAATAATAGTTAGGACTCTTTAATGGGACTCTGGTTTAGGTAACTGCATCCCTGAGAATAAGAAATGCTTTGCTGTTTAATGTGATGTCAGATAGTTTTGTTACTCCTGCGGTTTCATGCCTGCAAAGCATATTTTGCAGTTTTAAAGCCGGGTGTGTTTATCATCTTTCCTTTCTAACTTCAGACGGAGCTTAATTCAGGAGTATTTGCATGAACCCTTCTTAACCGGTCCCTATCAGTTATTTGCACGGCCAGGAATAAAGTATTATTTCTCCCGAGCTGCTTTGGAGAACTTCCTGACTGCGGGGTTACTCTGCTCCGAAGCCTCCCATCTATTTACATGTTCATTAAAGGCAGGCAGCAGCGATGCTCTCTGTGGCAGGGCCGGACTCGGCTCCTGGAGTAACAGCACTGGGACCAGGGATGTTACACCGGGCTTAGGCCAGTGGGGATGGAGAATCCAGCCCACAGGTAGGATGAGCTGGGCGATTTAGAAATGACTTTCATGGGAAACTCGTTCTGCTTAAAATATTACTGGATTTTCATTTAGGAACCTATCAAAGTGCAAGAATGAAGTCTGAGCTGCCTAACCCACATAGGTCTAAACAAACAGTCCTCCCTTCTGCTCCGGGATCTGACGGCTCGCGGATTGGAAAAGGTCCTTCGGTAAGGCATGGGCTGAGTCTCAGGGAAACCCACTGTGCCAAGCAGAATAGGGGGCTTTGCATTTATTCAGGCTGAAAATCTTCCCCTTTGCAGGATGAAGGCAGTCCTCTGTTTGTGCCACAGGGATGCTGCCATCCCCACTTGTCCCCTTAACTCTGCCCACAGCGGTGTGGGCAGCAGCAGCACAGGGACCTGCAGCTCTGCTCCTGCCACGCAGGGAGGCAAAAGCTCTCCCATGGCTTTGGCTCCAGCCCCACAGCAAGTGAGCAGCTCTGCATTCACTGGGTCACTCTGACATGTCCTTTGGGGGGCTGCCTTCTGCCTTGCTTCACCCGTGACCTGCAGTAGTCCAGTGATGGCTTCAGCTCTGCTTCTTTGGCTGGAGACCTTCCTTCCAGCTGCCAGCTGCTTCCCACACCCAGCGGGATCTCAGGACACACACAGCCTCAAACACCTTCCTCTATCCCCTTAATAAGCCTTCTCTCATCACCTTCCCAAGTCTTTCGCCACCTCCTTCATAGGCTTGGCTGGAAAGAACCTAAATACCCCAACCCTAAGCCAAACCCGACCCAGATCACGTGGGCAAAGGAGAGAGTTGTCAGGTTGTAACTGCAAAAATAAAGGGTTCAAGTAACACATTTCTCCAAAGGTGTTTCTTGAGTAGGTTGTTTGCAAAAAAAAAAGGAATAGTTCAGTTCCTCCTGGAGAATTTGAGAAGATGTTTCTCACTTCTGTCCGTTTGTCATATTGCTGTAAAGGGAAGTTGTAAAGGGTAGAACAGAGGGGTTTGTTTCTTCCCTCATGGGAAAATAAAAGAAGAACAAGAAGGATACTCCAATTAAAACAACAAAACCTTCACTATTCTCCCTGCATGAGAAAAGAAAACCCAACCACTCTATTAATGATCAAATCTTAAAACGAGCCCCTGACTTCTCAATTTCCCTCTGATAGATCCCTTTTTCCTGACCATGCCACCAGGGCACTGGTCATGGCAGAGGGGAAGGCAGCTGAAGGCTTGGATCCTCTCTGGGCTCTTCTGTGGGTGCTGTGGCTGCGTGCTGGGATGGGATCAGTGGTCTTCCCTGCTCTGCAAACAAGAGGAACTCTGGCTCCCTGCCTAGAAGGAGACAGGACAGCTATGGTTGTAATTTGTGACTCTGCTTTGCAAGTCGGGGTGCTCAGCAATGCAGCAAGGTAACAGCTGGAAAGAGATTTACACAGCCCTATAGACAGGGGAGGACTATTTAATGCTTGGAGGGCCATTAAATAATTTGCCATGGCAAGACCCAGGCGATGCTATTTTCTGCAGATAAAAAGCAGGTTATTTTTCATTAGCTGCAAAAAGCCTGTTGTTGGTGGTGAAACTTGCCACCAGGTCTGTAGCTCGACACAACACAAGCAGGCAGGAGCAATATCCTAAAAATAACTGAAATCCACTGAGGGCTGTGTTGAACTGCCTTTTTCAAGTGCGTCAGGTGAAGCAATAAAGGAACAGGATAACCCTAATTCAAGAGACGGTGCTGATGGATTGGGAAGCAGAAGTACATACGCATTGAACAGGAGATGTGAGCATGCTGGAGCCACTCCCAATCTGCTGAAACTGCGTGTGGATGGGAGCCTGGCTCTGGCTGCAGCATTCTGCTCAATCAAGTCTGAATTGAAGTTGTTTTTGGTGGGGCTGTCCTGGTATTTTCTTCACTGACTAGGTCCCTGCTCAGCCAGGAGCCTGTTAGAAGCAGACGAGGAAAGAACAGCCCTGTGAGCCAAAGAAATCAGACTCCAGATGATTTACATGGAGCATGAGGGGCACCAGAAGGGCAGCCAGCCTAGAAAATGAGATTATGAACTATCATCCCCTGTTACACGCTGGGATGTGGCTACAGGGTGGCCCTCTGGCATCATTCAGGGAGGCAGCCGTGATCTAGTGTTGAAAGCAGAAGGCTTTTGTCTCCTCAGATGGGAAAAGCCCACATCCTGAGGAGTGTCTGAGAATATATGTGGTTCTTCCTTCCCTCCTGCAGACTCTCCTGACCCGTGTGAAGTGCCTGACAACTTTAGAGGCCACAGGAACATCCTAAATGGTCACTGCCACACCTTGCTGTGCCCACGGCGTGGTCTGGAGATGTTTGTGGAGTCAGTAAGGGAGTGGCAGTCTGGTGGACTGAGATGGTGGAAAAGAAGCCCTTCCTCCAGGTGGCCAGGTCCTACAGTGTGTAGCAGTCGGGGTGGACCCATTCCTGCAGTCAAACTGCCTGCTCTGGGGCAGGTGGGACCCGCAGGGCATCGCCCTGAAGTTGTTTGAACATTGCTCCTCTTGGGGAAAGGAGAGGAGAAAAGGACCTGGAAAGGGGATACAGGAGCCCTAATGTGGATGCACCAAACTCCTTCAACTGAACTAGGGGTTCAAGCCAGGTCAGTGTCACACCTGAGCCAAGAAAATGCAAAATAGTCCATCTGCTTGTGCAAGTGTGAAAGGCTTGGGTGTTTAATGATCTTCACCTCTGCGATGTGAGCCCGTGGGAGGGGAAAAGCTGCACAAAAAGGAGCCCTCAGAAGAGGCAGAGCCTGGTGTTTAATCTGCGCTGGCACGGAGGTGGTTAATAAGATAATCTCCGGACCCTCCAACACAAAGAGAAAGTGAGTTTTCTGATCCATAAAGGATCAGTCTGCAGGAAGCCCCATCAGACTCCTCAGCGTGAAATTACACCACAGCAGGGGGGTACAGTCCTGCTACTGTACAACATTAGAGAGATGAATTAGGACTTGACATTCATGTGCTTAATATGCCTATTCCTGGCATTATCCCACAAGGACCAGTCACCGCCAAGGACTTACGGTCACCGGGTCTAGGAAGGTATTTCTGGTTGCTCATTTGCTCGCTTCCAGAGCCAGGCTATCAGGCTTCCTCATCTAATCTCTCTGCATCAGGAGCAGGGGGGAGCACAGCCTGGCTCTTCTATCTCGCATCGATCTGGTCTGGTGAATAACCACCGGGTGCACTTTTGTTGCTTGAATGAACCACAGCGATGCCCTGGACTGGTGAGTGGGGAACGAGGGGAAAAAACCCACAATGTGCATAAAATCATGGCTTGGTCCTCAAGAAGCTGAGAGAGGGGAAAAGAGCCAGCCCCAAAAGTATGTCTCTCGCATAGTTGCTGCTAACAAAAATAAATATTTACTGGAAGGGAAAGGCTCAGCAGATCCATATTAGAAATTGTTCAAACTGGGTTTGCCTCCCCGGTGTCAAACTGGTTGGAGGTGTGCCTTGGACAAACATGGGCACTCTGAGCTACTTTACTAAATGGGCTTTGTCGAGAAGCCAGAATATTTCCAAGCCCCAGGTCTGGGCTGTGTGAAAATTCCCGCCTGTTTGAACTCAGAGCCAGGACAGAGTACTTTTGGTTTGCTTTTTATCCATGAAATATTTTGTTGAGAACAAAATTTTAGGGGGGGAAAGAGGGAGAATATACTCCAAATTCTGGAAGAAATAAAAAGAAAAATGTTGGCTGCAGGGCCAAATAGTTTTTGAACTGATCATTTTCCAAGAAAAAAATCCAAAATTTTTTTTTTTCTGAAAGTAACTGTCCTGCAGGAAATTCCTGATTTCATGGACGTCCCGCACTTCTGGCAAGAACACTTGTGATCAAACTGATTGAAAAGCCATTTAATTGGAACTGTTTTCAGAATGAGCTAAAATTTGGCAAAGCTGAAGGGGGAAAGCATGGACAGACCCAGGAGAAACAAATGAGAAGCAGAATCCTCCCAGAAGCTGATTTTGCAATGATCTGGCATGGAGGAAGGGCGAGAGCCTCCCTGGCATGAGGACATCCTTGCGGCTGTGATCACATTGTGTGGCACGTGGGTGCTTTGCAGCCCACAAATCCTGCTCCTCCAACTCTGCTCTTCAACTGTTTACCCTGGGAAAGGGGAGCGGGAATGCGGTAGGATCCTGGGACTCGTCTGGCCTGAACATACTAAGCATGAACATGCAGATGAGTCCTGAGCCTGGCCGTACAAAAGCATCTCTTTTGCTGGACACAGGGAAAGCCCGAATTTGTAACCCAGCACTTCGAACACGGGCACATCCTTGCTTGCCCCTCTTAAGGAGGGATAAAGCAGAGATGTCACTGGGCAAATTCAAGGAAAATAAGTTAATTGGGACTCTAAAACTTGAAGCTGCAGTACCAATATGAGGACAGCCCCACCATGCCCCTTGCCTGGTTTCTGCTGCTCTCTGTTAAAATCGTAGCAACCCACTGCGGTGGAGATGAGGATTTCTATGGGCTCTTTCTTTCCTTAGGCACAGACTTGGTGGGAATATTTTCCTACTTAAATGTAAATCACAGCTACCATTGTCATGAGTGAAATCAAGTAACAGTGGATGACCAGATATCTTTACCCTTTTCCATGTGATGGAAGTTTTGGTTCTGGGCTCATACATCCTGACACCAAGCCAGGCATGGACACGCACCTCGGACATACAGAGCAGGCTCTGGGGAATGCAGTTGCCAACAGACAAACAATACATGGAGTTAATGGTTGACAACCCTGATGGTTGACTCCCCATCTCTATGGATAGGATGAGCTTCCCCCTGTTTTTTTCGCTGCCTTTTTTTTCTGGCACCATCTAGATGAATGATGGGTGGTCACCACTCCACTTCCCAAACCTTCAACAGACTAGTCCTCAAGTCCAAATAAACACTTTCAGGGTGATACAATAAAGGTGTCTTGGATGCTGAAAACTGCTCAATGTTTTGGTTGTCCCGTTATCCAGACCAGGCTGGCACAAAGCATTCCCAAACCCATTCTGTTGATTTGAAATAAATCCCAAGAAAAAACATCCCTAAGCAAACCAAAGTGTGGAGGCTGATGGAGCACTTCGCACCTGAATGATAAATTCTCATTCTCCAAAGAGAGTGACAATTTTTTTTTTTGGATTTTGTCTCCTATGAAACCAGAAGTCTCCCGCTGAGGGTTGGGTTTCGTGTCTGGGTCACAGTTTCGACAGAAAGGAATTTTCATTATGGTCTTGGAAACACTTAAGCCTCCCTGTGCAACTGATCTCGCCGAGCTTTTCATAACCATCAGGACCAAGGATGCCATCAGCAATCAGGGGTGAAATCTCGAGCAACCCGAGAAGGAGGTAGGAGCCTTAGGATGAGACAGGATCTCATAGTGGGATTAACATGGGCTGTGAGGGTAATTAACCACAGTAATTATTTGCCAAAGGTGAGGTGTGTGCGGGGGGTACCTCCTTGTTGGCAGGCTTTAGACTGGAGGATGGATTCCCTGCTTCAAGGGGGAGTCAATTCACCAAAGTCCTTTGGCTTGTGATGTCCAGAGTGACTGACTAGATTATGAAGCTGAAAGAGAGATTTGGGGACCAGTCTGGCAGTAGCTGAGTCCTCGGACCACACATACTGTGAGAAGTAAATAACCATTCCCAGCATATCAAATGATGTGGGAGAGAGAGTATCCCAAAGAGATAAGAGACCTAGGAAGTGCTAAAAGGGCAGAAAGCCCTGGATATACTCTGATCAGCAAAATTCAAAGATTATGTTTCTAAGCCTGGGTCTTGCCCTGTTTTTGAGGGCACAGTGAAAGGACTAGTTCCTGCTCTATAACAGCCCTTTGTGTAGTTACAGCAGACGTGTATCTGAAACGCCCTTTACTTTCTCTCTTCAGGTCAAACAACATCAATAGTCTTAATTTTCCTTTATGAATGGTGTTTTCCAGTTATTCTCATTGTTTTTCTCTGGGCTCTCTCCAGCTAACACACATGTTTCTTGAACCGGTTCTCAAAACCAGACGTGTTTTTCTATCTCAGGTTTAACCAGAGATGGGTAGAGAGAAGATGCACCTTACGGCCTCTATCAAGGTTGTCCATGGTTGTAAAAGTACCTCATGGGTGTTGCGTGGCTTTAATCAAGCAGTTACACCAAAAACCTGTGACAGCAGTTTGTGTAGGTTGAAGATGGAACACTCCTTTGTGATTTTGATTTCTTGCTGAATGTGATGGAAATGTGGAATGTGTCTCATCCCCCCAAATTTTTCTGCGTAGGTTAGCTGCCAGAAACACAAAATGAGTTAAAAGAAAGCAAAATAACTGTTGTAAGATGAGCTTCTTCATCAGTGTGCTATGTTCAAAGGTTTTGTGCATCAAATAAAACAAGTTTTGATGCATTATTGCAGGAGGAAAGAGCTGAAAGGACTCCACCCTGATAACAGGTGATGATCCTTGTCGATTCAGCTGTGTCCTAGAGTATTATTTGGGGTAAATCTGATGAAACTAGAGCGTCAATGAATGTTCAAGGATATTCAGGCTCCTCTGACAAACAGGAAAACCAGAAACAAGAATGTGAAGCTCTTTCTCCAAACCACATGTGGTGGTGCAGCAGAGACAGTGGCAGTGAGACAGGCATTTTGACTTGCTCAAGGTCAAGGCTGTCCTTGTTTCTCAACTGAAAGTTAATCTTTCAGTGTGGGTGGTGGGAGCTCTATTCTTAGGTCTCCATATTCATTCTAGAATCTATTTCTGATTTTTACCTCCTGGAAGCTGCTACACAGGCTCGTAGTGCTCGTCTGGCAACAGTTTTTTTTCTCTTTTTTTTTTT